>CM038001.1:13762329-14362329 GCA_021234005.1 Nephelium lappaceum | reverse complement strand
CACCATTTTAAAACCAAACAAATACACGCATGCACATGAATACAAATTAAAGTTATTATATACAAAACCGAATATGATATATACCCAAAATAAGATGGAAGGATGAATGTGACTATATCGACTCACAACAAAAGTTCTTCTCTTCGAATCTTCGCCCTCCTGATGCAATCTACTACCTACACGCGGAAATCTCACTATGCTAAGCATATTTGCTTAGTGGGTGTACACAAAATTTGAAAATAAAATTTTTTGAATACACATTTATCATATATAAAAAAAAAATAACAAAAATTTCAATTCAGATAATTGTAACAGCTCATTATAAAATTTCAAACTAATTGTGTCATGCAAATTTCACAACTTATCAAAAACACTTTCCATTGCCTTTTGTAAACACTAGTATGATACCATGGACTAGAAAATGGGCTCTCCAGCATCGGACACTCGGTGCCTACCCGCTAGATTACATTACACATATATAAAATCAATCATTTGAAACCGGACACTCGGTGCCTCTCAAGGTCCCTAAATTAATGATTTTCATTTTATTTCCTAGCACAACGATGCAATACTGCTATAATAACTTTATTGGTATGCCAAATTCCAATCCTCACCTTTCAATACTCAGGTTTACTAGGGCTCATTTAATAATTCCCTATGGATACATATAAAAGTCATCATTTTCTTTTCAATTAAAAGATTTCATAAATTATTCAATCACATCATTGTTAATACCCAATTTCTCTCCAATTCATATAATCATACAAAATATCCATTTCAAACATGTTTAACAAGTCACTTTAATTAAACAACTCAATGATTAAACATTTAGAAAATCATATTCAAACATTTAAAAAGCCATATTTACACAATTAAAAACAAAATTCAAATTAAATGTACACCAACCTTTTTGCCATCTTCATTGAGTTATTACTCTCCAATGGAAGCTCAAACCTTTTCCTTGGCTTTCTTGAACTACCTCCTCACCTACATATCACATTCTTGCTTAAAATACATAACATTTAACTTCACAAAACTCGTTAAATAACATTTAACTCAAGTAACCCATAAAATGGTGTTTTTCACAAAAAAAAAAAAAAAAAATTCCCTACTTGATTTCTGCTTAACTGAAACTCCAAAATTTTGTTTTATTTCTATGAACCTTACTTATATACACCTAGGAACATCCCTATGCGTTGGAAATAATTTTTTGGAGCCCGAAACAAAAAGTCAAATTTTTAGCACCCCCTTTGATAGAACACTATTCATAGCCCTCTCCCTTGCTTTTCTTTCCTCAATTCTTTCTCCATTCATCTCTCTAAGTCGCATTTAGGTCACCCATAAAACAGTTCTGAAAAATTCCAACTATAGGGTAGTGAAACTTAGGAAAAACCTTTTTTTTTTTCGACACTAATATAGGTGCATTTTTCACATTTTTCATTCCTAAACTCAATTCTCTTTTCCTTAATGTTATTCATGCTTAAATATACTCATTCAATGCATTTAAACACATAAAAGAAGTGGCATTACATGATATTCACTTATGCCTTTCATATGACTTTTTACGTGGAACTTGGCTAAAATGTTTTCCACATGGAATCATGCTTAGAGGACTCAAATTTCATAGGATTCTCACACCCCTCACTATGGTATCTCCTAGTCCAACACACACCAAGTCCATTTCTCTCAAATTTTTCATTCCAACTCATTCAAATATTTTATCAAACACCTAACAAACAATTTTTTTCAATCAAACACAATCTCAAATCCAATCTTAGAATTTCCAAGACAACCCTAGCTCAATCAAACATAAACAAAAACCCACATCCAAATCTCAACAAAAACATCAACAACAACACCAACATAAGATCACATAAACAAGTTCAAAATGATAAAAACTAATCTCTTTTCACTTGGTTCTTGCTCTAGACTTGATTATCTACCTTAGGTTGGCTTGGAGACTTGATTTGAAACTCAAAAATGGCTTGAAATCAACTTGGATCCTTTTGTTTTCCATCATGGCCAAAAATCACCATTTTCTCTCCACTCTCTGTTTTTGTTTTTTTGTTTTTTGTTTTTGTTTTTTTTTTTTTGTGTGTGTATTTTGCTTCTTGTTTGGCGAGAACACACACAAGTCAATGTTTATATATTTTTCTTTTCCAAAAATGACCATTTGTCTCTTGAAAATTTGGTTTTTATCTCTTAACTTTGCTTAATTCTAATTTGACCCCAAATATAATTTATTTCTTTTGTTTTAATCCCTTATCACTTTAATAATCTCTTAAGGCCAT
Organism: Nephelium lappaceum; assembly: GCA_021234005.1. NCBI lineage: Eukaryota > Viridiplantae > Streptophyta > Magnoliopsida > Sapindales > Sapindaceae > Nephelium > Nephelium lappaceum. The sequence goes on along the minus strand of CM038001.1, from coordinate 14,360,038 downwards.
TTACCACTTTACGCTCCTATTCATGCTCCAACTGAGTTGAATCAATATCTAAGAGCTTTCTACATTCTTTGAGAACTCCAATTAATTGTTTAAAGTCCTTAAATATCACTTAGGGACTATTACTAGGAAACCCTAAATAGAATTAGGACTTACAATATATATATTAACACTAACTCTTCTTTTGCACACAACATCTCATTAATAATAATAATAATAATATTCATGCTTATAAATTTAGGGGTGTTACATGAAGATTCGTAGGAAGGATATTCCTAAAACTGCCTTTAAGAAGCGGTATGAGCATTATGAATTTTTGGTCATGCCTTTCGGATTGACTAATGCTCCTGCAACATTCATGGATTTAATTAACAGGGTTTTCAGGCTGTATCTAGACTGATTTGTGATTGTGTTTATTAATGACATTCTGGTATACTCAGGCAATAAGGAAGAGCATGCAGAGCACTTGAGGATTGTGTTACAGACCATCAAGGAACATAGACTGTATGCAAAGTTAAATAAGTGCCAGTTTTAGCTCGATCAGGTGGCATTTCTGGGACATGTGATCTCCGCAAAAGGAATTTCAATTGATCCCCAAAAAATTAAGGTAATAGTGAACTGGAGATAACCCACCAATGTAATAGAAATCAAAAGTTTTTTGGGTTTAGCTGGTTACTACAGGAAATTCATAGATGGATTTTCCAAGACAGCCGCTCCGATGACCAAGCTAACCTGAAAGGATGAAAAGTTCGTGTGGTCAGATGCTTGTCAGCAAAGTTTTGATGAATTAAAGAAAATGCTAACTACGACTCCTATGCTTACAATTCCAATTGGAAATGATGGATTCACCGTGTACAGTGATGCCTCTAGGTAGGGCCTGGGTTATGTGTTAATGCAGAATGACAAGGTGGTTGCATATGCTTCTAGATAGTTGAAGAAGAATGAATAGAATTACCCTACACACGACCTATAGTTGGTTGCAAGTGATATTTGCTTTGAGAATATAGAGGCACTATCTATATGGAGTCCCTTACTGGATTTTCACTGACCATAAAAACATCCAATATTTGTTTTCCCAAAAGGAGCTGACTATGAGATAGAGGAGATGGATGGAGCTTCTCAAGGATTATGATTGCACCATCAAATACCATCCTAGAAAGGCAAATGTGGTCGCTGATGCCTTAAGTAGGAAGCCTACAGGTTCCATCTCACACTTGAAGGCCGTATATCTTCCATTATTGGTTGAGTTGAGAACACTTGGGGTGCAGTTAGAGATGACAGATTCAGGGGCATTACTTACCACTTTTCACGTGCGCCCTGACCTAATTGAAAGAATCAAAGAATTACAGTCTCAAGACTAGTATCTGATGGAACTGAAGAGCAATATTGAATATGGGCCATATCAGGACTTGTCGTTGAGAGATGATAGGACATTGGTTATGGAAAATAGTTTATATGTTTCGAATGTCGTTGAATCGAAGAAAGAAATCATGGAAGAGGCGCATTCATCAGCTTATGCAATGCATCTGGGAAGCACTAAAATGTACCAAATCTTTAAGGAATATTACTGGTGGAAGGGAATGAAGAAAGATATCATAGAGTTTGTCTCCAGATGCCTTACCTATCAACAAGTAAAAATTGAACATAAAAAACCAGCAGGATTACTACAGCCACTTCCCATCCTTGAATGAAAATGAGAGAAGATTACGATGGATTTTGTGATAGGACTTCTACGGAGCCAAAGTGGCCATGACACAATATGGGTGATTGTAGACAGATTGACGAAGTCCACCCATTTTCTACCCATCAAGAATAATTTCTCTCTAGAAAAGCTAGCCCAATTATATGTTAAGGAAATAGTGTGATTACATGGTACACCCGTTTTCATTATTTCAAATAGAGATCCTACATTCACTTCCCGGTTTTGGCCAAGTCTTTAGAAAGTTCTAGGCACCAGATTGAATTTCAGTACAGCGTTCCATCCACAAACAGATGGCTAATCGGAACACACCATTCAGACATTTGAAGATATGCTTAAGGCTTGTGTGATTGAGTTAAAGGGAAACCGGGATACGCATCTACCTTTGATAGAATTTGCCTACAATAACAGTTATCAGTCCAGCATTGGTATGATACCTTATGAAGCACTGTATGATAGAAAATGTAGAACGCCAGTGTGCTAGGACGAGGTAGGTGAGAGGAAATTAATAGGTCTTGAACTTGTCCAGATTACTTCAGAGAAAGTCAAGATTATTAAGGACAGGCTGAAAATAGCAAATGATAGACAAAAAAGCTATATAAATAACAGAAGAAGGGACCTGAAATTTCAAGTATGAGTCAGAGTGTTCCTCAGAGTGTCGCCATGGAAAGGGGTGATAAGAATTGAAAAGCGCAGGGAAATTGAGCCCACGATACATTGGACCTTATGAAATTATTGAAATAATTAGAAAAGTGGCGTATCGTTTAAACTTGCCGCTAGTACTAGCCAATATACATGATGTATTTCATGTTTCCATACTTCGCAAGTACATAGCAGATCCTTCAAATATATTAAAGAGCAACCAGTGAAATTAAGAGAGAATTTGACCTATGAGAACAGCCTGTACAGATTTTAGACAAAAGAGAACAAGTTTTGTGCAACAAGGTTATCCCATTGGTTAAAGTGTTGTGGAGGAATCACGCAACAGAGAAAGCCACATGGGAACATGAGGAACAAATGCAGAGCCAATATCCTCAATTGTTTGAAACATATATGTTTATTTAAGTTTTTCTATGTTGTTTTACATTTCGAGGACGAAATTTCAATAAGGAGGGGTGAATTATAGGACCCCAAACTTTCATTTTATAATTAACAGTGAATTCCTAGATGAATAGTAATATTTTCGGGTGAATAGTATCTTTGGGTGAATAGTAATAATAAATAGTAAAATTTTGAGACGAAGCCTGAAAAATCAAAAATATTTAGAATGGTTAATAGGGCCTAATAAAACTAAAACAGAGTAAAAATGAGTCTGTTTAGGTAGTTTTTGAAGGTTTCGAAAGTTACTGGACGAAAACGCTCTTACGGACAAGATTGTTAATACTGTTGAACTAAACTCTGTTTGAATTTTTTTTGAAGCCATGAATTGAACCTTAAGATATCTAATTGAAGTATTGTAAAGTTAATTTGATGAATGAGTGATCATAGAATTGATTTGGAATTTATTTCATAATGAATTGTATTAATTTTTAACATTAAGGGTATAAGTGAGATTTTATGATATTAAACTCATTCTAAAAGCACAATCCATGTGATTATTGATGGACCAAAGGTGGATTAACACCGAATAGTCACATTTTGACTAAATATGTGGTGAAGATAAATTAGAAATTGGTTAAATTATGTGTGGTGGATAATTATGTAAGTAATAACCAATAAAAGTGTGATTAGTGTAATTAAGGGATATGTTTGGCATTTTAGGTGAATCTTAAGGGCAAAATGGTCATTAAAGGAGCCGAGTATATAAAGTTGAAGCCCAAATGAAATCAAAACTGCAGCCATTCGGTCAACAAGAGCAAAAACCGAAAAAGAGAGGAAAAGAGAAAAAAAAAGAGAGAAGAAAAGAAAAGAGAAGGGAGAGACCATAGAAGAAGAAGAAGAAGGAAGAAGAGAGGTGCTGATCCAAGGTGATTTTCACCAAGTTTTCATCCTCTTAGCTCCAAGAATCATCAAGGAAAACAAGGTAAGTTAGTTGGTTGAATTTATAGTTAAAATGATAGAGTTTTTGATGAGTTTTTATGGGTTTTGTTGAAGATGGTGGTTGATGGATGAGTTGATGTAGTTTGTGAGTTATTTGAAGGTTGTTTACCATGATTTTAAGCTTAGAATTGAATTAGAATGTGATATGAGTTTGGTTGGATTTTGTTAGTGTGTTGAAGGTTAGGGTTTGAATGGATGATGATGATAATTCATGGGTTTAATTGATTTTAGTTTATTGAATGTTAGGTGAGTTAGATTGATGGTGAAATGAATGATTGTGTGTGTGTGTGTGTGGAGTTAGTAGATGGCAAGAATGGGTGCCTAGTATGGGTGTTGGATTTTAATGTGTCTAAGGGTTTTGGTTGATGAATTAATTGGTATAAGGATGATTGATGGAATGAGTTTTAATTAAATGGATGAATTGGTATGAAATTTAATTTTTGTTTGGTTGAAGGGCACCTTGAATTTTAATTGAATTCGTGTGATACCATAGGGTATTAAAGTGTTTGAATGTGTATGATGTTGAATGGAAACTAATGAAATGGAAATAAATGAAATTGGATGAAGTTAGTGGTGAAAATAATTAATGGAATGAGATTGGGATTGAATATGATAATTTATTTAGTTGATAATGTGTTTCGTATATGAAATTTTAGTAAATGAGTTTTATATGATATGCATAATTTGACTATGTGAATCGATTTTACTGCTGCTTAAATTTTGTTTTCGAGATTTCAGTTTATGGAAATGATTTTATACAGTTTATAAATGATAAACAGCAGGATTAGAAGTCAAAAGTTTTACGCTTATGATACACCCTTAGGGTAATACAAGATGTTGCTGGTCAAAGTACCCTAACGTGCATGGCAAGGTCGGGGGCATCTTTGAATTAAACATACCTATTAGGATGGGAATGTGTCCATTAGTCAGTCCAATGTGCCGCCCTCTGCACGTGTTGGGTATATATTGAGTTAGCGAGCTAGCTTGCACGTGGCGATGAAGGAATTCCGTTCTACCACCCAATGTTCCCTGAGCAATGTAGGATTTCCATTCCGCCGTATCTGTTGATGGTATTATCAGGATAGGTCATCAGTGAGTGGCTGTTTCAGCTTACAAATTGTTTTCAGAAAATAACGCCACCACTGTTTCTAGTTTCAATGACAAAAGAATCTGAAATTTTTATAATTCACATTATATATTTAATTTTAAAAAGCATAAATTTTCTATAACAGCATTAAATTATTTTAGCATAACATATTTTTTTTCAGGGAGGCTATTTTAGAAAAATTTTAATTGATTAGAAATACTTGACACTCATTAAGCTAGTTTAGCTCATCATATATGTTCTGTTTTATAAATAAACATCCCCAGTTGCAGGCATTGGTACATCAAGAGCAAGGATACCCCCACAAGATTAAATGACCGAGTGCATTTAGCTGCGAATATATATGAGTTAAATTTATATGTTTTGTAAAGAAAGCAAATTGACACTTGTGCATAAATTACATTATGTTTTGCATGTAAATAATTTTGGATGTAAATCATGTGATTTCAACTATGATATATATATATATATTTCAGTTTTGGTTGAAATTGTTGTGGTTGTGTTGTGAATTATAAATTAAGGGCTGGAGGCCCAAAAGTTTGGGGAAATTGATTGCTTTTAGAAGTGTTTATAGTTTGTAAACTTTCATCGAGTGGTATATTCGGAAAAACAGCTGTTATGCTGCTCGAATTTTTATAAAATTATTTTGAAATCAAGCGAAACAAAATTAAAAAATTTTCCTATATTTCCTAAATAAACAAAGGATTTGGAAAGTTTAGCAAAAATAAAACGGCTCAACCTCACGGAAACTTTTCAACGGGATTAGATATCTACTGGAGGGCTACTGTGGGGTGTCGGGTAGACTGCCTAAGGAAAGAGGCCTGTCAATATTCTTATTAACAACTATTGTTGATTAGGTATTGGTCAAACCAGATAATAACTCCTTGAGTTCAACCTTACTTTGAAGTTTGTATTCTTTTATGTAGTTATCTTTAAGAAACATAGTGTTTTTCGATATAATTACTTTTTTTTATCTTAGTGATCATAAAAAATCTACCTCTAGTTTCTCTGGAGTAGCCTATAAATAGGCAAACTTGTGACTATGGTTCCAGCTTCTTAGTTTTATTTTCAGCACATATGTTGTGAAGGATCCCAAACTTTCATTTTATGATTAACAGTGAATTTACAGATGAATAGTAATATTTTCGGGTGAATAGTATCTAATGAATAGTAAAATTTTAAGACGGATCCTGGAAAATCGAAAATATCTAGAATGATTAGTATGACCTAATAAAACTGAAACGGAGTAAAAATGAGTCCGTTTGGGTAGTAGTTGAAAGTTACCTAACGAAAACGCCCAATTGGATAAGATTGTGAATACTGTTGACTTAAACACCGTTTGAATTTTTTTCGAAGCCATGGATTGAGTTCTAAGGGATTTAATTAGAGTATTATAAAGTCAATTTGATGAATGAGTGATCATAGAATTAATTTGGAATTTATTTCGGAATGAATTGTATTAATTTTTAACGTTAAGGGTATAAATGAGATTTTATGATATTAAACCCATTCTAAAAGCACAATCCATGTGATTATTGATGGACCAATGGTGGATTAACACATAATAGTAATTTTTTTTACTAAATTTGTGGTTGAAATTAACTAGAATTGATTAAAGACAATTGAATGAATAATTATGGAAGTTTATGGATCAAAATTAAATAAGTTTACATCACATGGTTCAAGATAGAATAAAAAGAGTTAAGGGCCAAAATCTAATTAATTAAGGGACATGATGGTCTTTATGGAAAAGTTATAAGCATAAATATCACACTTAAGAAAATTTAAGAAGCGAAAAACGCCACAAAACATAAATAAAGCACAAAACTAAGACTTGAAAAGGGAGAAAGAGAGAGTGATCGGCCATGAAGGGAGCAAGGTGATTCAAGTTGTTTTTATGCAATTTCTAAGTTCCAATCAAGATTCCAAGCCAATCTAAGAAAGCAAAACAAGTTAGGAGCAAGATCAAAGCCAAAAATAGGTGAGTTCCATCACTTTTAATAGTGTTTAAATGATGTTGGTGATGATGATTTTTGTTGGTTTTGGTTGGATTTTGATGGGGTTTTTATATATGATGGAAGTGGAGTTTTATGAGATTAACAATAAATATAAATCACATGGGAATGATAAAGTTGATAGGTTAGGGTTTGGTTGGAATAAACTCTAGTTTGATTAAGCTTGTTTTAATTGAATTTAATATAGGTAAGGTGTTTGATGAAATGCTTGAAAGAAATAAAATAGAAAATTTGAATGAACTAAAGTTGATATGTGATTGTACATGTAAGACCATAGAAAGGGGAGTATGACACCCAAGTCAATTGATATTTTAAGCATGATTTTATGTTGAAATCATGATAAGGGAATTCATGATGAGCTTATGGAAGTGTTGGAAATTAACTAGCTAACATTCCAACTTGTAATCCATATGAAGGGCAATAATAAGTATTATGGAATACCATTTCATGTGTGTGTTTTCATGCATTAAATAAGTATGTTTGAGTATGTATGACATTAAGGAAAGAAGAATTAAGATTTAAAATGAAAATGATGGAAGTTGCATTGAAAAAATAATGAAAAAAATAAGGTTTTTCCTAGATTTCGTCACCCGTTTGCTGGAATTTTTCAGAAAAGTTTTATAGGTGACCTAAATGTGAGTTAGGGAGATGGATGAAGCAAGAGTTGAGCAAAGAAAACCAATGGATAGGGGGCTATGTACTATTCGGCCAAGAGAGATTCAATTTAGTGACTTTTCGTTTCAAGCTTCGAATGATGGTTTCTAGTGTATGAGGGTGTTTCTAGGTGAGAATAAGTAGGATTCATGCAAAGAAAACAAAATTTTAAAGCTTCGATTAAGTTGAAATCGAGTAGGGAAGTAAGTTAGTAAAATAGTTGTCAAGTGAATTAATTGAATTCTAAGCTATGTATTGAGTTTTGTATGGTTAAGTTTAGTTTATTCTAAGTAAGAATACGATGTGTAAAGCGGAACCGAAGAAAGCCATGGGAGCCCATTTAAGAAAACTTGAAGTTAAGATAATTGCTATTCTTGTTTTTAAAGTATTTGAAATTAGATTTAAAAAGTTATGTGAAAAGCTATGTTGTGAGTGCTATATATTGTTTATAATTGATTTTGATTGAATTATGAAGCTTTTTAAGTAATTGAAAGGTTTTAAGAAAAATATGGTGAGGATTTTGATTAAAATGATGTTTTGTATGATAATTTTGTATTACAATTTCATAAGAATATATTTCTTTTGGCAATGAAATTTAAGATTTTGGTTCTAAGTCTTAGACAAATGAGGCCTTATCATATGATTATACAAATTAAAGATATTTTGAATTAAAAGTTGTATTTGTTTTAAGGTATTAAACTTTTCATGGTATGTTTGTTATTTTAGAATGTGAAATGAGCAATTATTGTTACTATATTTTGTATGAAAAAGTGTTGTAATTATGGATTCATAAGTATGATTCTTTTTTAAGTAGGAATGAAATTCAAAGTTTTGGATTTTTAAGTTTTGTTAGCCGATAAGGCTATAATTTATAAGTATTAAGTAAAGTTTGTAAATTCAAAAGTTTGATTACCAAAAACAATTTATAGGTGGTTTATGTGAAAAATCTAGGAAAAAGAGTTTTATTACATTAGTAGTATACTTTAAATTACGTATTTATTAGTTTGAATACTTTTGCATGATTTAAGATAAGATATTTTGTGCCTTTGCACTCAATAAACTTATTTTATGTTTATTGTACTCTAATAAGTGATTTTGTGCTTTTGCACTAATTAAATAAGGAAAATAAAATAAGTTTTCAAAGGTCATAAGTATACCCACCTTTATAAGTAAGTTTTAGACTCAGTCGGTATATCCCACATTAGTATGGCAAAGTTCTTAGGGGTGGGGGGGGGGGGGGGGGGGGGGAGGGGGGGGGTGGGGGCGGGCGCGGGGGGCGGCGGGGGGGGGGTGAGGGGGAGGGGGGTTGGGATACATCCCTAACTTAGGGGGGGAATTAAGTCTGTCGTGTCACCTCTACTTTTGTGGGATATTATCTCGTGTTATGGTTAGCGATGTAATATTCTGCACCTAATTATGTGATGTCTTTGTAAGTAAGTAAGCGTCACGGTTGGTGTCAGTTAAAAGCGTCACATGACTCCATGTCGGTTAGCGTTACCATAGCTATCACGTGGTTATAAGTATTATAGGGTACGAATGGTGCTTATTGAAAATTAAGTAAGTATTTAAATTATTTAAAACAAAGAAATATGTTTTAAGCATATTTTACTATTAAATGAAATTAAATTTTGAGAAAATTTAAGGAATGGAAATTCATCTTATGTATTTTATAATCCATAAGTTTTCTACGGAGTTTTATGAATATATATAAGTTTTATGGAATTTCCATTTTAAGCTATGTACGGAAAGGAAATTGAATTTTTATATGTTTTATGATTATTCAATATTTATATAGAGTTTTATGTATGCATAATTTCATATTGATAATTAATATGTAAGGTTTATGTATGAATGAATTTAAAGGTTATTCAAAGTTATAAGTTTTCTATAAATTTTACGTCAATATGAGTTGTAGTTTCCATATGTACATTTGGCAATTTAAATAAGATTTGTATTTTTAAATCTCAAGTTAAATGAAGTTTATATATATATGAAATTTTAGGCATGTATGGGTTTAAGTTGATATGCAATTTATAAGTTTCATATGAATTTTTGTGTACTTATGCTATTATAATTTTCATATGTATGCTTTGGGGATTTAAATAAAAAAAAAAATTATGCTTAAGGGAATTTTAAGTTATAAGGGATTTTTATATATGTATAAGTTTTATTTACGTTTTGATGCCCTTATGAATTTTATAGTTTTATAAGCTATGTGTAAGATTTTATGCATCTATGTATTTTATGGATTTACCACTTACACGTTATAACGAAATAAGTTTTGAAGTTTATGTGAAATTTTTTTAAAAAAATGAAAATGTATTTTGAAAAGTGTTTTAAGGAGGTATTTTAAGAAATAAAACTTTTTAAGTTAAAAAGGAAATTAAGCACTCATTGAGCTTCCAAAGCTCATCATTTTCTGTTTTTACGTTAAAAATCTCCTCAGGTATGACGTGGGTGACCGAGACGAAAAGACTTCTCCAGAAGAGTAGGTGGACAAGAACACGACATTGTTTTTGTATAAATATATTGCATATTTTGAATTCGAAAGAAATTATGTGTATATATATATATATATATATATATTATAAGTGCATATGAGTAGTCCAAATTTATTCATGACATGAAATTCTTAGTTTTTAAATCACTGCATAAGTTTGCAATTGAATTAATCTTGATTTTATGCTTTTACTTTTGGTGAAACACAAATTATGATTTGTGACTTTGAATTATATGTTTGTGGCTGAAAGAAGTTGGGTTGGAAAAATAAAAACATATGGAAGTGTATTTTTCTTTTGCATGCTATTTTGGCTAAGTTAAAAACACAACCGTCGTGCTATTGAATTTTCTATATATATATATATATATATAAAATCTAACCCATTCTAGTTTTATAAGTAAAAAAAGATTTTAAGGGTTCGCTCCATAGATTTCTGTTAGCCCATTTAGTAGGATTTAGGAGGGATCCGTTGGGATGTCAAGCAGAGCCCTTCGAATGTAAGTACGGTAAAATTGGTATTGGGTCCTGTCATGTTGGATACGCCCATATGTAAAAATGTTGCAAATTGGCTTTGCGTCCATCCACATCTTTAAAGGCATCATTGGAACAGACTTGGAAGGCACCATGTTTAGGATATATATACAGTCTATAATGCATATATACAGAAGGAACTAGGTAAATATGAGAAACTAATCATATATCTCATTATATTCTACAAGGTCTTTCTATAACATCATTTTGCTATGGTGTTCCAAGAGTCGTAAGTTGGGTTACAAGCCCATTCTCAATCAAGTAATCCTGGTATTTTGTATCGAGATACTCTTCTCAATGATCTGATTGTAGAGTTTTCGATGTTTTACCTAATTGATTTTCATATTCAGCTTTAAATTCTTTGAACTTTTCAAAAGTTTCAGATTTCTATTGTACTGGGTAAACATAGCCGTATTTTGAATAATCATCAATGAAAGTAATGAAACATTTATAATCACCTCTAACTTTAACATTAATTAGACTACAAATATCTGAATGCATAAGCTTAAAGGTTCTTTGGCTTTATAATCTTTTGTCTTAAAATGCCTCATGGTCATTGTACCTTCTAGACAGGATTTCTAAACAGGTAAATTGTCAATCTTTAACTCACTTAAAGGTCCGCTCTTTACAAGTCTAGCTATTTTGTCAAAATTAATATGTTCAAGTCTTAAATATCAAATATAGGTATCATTGTAAGGTGAAATCTTGTATCGTTTTGTTTTAGGTTTTTTTTTTTTTTTTTAATTTTTCCCACGTTATTTGTTTTAGGTTTTTTAACTATACACAATTTAGCATTGAGCAATGAGTTATGTGCTAGCGATCTTAACATCTATAAATTGTTTTCTAATATTCGAGAACAAATTTTTAATCAATTTATAAAAATAATAACTTTTTTATTACTAAAAGAAATTGAATAATTATGTTTCAATAATCTAAAAATTAAAACCAAATTTTTTCTAAAATTTAAAATATAATAAATATTGTTCAAAACAACAATTTGAAAATTGAAGTTTAACTTCTCTTATTGCTCTAGCTGAAACGACATCCCTAGTGCCAACCCGCGTGGTGAACTTACCCTTATCAAACTTCCTCCAAGAATTAATCAGTTACAAAAAAGAACAAACATGATGCCAAATAGATTAGCAACACAAGCTACCTCTCTAATATATAGTAAAGGATTCTCAAGACTCACAGCAATTCTGTTATTTTCTTCTGGCTTCTGTTATTCTACTGACAATTTATAATGACATAATTAAGAAAATTTTTAAGTTATCATCAACATTTGAGTTAATGTATCTATGTAAAAAATATATATCCAATACTAGCTAACACGTGTATATAAAATTTTGAGTTAATTATTGGAAAGAAGATCCATAGAGTTTTCAATTTTTTAATTCTTGATCACTTTCTTTAATCAACTTTCAAACTTTGTTTTTGAAAGAAAAATCATAGAAAGTTCAAAATGCATGTAAAAGGTTTCATTTCCTTGGTCCGATCTAGTTTTCTGTCTTCATTGTTCTCTCATTCGTGCTGCACCTTTGATAAATTAAGATCACAATTAATTGAACTCTTACAAAATCATAAGATTAATTTTCTCACATAGATCCACAAAAATAAAAATAAAGCGAAGTTTAAGCACCGCGAACACCCATATTGTTAAAAAAGAACAAAAATTAATTATATATATAGCACATTCTATAATATACCTAAGGTGTCAATATACTTGACAAAAAAAAAAGAGTAATTATATTCTAAAATTGATAATTATAATTTATAATATTTTTATTATATCTTATTATAACTAAACATATATGATAGCAATAGATAAATATAATTCAGTTCGTCGATTTTTATAAATATGACCTGATTTATTTAGTTATAATAAAACATAATAAAAGTATAATAAATTATAACTAGTAATTTAAGAATACAATTACTCAATTTTTTTTTGTTAAATGTATTGATACTCCAAGTGTACTAAAGGGATATATATATACCCACAAACGGTGACAAGAAAGAGAATAATAATAATAAGATAAATATGTAAGGTGATAGCAGTGATATATATCACTCCAAGCAAACCTAGTCGATAAAACATTATTATCAAGTTGAGTAGTGGCACTCCATAGCTGAAGGAGGTTAGAAGAGTAGTTATAGTTAGTTTTACAGACCCTGAATATAAAATGAAGTGTCTACGCCAGATTGAGTGGTTGATTAATTAATTAGATCCTCTCTTGGAGATTCGGCTGAATAGGCTGAACACGGAATGCAAACGGCATCTGAGAGTTGTAGTCATTGTGGTTCACTGCAGCCCGCTGATGGGGCTGATGATGATAACCATTTTCAAGCTCCCTCACGTTGTTCTCCATAGCCATCTCCCTTTGCCTCTGGTATAGTTAATGTCAAAATAATAAAGCTGCGTGTTAGAGTCATGTATATTCACACCAACTTCTCCAAGCACTTTTGCTATTGATTTTTCTCAAGTAAATAGTACAAAAAATTAAGGTAATTACATAGATTAAAATACAATTAATGCATACATGAAGTGAAACTTCTTTACCATCGCACTACATTAGTTGGTGGTCATTACTTATTAGTAGCTGGCGTTAAAGTTCTAATAAGAATAATAGAAAATACATGTGCAATGTTTTCAAAAAAAAAAAAAAAAAGAAAAAGAAAATACATGTGTAATTCCTAGCATGAAGTATCTTTCTTCTTAATTACAACAAATTAACTTCCTACTTACATATACTCATTCAACTTGCTGCACATAGACATTCAAAATGGAGAAAGTTTATTTTCAAAAAAAAAAAAAAAAAGAGAGAGAAAGTTAATTCCAGCAAAATAAATAAATAAAGCTTAGTTTTAGAAATAGTATTGTGAAACTATGTTAAGTTCTTTTAGCACTATGAACTATTTCTGCAAACCATGTTCAGTGTGTAAAGCCTGAGCAAATTATTTTCAGGAAATATTGTTAATTTGTGAAACCTACACGAATTATATATGGCAAAAAATTAATGGTACTTAAAAAAATAAATTCAATTTTTCAATACTACATTCAAAATTGTGCCATTTTTGGTGTTAGACAAAAAAAAAAAAAAAAAAAAAGTCCCTTCGAAATATGGGTAAATGGAGAATATTTCACAAAACAAAAGTACTATTTATTTCAAATAAAAAAAAAATGAAAGTACTACTCTACATACAATTAAACCACTTTTAAATAAACGTGTCGTCAAGCACAGTTAAATATTTTTAACGTTCTAATCATTTGATCAAAAACAGTTTGCTTATTTTTTATTAAAAACTACATAATGGGTATGTATTCAAAGTGTTTTTAAGTAAGAATACTAACACAACATGTCTAAACAAACTGTACATCCATGAATGCATAGAGAAGTGATGTAATTAGATTTCGTTGATTAGATGTTATATATATAATAGTACAATTGGCAATGGCAGTGAGAAGAGAAAGCAAGATTACCATGACAAAGTTGAGATGCTTATGCATTTCCTCCAACTCCTTTAGCTGTCGGTTTAGCCACAAATATGAACAATGAATTAGGCAAATAGGAAAGCTTTGGATTACATATTAATTATTAACTAAGAAAATGAACAAACACATATATAGCTAGATAGTAAATTAAGATCACTAGGAGCCCAAGTGTTTGATAATTTATACATACATTTTCCCTCATCCCTTCCACATGCTCACTCTGTCGAAAAGGGTATTAAAGAGAAAAAAGTTAGAAAATTTAGATCCTTCAATTTTAATTGGTAATCTATGTAAATAAGATCATAAGGTACTAATCAACCTGTTTGTCACGGAGACCAGCAAGACCATTTTCGAGGGCTTCCTCTATGGCCATGAGCTCTCTGTGGTTCAGAGATGTGAGATCCTCCCCCTTGAGGTGCCTGCAACAGGGTACATAAATAAATACTAAAAAACTATATTGAGAGAGAGAGAGAGAGAGAAAGACAAAGATGCAAACTGTGTTTACCTAAGCTTGATCTGCATGCTATCATTCTCTTTCTTGATTCTATCAATTTCGTTGCTGAGATTCTATGGATTTCCATGTTCAATAAAAACAAAAGCCATAATTGTCATACAATTATTTTGTAACAGCAAATTAATCAACATAATACAATTTTGTTAAATAAATTCACACCCTGCAAAAAGAAAAGGAGAGAGAAGGGAGAGAAACCTTTTTTTTTTGGCATAAATCTGGGTTGATACTTGTAACATTTGTTGGTTATACTGTGCTATTCTTAAAAAGTGATAATAAATAATAATAATAATAAAAATAATAATAATAAAAACCCTAGAGATACCTCTATGACTATAAGGGGGAGGATTTATCATTAGATCTGTTGAAAGAAATAGGTTTACATTTTTATGTGACATAAAAATGAATTGCATATAATAATTACAATATTTGCAAGGAAAAGGAAGGAGAAGAACAACATTATATTACCAGATCTGTTCATAGATGTTACATATCATATAGTTTTTGAGTTTCTTTTTCCATAAAAAACAATAAAACAGACAGAGAGAGAAAGGGAGAAGGAGTACTTGAACATCCCATTTGTAGATCTGTTCATAGAATTCATATATAGTAGATGTTTTTGACATATATTTAGCAAAAAGTAAAATAAAATAAAATAAAAATCAGTTTATACAAGGACATGCATGTAACTTGAGATCCTTTCACAGAAATTAAACACTGGACAAAAGGGGTGAAGCGAAGCTCCAAAAATATGTACGAGAGAGAGAACCAAAACCTATACCTCATGCTTGGGATCCCACAACTTCTTCCCTGATTGCTTGTGATACTGGTCCAAAATCTCAACCAAACTTGACCATATATACATAAGAGAAACACACAAATTAAAGGAGCTTAAAAAGAAAGAAATTGATCTACACAAGCAAGAAATAATAAGAAGTCCATACGTGGTAGAAGGGCTACAGTACTCATGCATCTTGCCAGAACTAGCAAAGATGATTAAAGAAACTTTAGCATCACAGAGAACTGTGATCTCCCTAGCTTTCTTGATGATTCCATTCCTCCTCTTTGAATAAGTCACTTGCCGGTTGCTCGAGTTTTCAATCCTCTTGATCTCAATTTTGCCTCTACCCATCTCTCTCTCCCTCTCTCACTCTCTTTCTCTCTGGTCTCTTTTCTTGTTTTCTCTTCTTCTTTGAGCTTGCAAAATGGAGAAAACAAGGAGATAGAGATGTAAAAGAAAAAGAGAGAGAGAGAGAGAGAGAGAGAGAGGAACATACTATATAGGGTTTAAGGATAATAAACTTTCGAAGTGGCACAGTAATGGAGGGGTTGTTTACGGGTTGTTGACAAAGGCAAGCCAACTGCATTGTATCTGACGTTTGATTTGGCTTTGTTAGTTTAGTTTCACTTTGTTAACCATTGGTACTCTCTATGCATCCGTGTCCCATCATATTAATCCATGAGCTTAGGCTTAGGCTCCGGTTTTAATTTTGAAATTTGGACAAGACTAGGTTGTGTTGGATACGTTAAATGAGATTTATTGTGAACATCGACACGTGTCTAGTCTTAATGCCTTGGAGTATGTGATGATGGTGAGACTTTTGTCTAGGGCTTGAGTGATGGAACTGAATATGGTATCATAATCACATCTTAACCGTCAAATCATCAAAATCAATTAGTAGATAATACAGCTAATTTAAGGGTTAAAAAAGGTAAGGGGAACAGTGGGATATTCATGTGTCCCATTTATCTAAGGAAAGAATATGGTTTTCAGAGTCATCAACTGTCAAGCTCATCAAACAGCGAAACCCTAGCTAGGCAGCCTCAAACATTGCTTGAACAAACCCATGGAGTAGAGACTCCTTGACCAAGAAAGCTGTGATGTGATCCCCGGAGTGATTGTTTTATTTGTACAACGTATAACCCCAGGTACCATCATCAAAATATCTTAAAAAATCCAAGATTATATGAGTAGTAATGTACGGATATTTCGATTATTTACTATATATATTTAATTTTAAATGTTTGTAGTATATCATGATATCTAAAAGTTAGATGTAGGTAATTAAAGCAGTTGTTTTGTCTGTAGGCTTGAAGTGTTTTTCTTTTTTTTTTTGAGAACTGAGTCTTGAAGTGTTTATTTAAGCTTAGATAATAAATTTATTTTTTATTCTAACGTTTGAATATAATTAACACTCGGTTGATTTCTTTTACAAACATTTTCTTCAAAAGAAATTATTTCAAAATAATAGTCTTTTTAAAATTATTAAAAATTTGAAAGATGGAAGACTTGGCAAAATGGAAAGGGTATGTAGACCTCATCCATACCAATAATAATGCGGTTAGGATATAGACCCAAATTGCTTTTTTAAAAGACCCTTAAAATAATCGGATCTGAAAAACCCCACATAATTGCAGGGTAGGATATGGGTTTACCCTCAAATCTCTATCAGACCCGTAAAATACCCGTTATTTATATACTCCCTACTCATTTCCATTTTTTTTTTAGAAAAAAAAAACCCTAACAAAACTCTCTCACTCTCTCTCCAATCTCCATCGCCGCCGTTCCTCTACTTGACTACGCCTCTCTCTCTCCATTACCATTGTGTCATCTGTTGTGCAACCATCAAATATCTCTATCTCTCTCCATTGTCGTCATGTCTAAAGCTTCGAAACTATGGTATCGCTAGTGTCATCTCTCTCACTTTCATTTATTTGTTTAGGTCTCTTGATTTCTCATTTCTCTGTTTTGCTTTGATTTATTTATTTATTATTATTTCCTTTTTTTTTTTTTTTTTTTAATCTAGGGTTGCTCAAGTATATCGACCACCACAACATCTCTGCGTCTCTCTCCAGCAAAACATCTACGTTTTTTTTTTTTTTAATCTAGGGTTTCTCAAGTATACAAACATCAACTCTCAAGTTTGGTTGTGATTTTGTTTCTGCGTATTTTGTTTTGATTGAGATTTGATTATTTCTAGTATGCTTTGATTTGATTGTTCTGGTTGAGTTTCTCCTAACAACTGATTTAATATATGACAATATATTTGTTCCTGTAAGACCCCAAACTTTCATTTTATGATTAACAGTGAATTTACGGATGAATAATAACATTTTCGGGTGAATAGTATCTCCGGATGAATATTATCTGATAAATAGTAAAATTTTGAGATGAACCTCGAAAAATTGAAAATATTTAGAATGGTTAGTAGGACCCAATAAAACTGAAACGGAGTAAAAATGAGTTCGTTTGGATAGTTTCTGAAAGTTTTGAAAGTTAGCTGACAAAAACTCCCTTACGGACAGGATTGTGAATATTGTTGACTTAAACTTCGCTTGAATTTGTTTTTTGAAACCATGGATTGAGTCCTAAGAGACCTAATTAGAGTATTGTAAAGTCAATTTGATGAATGAGTGATCATAGAATTAATTTGGAATTTATTTCAAAATGAATTATATTAATTTTTAACGTTAAGGGTATAAATGAGATTTTATGATATTAAACTTATTCTAAAAGAACAATCCATGTGAGTATTGATGGACCAATGGTGGATTAACACCTAATAGTCATCTTTTGACTAAATTTGTGGTTGAGATTAATTAGAATTGATTAAAGATAATTGAATGGATAATATGAGTGATTATGGACCAATTCGATTAAAACAACTCACAAAGGATTTGATGGTCATTTCCATGATTTTAAAGGGGCAAGCTGAGATTGTGAAAGAGCTATAAAAGGGGTTGTGACCGGCCAAATGAAAAAAATGAAACCAAAGGATTCGGCCAAACACAAAGGGAAACCGAGAAACCAAAGAAAAATGAGGGATGTGTGTGTAGCTGTGGAAAAGACCAAGAGAGCTACTGATCCAAGGCGATTTTCACCAAGTTTTCGACCATCCTAGCTCCAAGAATCATCAAGAAACTTAGGTAAGTTAAGTGATAAGTTTTAGAGTTAATTTAAAGTGATTTTGATGAGTTTTTATGGGTTTTATTGAATATGGTAGTTTATGGACGAGTTGATGTTGTTTATGAGTTATTTGAAGGTTGTTTATCATGATTTTAAGCTTAGAATTGAATTAGAACGTGATATGAGTTTGGTTGGATTTTGTTAGTGTGTTGAATGTTAGGATTTGAATGAATGATGAGTTTAATTGATTTTAGTTTATTAAATGTTAGATGAGTTGAATTAGTAGTGATTTGTGTGATTTAATTGAAGAAAAATGAAATGAATGATTGTGTGTGTGTAGAGGTAGTGGACAGCAAGAATGGGTGTCTAGTATAGGTGTTGGATTTTAATGTGTTTAAGGGTTTTGGTTGATGAATTAATTGGTATAGAGATAATTAATGGAAGGAGTTTTAATTAAATGGATGAATTGGTATGAAATTTAATTTTTGTTATGTAACACCCCCTGTCAGTCCTTCAAATGAGTTCAAGGGACGCTACCTGTAACTTCCTTATTGTAAAATCTTTATTCAGAAAACCATATATTTAATTTATTTATATTAAAATAGAGAATTTCAAAAACCTTACAAATGATTTAAACCATTTTTATTTTACGCGGAAAAACTGCAAAAGTTTCACCTAAAATTTAAGCTTTCCCAATCTATTACAAATTCATCAAACTCATTTCCAATACAAAATTTTCCACAAACCAATATTCAACAATTGGAACCAAACTCCGTTTGGTTCAACCTTATCCACATACACAACTTTATCCAAAATTATATACAAATTGTTTTTTTTTTTACCAAATTTCACATTTAATATACAAATACATATATGCATGCACATGCATACAAACTAGATGTGGTTTCTACTCAAAATAATAGTGGATGGATGTGATTGGTTAGACTTGTTGCAGATAAGCTTCACTTCAGTCATCGCACTCCTGATACAATCTACTATCTATGTGTGGTAATTCCAATGAGCTAAGCATATTTGCTTAGTGGGTGTACACTAAATTCGAATTTACCAATTTTGAATATAAATTGTCATACAACAAAAATAATGAAAATTTTAGTTCAAGTAATTTAACAACTTGTTATACATTTTTGAAAAAAAACAATTCACACATACTATTGCACAACTTATCAAAAGTAATTTCAATGCCCTTTGTAAACACTGACTTGATATCTTGGACTAGGAAAACGGGATTTCCGGCATTAGACACTCGGTGCCTTCCCACCGAATTACATTATACATATATATATATATATCAATCATCTAGAACCGAACACTCGGTGCCTCTCATGGTTCCTAAATTAATGATTTTGATTTTTTTTCATTTCAAAATATATTGATGCAGTACTGCTATAATAACCCTATTGGCATGTCAAATTCCAATCCCCACCTACCAATACTCAGGTTTACTAGGGCTTATTTTCATCTTTCAAATGGTTACATTATAATAATCACAATTTCTTTTCAACCAAAAAGGTTCTAGTAAGTATTCAAACAAATTACATTTGATATCAAATTCCTCCATTTAATCAACATAACCATTTAAAATACACATTCAAACATGGTTAACAAATCAATTTAATTAAACAACTCAAATATTGACATTTTAGAAAGTCATATTCATACGATTAAAAACAAAGATTCAAATTAAATATACATAAACCTTTTTGTTACGTTCTTGAATTATTTCACTTTCTAATGGAAGCTCAAACCTTCTCATTTCCTTTTCCTTAGCTTCCTTGAGCTACCTACTCTCCTAGATTTTTCAAGGACACATAGATAATAAATAAAAACTCATTCCATCAATCTAAATGCATAATCTACTAATCCTATGTGATCCAAATGCTTTTACACCTTACTAAACTCTATTAAAACTCGTTTTGCTTACAAGCTTCTCTTCTTGGTTTCAACTTAACCAAAGCTTTAAAATTTCGATTTCTTTCCATGAATCTTATTTATTCTCACCTAGGAATACACCCATATGCTCGAAATAATTTTCTGAAGCTCGAAACGAAAAATAATTGTTTTTGACCCCCTTAGGCTGAATGCATTGCAGCCATCTACCTTTTGATTTTCTTTCCTCAATTCTTGCTCTATTCATCTCCCTAACTTGTATTTAGGTTGGTCCAAAAGTCAATTCGAAAAAAAATGACCATCGAGTGAAGGTTTCTAGCTAAAAGCCCATTTTTTTCGACACTAATTTAGGTGCAACTTTACCATTTTCCACTTCTAATCTCAATTCTTCTTTTCTTAGGGTTATTCACATTCAATTATATTCATTCAATGCATTTAAACATATAAGGGAAGTGGTATTATATAATACCCATCAATGTCCTTCATAGGAGTTTTACAATGGAAATTGTCTAAATTTGTTTCTAACTTTTTCATAGGTTTCTATAACATGATTTCAATATGGAATCATGCTTAAAAGACTTAGGTTGTATTGGTATCATAGACTCTTCGCTATGGTCCTTTCATGCCCTTATACACATCAAGCTCATTTTCCTTAAATTTTTCATGCTAAATCTTTGACACATTTCATCAAACATCTAACAAATAACTTATTTCATTCACAATAATCTCAATTCAAGTTTAGGGTTTCTCCCATACAAACCCTAGCTCATCATCTCTTGATTATTCTACATGATTCTCCTCTTGTTTTTGTTCTCTAAATACTCAACTAATATCATATATAAAAATCCACATCAAATTCTAACAAAATCAACAACTCTAACATCAACACAACATCACATGAACAAGTTGAAAAGTTGATGAACTAACCTCTTTTTGGCTTAAATCTAATACAAACTTGATTCTCTAGCTTAGTTTAGGTTGAAGGCTTGATTTGGAACTTGAAGAATGCTTGAAACCACTTGATCACATCTTCTCCAAGTTGGCCGAACCACACCTCTCACTCTCTCTTTGGTCTCGGTTTTGCTTCTTGTTTTGGATGAGAGAATGCTTAAGTCAATGTATATATTTCGATCTTTTCCAAAAATGACAACTATGTCCTTAAAAATTGGTTTTCGTCCTTCAACTTTGGCTTAATTCTAACTTGACCCCAAATATGATTTGTTTATTTCAATTTAGTCCCTTATCACACTTACTAATCTCTTAAAGTCTTTTACCATTTTACCCTCCTATTTATTCTCCAATTGCGTTAAATAAATTTCTAGAAATTCTCTACATTCTTTAGGACACTTTCATTAATCATTTAGGGTCTCAAAATATTGCTTAGGGACTATTATTAGGGAAACCACAAATAAATTTGAGGACTTACAAGATATATATATATATATATATATATTCACACTGAATCTACTTTTGCATGCCAAATCTCAATTAAAAAAATGATATTCATGCTTAAGAATTTTGGGGTGTTACATATAGGTTGAAGGGCACATTGAATTTTAATTGAATTCATGTGACACCATAGGGTATTAAAGTGTTTGAATGTGTATGATGTTGAATAAACACCAATGGGAAGGAAAGAAGTGGAAATTAGAAAGTGTTGGATGAATTAGTAATAGAATTAGTTTTGATGTAATTGAAGTTTAGTTAAGGAAAGGTGAATTTATTTTAATTATGGAATAGACATGTTATTGATGGATTTTTGGGCTTGAAATGGTGAATTATAGGTGACCAAATTGAAGTCCAAAAGTCAAGAAAAAGGGGAGGATTGATTAGCCACCAAGTGATCAAAAATTGTGAGTGCAATTCAAACTTTAAAAATTTTATGTTTAAGGTTGTTTGAGTATGAAATAATTCTATTTATTTCATGTGGGTTATGAAAATAAATAATTGATTTATATCTCTCATTTGAGTTTAAATATGTTATGGTTTATGAATGAAAGATGCGAATTATATGCCATTCGAAATGAAATATAGTTATTATGAGAAATTGAAATAAATGAATTTATTTATGAGTGGCATAAAGAAATTATTGAATTTTTCAAACCCAATATATTACACTATCTGTTATGAAATTGACGATATCTGAATATATATATATGTTTAGACCCGATCGGAATACCCTTGCATGTATGGCAATTCATGGGATGGTTGTCATTAACTATTGGGGGAATGGAGTCTGTGAGTTGAGTCGCGTCGCCAAATATATGCGAGTGGTATTATTTCACTTCGCGCTTGCACTATGGATTTAATCTGCGACGCGTTGGTGGGAGGTCTTCTGTATATGTTAGAAAGTGTGAAGAACGCTGGGCGTGAAGCACTGATGGCTATCACTAGTGCTGGAGATAGTGGTTCGTCCCGTCCAATACGTGTGACCATTATTTATATGCTTCTGGAAATCCATTGGTGGTTTTGAAATTATATGAAATTTTGTTATATCTGAAATTGTTTTGAAATTATGTTATATATGAAATTTTATAAAAATTTCTTAAATTGATTACCATTTTAATATAAATGTGTATCTGCTAGTTCTGAAATTTATTATTTTTGGAATATGAAATTTGTTATTATCGACTCTAAAGTTATATTTATGAAAATTGTAAGAAATAGAATTTTTTATAAATGTTTTAAGGAGGTTACCCTTTTAGAAAAGAATTTAAGTTAGAAAACCTCGTACTCACTGAGCTTTCGTAGCTCACATTTTATAAATTTTTGTTAAAAAACCTCCCCAGGTGTAGATTCCAGGCCGACAAGATACACATTCCCCTCCATCTGAATAAGAGTGGCTGAAGGAATAAAATTTCTATGAACATATAAGTAGCAATGCACAAAAGAATATATGAACTTTATTTTTGGTTTTAAATATCTTTTGAATATAAATATATTAGCCATAATTTAATTATGGTTAACTTTATTCTATAATGAAATTAAATTGATTATTTTTGGATTGTATATTTGAAATTGTAAATTATTATTCAATTGTAAAGTTCTGGATTTGTAAAGAAATTTTTATTTTTAAGTTGATATTAAGCTAATTTGATTTTATTTTCTTATAAATTGTGGTTAGGGATTGTCATTGAAATGGACCTGAGGTCCAATTGGAAGTTGAGAAAATGTGTGAAACTTTAGAAGTGTAAATTTTGATTTACATGTTGATTTTGTAAATTTTGGCAATTCCGAAAAACAGAGAAAACTCTACCAAAATTTTTAAAAAATTTTAAACTATAGAAAACAAATTTTAATGAATTTTAAGTTTCTCTGAATTCTAATGATTTTCAGTTTTAGGCTTTGCTCCTTGGATTTTTGGCTAGATGTAGTGGAATAGAATCCAGAGGGATTCCGTGGGGTGCCAAGCGGGCACCTGAGCCTCTAAAAGGGAAAGGTGGGGTGGGTCCGTCAGTTCCTCTATCAACAATGTTAGCTGTAGATTTGAGTTTTGGTTATTAGATTCTAGTTCATTTCTCTTAGGTCTCTCTTTTACTTGTTTTGGTTTTTCCTCCATTTCTGTTTAGTCCATTTATTAGAATCCTGAACAGTTAAACTACTTTGCTTTTTAATTGTTTTATGGTTTGTATATATTGGCTTCCATTGTACATTGAAATTGGTTAAATAGGTCATATGTTTCTTTTTCAGTTTCAAGAGTTTAATGTCTTAATAGCAACCCACATGCTTGTCTTAAATTCTTTATATGTTTTGCTTTGAGTTATCTATCTAGGTTACAATCACAAAAAATAGATAGCAGTTGAAGTAATGTGAACAAAATGAAAGATATATTTGGCTTTTATTGTTTTTATAGTGATTTTGTTTTTATATATTGTCATCTATAAGTTGATTGCATGTTGTTTTTTATAGAAGCCAAGGAAGCAAGCCTAAAGATCCTTTGAACATCAATAGAGGGCCTATGACAAAGGCTAGAGCTAAGAAGATGAAAGAGACATTAAATGGGTTGATTCAAGAGATTTTGGCCAAAAGTCTTGCGCAACAAGAATTGGATGACATGGAAAGGATACCAAGACTTCAAAACATTATCCAAGCTCAAGATCAAGTCTAAGATCAACAACACTGAAGGCTAGGGAGATTATTTAAAGGCAAATTGGGCTATTTTCAATTGTTTGTATTAATTTGGGCCTAATTTATTCTATAGGCTAGTTTAATTAAGTTAGTTTATTTAATTAGGTAGTTAAATATCAAACTTTATTGTTGTTGGGCTTTAATTTGTTTTATTTCATGTTGGGTTATTAGTTTATGTATTGGGTTGTCAAATTTAATTATTTTAAGCTCAAACTTAGTTATTTTAAATCCAAGTGGGGTGTATTAAGGGGTTAAGGCATCCATGAAGTGTTTAGAAGTTAGGGTTTTATTTGTGTGGCCTATAAAAACCTATGTAAGTCTCAAAAACGGGGTTAGACAATTTTTGACATAAAATTTGAGTTTTCTCTCTTTGTTCTTCATGAACTTTGAGCATTTATCAAGACTTGATTCTTGATTTATCAATTTGATTTATCTCCCTCATTCTTCTTTTGTTCTTGGGGGTAGTGTCTTTATTATTTTAGTTTGTGGTTCGCTAGTCATTAGGTCAAGGTATCTTTTGTTTATTTTTTTTTACTTGTTCTTGAATTAAATTTTTCTTGGGGTTGTTGAATCAATTGATTAAGGATGTCGTATTGATAATATGGGGTTTGCATCATTTTAGAATCAGAGTTTTAGCTTAATTAATTCGGAATTTACTTGATAAAAAAAAAAAAAGTTTTGGATTTGTTTTTCTTACTTCCGCATAATACCGTTGTTTGTTTTGTCATTTTTTTTTCTTCTTATTCCTTGCTATTCATATCACTATTTGTTTTGTTTTCTTGTTTTCATCTTTATTCATAAGTTACCAATCATCTTTATTGTATGTGAATTCTAGTATTAACAAAAAAAAAAAAAAACAGGAAAAAAAAAAGAAAGAGGAAAAAAAAGGCCAAAAAAAAAAAAAACAGAAAAAAAAATATCTTAGGTGGAGAGATAGAAAATTTATTTCTTTTCTAATTGGTCATCCTACACATAAGGAAAACATAAATTAAAGAAATAAATTTTATCTCCTTCCTCTTTTGTTCTTACCATTAAAGAAATAAAATTTATCTCCTTCCTTTTTTGTTCTTGCCATTAAAGGAATAAATTTTATGTTTTTTCTATTTTATCTAAGTTAAGGGAATATATTTCATTTCCTTTTTATTTTTGCTCTTGCTTAAAATAAAGGAATTAAACTTATTTCCTTCCTATTTATGTTTCTACTTAAATCAATGGAAACAAATTTTATTTCCTTGAAATCCCCTTGTTTGCTCTGTTTCTCACTTTGAACTACAATTAATACCTCTTTTCTTTCATTGTTTATTGAATTTCTTCATTGTTCCATTATTTCCTTTCATAAACGTGTGTTCCTTGGTTTTGTTGAGATTAGTCAAGGTGATTACTTCAAGGGTGACCTTGGTGTGATTCATTAGTCCTATAAAGAACTTAGAGACAACTTTGAGAGTGGACAGAGAGTGTTGAGTTATGCCACAAGTGTTGAGTGAAAACAAGAGTGATGAGTGATAAACATGTGAGGACTAGAGAGAAACACGTGAGGGAGTGTTGTGAGATTTTTTTTCTTGCTAACATTATTTGTAGGTTTCAATGTCTTCGACTAGCGAAAGAGATGTTGAAGGAGGATAAAAGATCAATGAGTCGATTGTGCTCAAAGCAATGCAACAACAATTTGAGAGGATGACTATGGTGTTCAGAGATATTAGAGATCGAATGAAAAGACAAGACGAGGCAATAGCTAATTTGCAAAGAGGACAACGAAGGAAGATTCCAAAATTTCGTGGTGGCGATAATGAGTTTGAAGATGATTTTAGGGTGAACTATAGAGATGATTTAGAATTAGAAGAAAATGCCTTCAATGCCAATAGGGATCGCTTGAGGGACGATAGAGGTGGACGTGGAGGTAGAGGTAATGGTAATAGAGAAATAGAAATTATGGGATTAGGAATGAGAGAGGAATATAGAATGATAGGCAGGATAAGGATCTTAGTAGTACAAAGATGAAGATACTCTCTTTCTAAGGGAAATGGATCCTGATGTGTACCTTGATTAGGAGAAATAGGTGTAGTTAGTTTTTAAATGCCATAACTTTGTCGAGGAGAAAAGGGTAAAGCTAGCCGCGGCTGAGTTTGTGGAGTATGCTGTAGTGTAGTGGGATCAGTTAGTGTTGAATACAAGGAGAAATCGAGAGCAACCTATAAACACTTGAGATGAGATGAAAGCTATAATGAGGAGGCAGTTTGTTTCTAGTTCATATTATAGGGAACTATACCAACGATTGGTAGGTCTTATGCAAGGTTCTAGAAGTGTAGAGGACTATTACAAGAAGATGGAAATAGCCATGGTCAGAGCCAATGTGGATAAAGATAGAGAGACTACTATGACTCGATTCTTGCAAGGGTTAAACAAGGACATTGTCGATATTGTAAAGTTACAACATGTCGAAGTAGAGGAAATGGTTCATATGGCTATGAAGGTAGAGAGACAACTTAAAAGAAAGGGTACCATGTCACAGTATGGTAGTAATTCGAGTTCTACATCCACGTGGAAGTCGAATTAGGGTAAAAATGATGTAAAAACACATTTTAAGCCTAAGGCCGAGAGTAGTAAGCCTAAGGAGGGTGGTGATAGTCACGATAAATGCAAGGCTGAAGAGCCTCAGAAGAGAAATAGGGACATTAAATGTTTTAAATGTTTAGGTAGAGGTCATATCTCTTCTCAATGTCCTAATAAGAAAGTTATGATCCTGAAGAAGGATAGAGACATGGAAATCGAAGATGATGGTGATGATGATTAGATGCCACCGTTGGAAGAAGCTAGCGATGTTGAGGTTGGGTATCCTATGGATGGGAGATTGTTAGTGGCAAGGCATGCTTTAAGTGTGCAAGTGAAGGAAGATGATGAGATGCAGCGCGATAATATTTTCCATACTAGATGTTATATCAAAGATAAGGTTTGTAGTATGATCATTGATGAGGGTAGTTACACCAATGTTGCTAGCACTGAATTAATGGAGAAATTGAGCTTACCTACTTCAAAACATCCTAAACTATATAAGTTATAGTGGTTGAATGATTGAGGAGAAGTTAAGGTGACAAAATAAGTGCTAGTATCCTTTGCTATTAGAATGTACAAGGATGAGGTTTATGTGATGTTGTACCTATGCACGCGGGTCATTTGCTTTTAGGTCATTCATGGCAATATGATAGGAGAGTCATATATGACGAGCATAGGAATAGATATTCTTTTAACATGGATGGGCGATCGATTACTCTTGTGCTTTTAACATCTCGACAGGTGTATAAAGATCAAGTGAGGATAAGATAGAATGAGCAAAAGAAAGAGAGTGAGAGAAAAAGAGAGGTCGAGAGTTCAAACACTAGTGAGGCTGAGAGAAAGAGTGACCAAACACTAAAGTGAGAACAAAAGAAAAGTGGGAAGGTTGAGTGCAAATGAGAGAATGAGAGAAAGCAAAATGAGAAAAAGAAAATGAATGTTTATGAAAAAGGAAGCGATGTGAGGGCTATTTTTCTAGCCAAACAACAAATGTATGTACTTTTGTATAAAGACGTTTATTTTTCTAACTCTGACTTTGATGTCTCTTTGCTAAGTGTTATTACAACTTTTTTGCAAGATTTCAAAGATGTATTCCCCGAGGAGATGCCGGATGGATTGCCACCGAAGAGGGGAATAAAGCATCAAATTGACTTCATACCTGGAGCCACAATTCCAAACCGTTAAGATTATAGGAGCAATCCGGAAGAGACAAAGAAGCTTCAAAGGCATGTTGAAGAGTTGTTGAAAAGGGGATATGTGAGGGAAAGTATGAGTCCATGTGCCGTACCGGTTCTACTTATACCTAAGAAGGATAGGACTTGGTATATGTGCATCGATTGTAAAGCTGTCAATAATATTATAGTTAAGTATCGACATCCCATACATAGATTAGATGATATGTTGGATAAGTTACATGGATCTTGTGTGTTTTCTAAAATTGATCTTAAAAGTGAATACCATTAGATTAGAATAAAAGAAGGAGATGAGTGGAAAACTACTTTTAAAACTAAACATGGTTTATATGAGTGGTTAGTAATGTCATTTGGTTTAACTAATGCACCTAATACTTTTATGAGGTTAATGAATTATATTTTGCGCTCTTTCATTGGAAAATTTGTTGTGGTCTACTTTGATGACATACTAATGTACAGTAAGAGCATAGATGAACATGTTAGGCATTTGCATTGTGTGCTTGATGTGTTAAGGAAAGAAAAGTTGTATGCTAATTTGAAAATGTGTTCCTTTTACATGGAGAAGATTGTGTTTTTGGGGTATATTGTTATTTCAGAAGGGATCAAAGTAGATAAGGAGAAGGTCAAGGCTATTAAAGAAGGGCCTACACCTAGAAATGTTAGTAAAATGCGTAGCTTTCATGGGCTGACTAGTTTTTATAGAAGATTTGTTAAGGATTTTAGCACCATAGTTGTAGCACTAACTGAGGTTGTGAAAAAATGGTGTAGGTTTCAAATGGGGTAGTGAGCAACAACATGCATTTGATTTGATTAAGGATACATTGTGTTCTGCACCATTGCTTGCATTACCTGATTTCTCTAAGACATTTGAGATAGAGTGTGATGCATCGGGGATAAGTATAGGGGTTGTTTTTATGCAAGATAAGCGACCTATAGCTTATTTTAGTGAAAAACTAAGCGGAGCATCATTGAATTATCTTACTTATGATAAGAAGTTGTATGCTTTAGTTAGGACTTTAGAAACTTGACAACATTATTTGTAGCCTAAGGAATTTATAATCTATACTAATCATGAGTCCTTAAAGTACTTGAAAGGATAAAGTAAGTTAAGTAGGAGATATGCCAAATGGGTAGAGTTCATAAAAACGTTTCCTTATGTGATCAAATATAAGCAAGGAAAGGAAAATGTTGTAGTTGATGCATTATCTCGCAGACATGCTTTGATTTTGACTTTGAATGCAAAATTATTGGATTTTAAGCATATTAAGGAATTGTATGTAAATGATCCTGATTTTGCTTCTGTGCATTTTGCTTGTGAGAATGTTGCCTTTGGCAAATTCTATAGACATGAGGGATTTTTGTTTATGGAGAATAGACTATGTATTCCTCAAGGGTCTATGAGAGAGTTGCTTGTTAGGGAAGCATATGAGGGTGGATTAATGGGTCATTTTGGTGTTAAGGAAACTTTAGATGTGCTAAATGAGAATTTCTTTTGGCCGTATATAAAGAGAGATGTTGAAAGAGTTCGTGATAAGTGTATAACATTTAGACGATTGAAGTCTAGGGTTTTATCCACATGGTTTGTATACACCCTTGTCCATATCTAATGAATCTTGGAATGATATTTCTATGAATTTTGTATTAGGTTTACCTAGGTCCAAAAAGGGCTGAGATTCGGTATTTGTTGTGGTTGATAGGTTTTCGAAGATGGCTCATCTCATACCATGTCACAAGACTGATGATGCCACATATGTTGCTGACTTATTCTTCAAGGAGATTGTTTGCCTACATTGAGTGCCAAAGAGTATTGTTTTGGAGCAAGATGCGAAGTTCTTAAGTCATTTTTGGAGGACTTTGTGGGGGAAGTTAGGAACGAAGTTAGGAACAAAGCTGTTATTTTCTACTACTTGCCATCCATAAACCGATGGACAAACGGAGGTAGTTAATAGGACTTTGAGTATTTTGCTACGCGCTATCATCCAAAAGCACTTTAAGAATTGGGAAGATTGCTTGCCACATGTAGAGTTTGCTTACAATAAGAGTGTGCATTCGGCTATTGTTTGTTCGCCATTCGAAGTTATGTACAGGTTCAATCCACTTACTCCATTGGATTTGATACCTTTGCCCATGGAGGAAAGAGCAAACTTGGATGGGAAGAAGAAAGCTGACTTTGTTAGGCAACTGCATGAAAAGGTTAGGCAACATATTGAGAGAAAGGTTGAGCAATATGCTACTCAAGCTAATAAAAGGCGAAAGAAAGTTGTGTTTGAACCAGGAGATTGGATTTGGGTGCATATGCACAAGGAAAGGTTTCCTGAGCAACGGAAATCTAAGTTGCAACCGCATGGAGATGGTCCATTCCAAGTCCTTGAACGCATCAATGACAATGCATCCAAGATAGACTTGTCAGGTGAGTATAATGTTAGTGTTACCTTTAATGTTTCTCATCTTTCTCCTTTTGATTTGGATGCAGGTGCAAATTTAAGGATAAATCCTTTTGAGGAAAAGGAGAATGATGAAAACCAAGGAAGCAAGCCTAAGGATCCTTTGAACATCAATGGAGCACCTATGACAAGAGCTAGAGCTAAGAAGATGAAAGAGGCATTAAATGGGTTGATTCAAGAGATTTGGGCCAAGAGTCTTGCGCAACAAGGATTGGATGATATGGAAATGATACCACGGCTTCAAAACATTATCCAAGCTCAAGATCAAGTCTAAGATCAACAATATTGAAGGTTTGAGAGATTATTTGAAGGCAAATTGGTTTGTTTTCAATTGGTTGTATTAATTTGAGCCTAATTTGTTCTATGGGCTAGTTTAATTAAGTTAGTTTATTTAATTAGGTAGTTAAATATCATTGGGCTTTAATTTGTTTTATTTCACGTTAGGTTATTAGTTTATGTATTGGGCTGTCAAATTTAATTATTTTAAACCAAACTTAGTTATTTTAAACCCAAGTGGAGTGTATTAAGGGACTAGGGCGTCCATGAAATGTTTAGAAGTTAAAGTTTCATTTATGTCGCTTATAAAAACCTCTGTAAGCCTCAAAAATGGGGTTAGACAATTTTTTACATAAAATTTGAGTTTTCTCTATTTGTTCTTCGTGAACTTTGAGCATTTATCAAGGCTTAATTCTTGATTTATGAACTTGACTTTTCTCCATCATTCTTCTCTTGTCTTGGGAGTGACGTCTTTATTAGGTAGCCAAACAATATGACTAGTTGTAGCAAAAGTCAGATGAATACTTTAACTGGGGATAACGATATTGAGAACGTCGAGTCTTGTGTCCCGAGAGTAGCCAAACGGAAGTAAGAAACATCATTCGTTTGGACATAGATGACTAAAGTTGAAGTTGATGGTATTAGGATGGCTAAATGTAATTTTTGTGGGAAATTATTGAATGCTAGTCAAGGGTCGGGAACATCTAGTTTAAGAAAACATATCCAAAAATGTCTTAACGAGCATCTAGCCACCATCGAGGAAACAATTACTTTGTTTGATCAAAGTGTTGGTAGAGAGAAAATAGCTAAGATGGTTATCATGCATGAGCTTCTTTTACAATTTGTAGAATACACAAGATTTCGAGAAATGATGAGTTATTTCCATCGTGAGTTTGAAACAATAAGTAGAAACACATTGAAGAATAAGATTTTTAACATATATAATAGTGAGAGGGAGAAGATATTGAAGTTATAAGATAGTTCAGATGGTAGAGTTGCAATTACTGTGAATATGTGAACAAAAAGCAGAAAAATGGGATGTATGGTTGTGACTATGCATTATATCGACAAATCATTAGTGTTACATAGTCGAATCATGAGATTTATGTGTGTATTAAGTCCACATAATACTAAGTCACTTGGTAACGAATTGATGAAGCATTTGCTTGATTGAAATTTGCATATAAAAATTATCTACAATTAATGTAGATAATTGTTCTACTAATGATTCCATGATTAATAAAATCAAGCACATGTTTTCTGATGGATTGTTGTTGGGTGGAAGGTTGCTTTATATGTGATGTTGTGCTCATATTTTTAATTTGGTGGTGAGAGATAGGTTGCAAGTGATTATGGTTGACATTGAAAAAGATTAGA
This sequence comes from Nephelium lappaceum, assembly GCA_021234005.1. NCBI lineage: Eukaryota > Viridiplantae > Streptophyta > Magnoliopsida > Sapindales > Sapindaceae > Nephelium > Nephelium lappaceum. The sequence continues at coordinate 14,327,710 of CM038001.1, read as the reverse complement.
GATAGTGTTTGCTTTTGGACAACATCACCTAAGAGAATTGAAGCATTTGAGTTTACAACAAATGAATTGAAAATCTAGTATGAAAAAAAACTTGTGCTTGATTGTCCTACTAGATGGAATTCCACTTATTTCATGCTTTCAGTGGCTCTAATGTATAAGGATGTTTTTGTTGGTGTCCAACAACGGGAACCACAATATAAGTGTTTGCCAGATGACTTAGAATATGAATTAGCAACAATCATGGTGGAGCATTTGCAACCCTTCTACAAATTAACATAATGTTTTTCAAGTATTTTTTTTTTCTAAATGAATAATTAATATTTTAATGCTAATAGTTCTTAACTAATTGTTTCCAACTTGTTAGATACCTAATACCCCATATGTAAACCCTCATTCACATACGTGACTAGTTTAATACTAGTAGATGAGCTAGGTTAAGGGACATTGAGTTTAAGAGTGTTAAGACCAAATTGTAAGAAATCAAGACTTTCCATGGTCAAGAGCAATTTTAAAAGGTTTAGGGTCATAGTATAATATCAAAAGGTGGTCAAATGAGTCAAAAAAGCATTATATATAATCATACACTTAGTCATTTTAGGCAAGAGAGGCATACATACGGGATCAAAGAGAAACCAAAGAAAGAAAGCAAAGAAAGTTGTGGCAACTAAGGGGAAATGAAGAGAAGTATAGGTGATCATCCACTCCAAGATTCACACTAATCAAGTTAAGCTCTCCCAAGTTTGATTTACATCCCAAGAGCTTCATTCAAGTTAAAAGACGTAAGAATTCTTGAATTGAGATTAGTTTGGTGGAACTTTAAGTATGATTCCATGTTGGTTTCAAGTTAAGTTTTGAGTTGATTTTTATAGGGCTTCAGTGCCAGATTATGAGATGAGTTCATGGATAAGTTGTTGACAATGAAATGAACAAAACCTAGTGAAGGAATGGATCATAGGGTTGTATATGGTGGAACCCTACGTGACTTGATTAAGCTTGGTTTAGTTTAATTGCTTGCCTACCAAGTGTTTGATTAAATTCCTAAGTGAATTGAACTATTAAAATGCAAAGAAAGTGAAAAGTCATAGTTGATGTATACATTAAGGTAGGTTTGGCCAAGCTAAGGGTGTATGGACATTCAATAAATTCCATCCATTCAAGGCTCAAAATGAGTTTAATATAAGCTAGACAAGGCATTAAAAAGATTAGATTGCGTTAAGGCATACATAGAGTTATTGGACATTGTAATGCACTAGTGAAAGGCACCAACCAATGCCACTTCTCTCCCATATTTCTTTGCCATGTATGATCCTGAATGAGTGTATAAGAGTTAAGGAACACACAAGGATAGACAATTGAAGTTAAATTACAAAGGTGTGAGAAAAGCCCCTTAAAAAGTGATCCCGAAAGTGGGTTTTTAGGCTAGAAACCATAACAAACGATCTTAGAATTCGACGAAACTTTACGGCGGCCACATTGAGAGATAAGAAGTGTCTTGGAATAGGAATCGAAGCAAAAGCATGCCCGACCTGGGCTGTGCATCGCATTCGGATTTAAGGGGTCAAAAACCATGATTTTTCGCTCCAAGCTTCAATTGATGAAACAGACCATTTGGGCATGTTCCCAGGGATAAATAAGTAGGGTTCACGCAAAGAAATAGGAAGTTTGAAACGTTGGTTGAAGAGAAATGGAGATTGGAAGTTACTAGTGCATAGACAATGTCATTATGTAATAAAGTTTAGGTGCATTCCAATGCATTAATATCTTGATGCATTTTTAGCCTATTCTAAGCTTGCCTATCTTTGTGTATGTGAGGAGCACTTGACTGAGCCAAGAGAGGGTCTTTAAGATTTGGTTAGTTGAGCTACAAGTCAAGGTGAGTGCACCTGTTATGAATGAGTTTCCAAAAGTTTTATGCTTTTGCATATGAAATCATATTTCTGTTTTTGCATGCTTAAATACTTGAATACTAATGCATGTTATATAGATTTGAGTAAGATGAGCCCAAGGGCTCGAGTTTATAACTTTTAAAGCTTCAAAGATTTAAAACAAGTTTCAAAAATGGAGCTCAAGAGCTCTTGTTTCAATTAAGCTATGAAAAGAGTCCAAGGACTCTAAGTTTAAAGCTTACAAGATTTTAAGTTAGTGCCTTGTGCACCAAGAAAAAAATTTTAAGGCATAGCATTTGAGAAAACTAAATTTTCAAAGGCCATTAGTACCCTCCACTTATCGAGTTCCGACTAGTACGATATATCCTATTTAGTAGGACAGGTTTGTAGGACAAGTCATTAACCGTGTGTGTATGGGATTAGAGTGTCTAGAGAGTGAGTGCCCTACTTTATGGGATATGGTCTCACATTGCATTTATTCGATGTAGAGATTTCGTATGTAGTGTGTTGAGTCATTAATTATCATTATTTTATGCCCATGTTACCTATTATTTACGCTATGTTTTTGTGTGGAATTGATACTTTTAATTTGTTTTATGTTTTTATGCTTTGATTTAGGTTTTCAGAAAGAAAATGATGGAATCAAAGGATTTTTTAAGATTAATTGCAGTTCAAGGAATTAGAGAATGTTTTAGAAGGAAATTGCAGAATTTTGGCATAAATGTTATGTGAATTACGGGAGCTCGTACGAAGTGTACAGTTCGCGTTATGTGAGCTATAACCTATCAAATTAAAGCCTCGGATATCTAGTTTCCATAGCCACTGACGGTTTGTCAACTGGAATTTTCAAGAGAAAGTTAGGACTAATTTAGTGTCTAAAGGTTAGACTATCATGAGACCTGACAGCTATGGGAAAATATAGGAAATTCGAATTTCCTCTTTTGGAATTCTTAATCAGTTTCCTAAACCTTGAAATATCCTAATTAAATGAGTTAAGCAATTAGGAAGAGTTTTAGTCCAAAAACGAAAGGGATTTACTTTCCAAATCAAAGCTTGATTCTAAATCAAAGTTGGAAGTGGAATCATTTTTAATTGAGGAAATCTTGTCTTTCAAGGATTGGGTGCTTATAAATAGGTGCTTTCACCATTCAATTAAAGGAGATCAGAAGATAGAGAGAGAAGCGGAGGAACAAGGCTGAAGGCTTCGGTTTCATCTTTTCTTTTCTTTATTTTTATTTAGTTAGTTTATTTGTTAGAGCTAACTTGAAGCCCTAAACATGAACTCAATTTGTTTATCTTTTCAATAAAAATTTATATTTTGATGATGAAATTAATGTCTCTAGTTTAATTTTATTCTATTTATTTTGTTTCTTTGATTGATCACCTTAGAAACATATTCTTAGGATTATGTTGTAAAAATATAAACCGCACATCATACGGGCATATTTTTTTTTTACAACAATCAATTGCTTACGAACTAATAGAGAGATATTAATTCATAGATACCTAGAATAGACATCATGTTCTAGGATTTGTGTGATATTCATATTCTTCTAGTGCTTAATGGGTTCCAATTATTAAACTTAAGTAGATATCATGCTAGGTTATAATTAGGAATACACGCATCTACGTAGACATCATGCAATTCGTATACTAATTAAGGAAGAATTTATACGACATGAGTTAATCATACCTTGTAGTGAATATCTTTATCATGCATTATCATGAATTTGCTTTATTAATCGTTTTAGCAAATTGAGGGATTGTTTAGTGGTGGATAGGATGTCCTAACTAAGCTTTTATTCATTGATTTTCTTTTATTTAATTTTATGTGTTAATTTAGTTTATTCTCAATTTAATTCCAAAAGCCCTTTTCATTTATTTTAATTACTCTAGTTTAGGTCTTAAATTAATTTAAAATTAAAGTAAGTTGAAACTCCTCGTGGGATCGACCCTTGCTTGTCGCTATACTCATTCAAACGATTTGTGCACTTGTAAGGTTTTAATAAATTTGGTTTATTGAAAAATTAACCAACATAGTGTTGAGAGGTCCCAGATTTGGGTCACGATTGGTGTTAGTATACAACGCCACGTGATCTTCACATTGCGGCATTAGCGAGCGAAGTCGTATGTGACCAGAGGTTAGGGTTACGAAATGGTGCTTTTTTAAAGTTTGTAATATCATATTGCTCTGGCAAATGAATGTTTTATATATGTTTACAAAGTACTTTTATAATTCTATTCAAAGAATGAATGAGACTTATGATTTATATTTTAAGAAATAGAAATTTATTGTAAACACTTTTAAGAAAAGTTTAGTTCAAAGTAAAGTTTAGTTTTCTAAAGATTAAATACACTCACTGAGCTATCTAGCTCACCCTTTATTTTTCCCTATCCTCCTCAGGTACTTTTGTGGGTGATCGACGATCTCCTCCGTCGCGGTAGGTGGGCATTAAGTCGGCTATGCTTCTTGCTTTTTGAAGATTTTGCATATAGCATGTGCATACTTGTACATTTGCAAATAAAGTGTAGTTTGAGTTGTGATAAAAAGTAGTTTATTTTGAATTGTCATGAATTTACTATGGAACTTGTGTTTTGTGGAAAATAATTACATTTTATTGAACTTGTTGCGAGAAGTTTGGGTTGGCGATTGTAAGGGATTTAGTCGAAGTGTTTCATTTTGAAACTATAGGTTTCAGTATTGTCCATTTTGCATCCGTTATGCTGTCAAAATTTAGTTTTCTAAATAACCAAATGTTTAAATTAAAACCAACCCAAAACCATATTTAAAGTTTAAAGTTTATAAAAGTTAGTTGAGCATGAAATTTCTAGCGACTTTTCAAAGAAAGTTTAAAGACAAAGTTAGAGGGTTCGCTCCTTGATTGTCTTTTAGTTCGTTGAGACGGGCTAAAGGAGATCAATGGAGTGCCCGAGCGTACCTCTCGGATAGGAGCCTAGTGGCGGTTCGGGAAGGGGCATCTCACCATAGCTAATCTGGTGTTTCCAATGATCTGTAAAATGGGGAAAAGACTGAATGATTATGTTACTTATCCTCATATTCCAATACAAACAATGGCAAGGAGAATGGTTGCCAAATTTGAAAAGTATTAGAGTGATATACCTAATGTAATGGCTGTTGCAGCATTCTAAGATCCTAGGTCTAAGATGTTGCACATCAGTTATCATTTTAAAAGGTTATATGACCCCAATGCCAATTGCCAACAACAAAATGTGCTTAAACTTCTAAAGGAGTTGATAAAAGAGTGTGAGGAGAAATATATAAATGCAACTTTAGTTGAACAAGTTGGCAATTCTTCTATTGTCCATTCTACTAATGTCCTTGTAGGTGTGAATGAGGCTGAATTTTAACAATATAAGCATGAGTTTGAAAAAGCTATAGGTTTCAACAAATCAAAGTTAGAGAAATATTTGGATGAAAAAGTAAAGATAATTCTCCTGACTTTGATATTTTGGCTTGGTAGAAAAGAAACAAAGGGAAATATATATATATATATATATATATATGTATTTGTTATTTTAGAATGTAAATTAATGATAAATTTTAACTTTTAATGTTATTTTTTGTTTAATTTTGATTTTGGCATGTCTTTTGTCAAATCTGGCAAGAATGATTATCGAATGAATTATATGATGTGAAATTAGTTTATTTTGATTTAGTAGAAAAAATGGATTTTTTTTTTTTTTTTTTTTTTTTAATGTTGGAATCTTGGACCCATTGACTTCTTAGTCCATAAAGATTTTTTAAAGAAAATTTTGAATTTTTTTTAAAAAAAAAATTGGGTGAACCCGAATTTGATAGGGTCAACCCGGTTAAATCTAGGTCTGACTAACTTAATCTGGACTTGACTCGGTCAAATCCAAGTCTGGTGTGTAGACCCACTAAATGTGCAACTCAAATCTAGAACAAGACCTTCAAATTAGTTTGAGAGTATGGGTATAGGTAGGGTTTGGACCACTAAAAAAAAAAAGAAGGTTCAATAAGGGTTTAGGCTTGGTGTGGGTCCAAACCCACGGTTTGCCATCATGGAAGACGTGAACATGACTGAACCACAAGACAATAACGTTCATACCGCCTACTAAAGATTATCACCCAACCAATTTAGTATTCCTATTAAAAAAAAAAAAACACACACACACACACAAAATGAAACAAAAAATCAAAAAGATGTAATTTAGTACCACATTAATCAACCACTTGATTAGTAAATTGTGTTTTTAATAATATTGTAAGTGTACATTAATTTGGCAAAACTTTTCAAGGTAGGGCTCTTGGAAGTAAAGCTTTTACGGATTATTTTAAAATAGATACTTTAAAAGTCTAGCATTTACAAGTAAAGCTTTTAAATAATAGTTAGTCCTTTGGTTTTCAGTTAAAAAATGTTCATTTAAGTTGTAGATTGTGTGCTTGTAATTATTTTAAAAACTCTTTTAAATGCTAAGGCAACTTAAATATATAATTTTAAAAGAGAGTTTATTAGTGCTTTTAGTTAAAAAGGCATTGTGAAATTGATCAAAAATAATAAGATTGTATTAAACATTTTAATATTAAAAAAAAAAACTCAAAAAATCTACTTACAAAAACCCAAATTTGAAATCCTTCTAGTAGATATATATAAAAAAAAAAAAAAAAAAAAAAAAAAAAAAAAAAAAACCTTTTTTCAATTGTTCAAAAGCTCAAGGAGTGACAACAAATGACAAAAGGAAAAGTAAAACAAGAAAAAAAAATCTTTTGGAATTAAAAAGTTGTTTTGACTAGTTGAGAAGCTATACCAAATATACAACTATGTTTAATAAACTTGTCTACTAATCAAAAAAAGAAATAAAAAAAAAAATCTTTTACTAGGATAAACTCAAATTTTGGATTTTTTTCAATAGATCATTACATTTTTTTTAATTGAATTAATAAAATCTCTAATATAATCCTATTATATTTTATTATTTCATTATATCATTCCAACTTAAAACCTTGATAAACTTTCTATTTAACATGTAATAAACACAACTTTACTTCATTTCAACAAAAATACCAAAGTTTTATCTTTAAGTGATAAGTTTTGTATATAATTAAAGTGTTTTCAATTTTTTTTCTTTTGAAATTTTGTTTTACTTAGGATGTTATATTCAATGTATATACATAAATAGTATCTTCTTTCTTTTCCTTTTTCTTTTTCTTTTTGGTTAACTTCCAAGCATGCATGAAAATTTATAGCTTTGATTCAATAGTATTATATACTTCCAATAAAATTGTCAGACTTGTTATAAATAAAAAAAAACGAAGTAAAGTAAAATCAAGATTATGAAGGAGAGAGACAAGAGAAAGATGAGCTAAAGTATAAGTAAGAGTATGAAGGAGAGACAAATGAAAGTGGAGGAGAACCTAGTACAAATTAAATCTATTTATACACAAAAACAAGTTGGCATGCAAATTGTCAAAACAAATTGGCAAGCAAGTTGTCAACCCATAATTGTTGACCTTGCCAATGTTTAAACCAATGAAAATTGTCTCTTCATGGTCCAATTGTAATTTAACTAATAAAATAAATAATGGTGGATATTCATCCACATTACAACACTCCCCCTTGAATGACACCATTATTTTTAAAATTTTTGTAAAAACCCAATGGAATAAAAACCTAAGTAAAAGATATTTCATGATCCGTTGGATAAAAAATACTATAATCTTCTGGATTTAATAGTATTTGGATGTGCTTTCAAGAGACTACCTCGTTAAAAACCTTATTAGCAAAATCCAGTGGGAGAAAACTTGATCGAAGGGAAAAAGAGTGTTGTGCACATATGTCCATATTGACTTAATATACTCCTCTTGAAGGAATGCTTCATAATTAATCATATGTCTTACATAATCGACAGATTCCAATGCCATAAATCAATTTCTCGAATATTGATGTTGGTATGTTTTGGTAAATAAATCTGTAAGATTATTCGTGAAGCGCACTTATTTAACATTAATCTGTTGGCTTTGTTGGAGCTCATGAGTATAAAAGAACTTTGGTGAGATGTGTTTAGTTCTGTCTCCTTTGATGTAACCTTCTCTTATTCGAGCAATGCATGTAGCATTATCCTCATACATGATTGTTGGGAAATCTGATGCAGTAGGTAGTTCACATGTACTCTAGATATAATGGATAACATATCTCAACCATATACATTTTTTACTTGTTTCATGAAGTGTAAGAATTTCAGAATGGTTGGATGATATGATAATAAAAGTCTGTTTTGTGGAGCGTAATGAAATTGTTATATCATTATAAGTAAAAGATATCCAATCTGTGAACAAGCCTTGTAGGGATCTAAAAGATATCCGGCATCAATATAACCAATCAAACCTGCACCACTAGTAGATTTTGAATATAATAAGCCCAAATTTGTTATTCCACAAAAATAAAGAAAAATATGTTTAATCTCATTCCAGTGATGCTATATTGGTTCAGAGCTGAACTTGATCAATAGATTTACTGCAAAAAAGTAATATCAAGCCTATATTGTGCTAACTATAATAAAGTACCAATTGTACTCAGATATGGTGTACTTTTGGACCAAGTATTTATTCATTATCTACTTTAGGTCGAAATAGATCCTTTTTAAGATCAAGAGACAGAACAATCATAGGATACTCAAAGGATGAGATTTATCCATATTGAAACGTTTTATGATTTTTTAATATATGTTTTTTAATGGATAAGTACTCAATGTTATTTATGCTCGATCTCCAAACCGAGATAATATTTTGTTTGCCCCAAGTCTTTCATCTGAAATTTTCTTTTCAAATACTCAACAATTCCTAAGAGCTCTTTAGAAGCTCAAATTAAATTCATGTCATCGACATATACTGCTACAATTGCAAATCCAAATTCTGATTTCTTTATGAACGCATATGAGCATATAAGATTATTATAATATCTTTCATTTATTAGGTATTCGCTAAGGCGATTATATTACATTCACCCGGATGATTTCAATCTACACAAAGACCGTTGCAACTTAATTAAATAAACATTATTAGCTTTTGATTTATATACTTCAAGCATTCTAAATCCTTTGGGAATTTTCATGTAGAAATCAATATCAAGTGACCCATATAAATATATTATTACTACATCCATAAGATGCATTGGAGCCCTTCTGAGCTGCCAAACTTATTAAAAATCTAAAAGTAATTGTATCCATCACAGGTGAATACATCTCATTATAATCAATTTTTGGTCCTTGCAAGAAACCTTCTACAACAAGTCTTGCTTTATATCTTACAATCTCATTTTTCTTATTACGTTTTTGTATAAATACACATTTGTATCCATCAAGTTTGACGTTTTCAGGCGTCTGGACTATTGGTCCAAACTACTTTATGTTTGGCTAAAAAACTTAATTTTGCTTGAATTGCATCTTTCCATTTATGCCAATCATGTCTTCATCGACATTCATCAACCGTATATGGCTCATAATCATCATTCATAATTTTGATAGCTACTATATATGAAAATATATCATCGATGATTGTTTCATCATGATTCCATATATCTTCTGCACAATTCATTGAATCCTCTTCAATTTTAGAATTTTACAACCCTATAAGGGTTTTTACCTCCTTGAGGATTTCAATCTCTTCAGGGATCGGTAACTTTTCTGGAGATGATTTTCAAAAGAATGTGAATTTTGTAGCTTGAGTATTGTTTTTAATAGAATTGTGATTTTTCATTTTTCACTTCCAGAGAATACTATCTTTTGAGCCAACTGGCTTACCACGCTTCTGGCGTGCAATAAATGATCCATTTGTTGTATTCTAATTACATTGTTCTATCGGAAAAATTATTCTAGCTAATGCACTGGCAACTAGTATATGTGATTTTGTTACCCTAATAGCATTTGTAAATGCATCTGGCAAATGATTCGCAATCATCTGGAGATTAATTATCCTTTGTAGTTTATTTTTACATTGGGTAGTACAAGAATTTAGATGAGATATTATTGTCACATTCGATGAGAGTTCATTTTTCTCTTCAATAGTGACCATTTTCTTATGTTTTCTTCAAGAAAAAGTTTTTCTTCTCCTAATGGTAGGAATGTTGTCTCATCAAAATGACAATTTCCAAAATGAGTAGTAAAAAGATCACCTATCAATGGTTTAAGATATCTAATAATTGAAGGTGAACTAAAGCGAACTTATATCCCCAAATGAAGTTAATGTCCCATTTTGGTTCGTTGAGGAGGAGCAATAAGAATTTGTACAACACAACCAAAAACACGTAAATGAGAAATATCAGGTTGGTGCCCAAGCACAAGTTTTAATAGGGAGTACTAGTGATAGGTTGCGGACCTAAGGCAAATCAATATTACTTTATGTAAAACAGCATGTCCTGAAGCAGAATCTAGTAATTTTGTTTGTAACAACACAGTTCTTACAATTACCTGGATGCACTTGATAAATGCTTCTGGTAGACCATTCTGAGTATGTATGTGTGGAACTAGATGTTCAACATCAATTCCAATAGATGCACAATAATCATCAAATGTTTTCAATGCAAATTCACCAGTATTATCTAGTCGTATGCTCTTAATTGAATAACTTGGAAATTGTGCTCGAAGTCTAATAATCTAAGCAAGCAAATTAGCAAAAACAATACTACTACTAGACAATAAATATACATGTGACCATCTTGTAAATACATTAATTAGTACCATAAAATAACAAAATAGTCTGCTTGGTGGATGAATAGGTCCACGCATTTCTCCTTAAATTCTTTGTAGAAAAATGGAGACTCAAAACCAATCTTAAAAATGGATTGTTTAACCACTAATTTTCCTTGTGAACTGTTAGTTACTTTTCAGTTCTCATTTTAAGTAATAAAACCTCGCAAGTATATGAATTGTATAGATATCGTATAGCAGTTGCAAGATCGTCTCCACAAGGACGTGAGAATCGATAACCAAACTAGTTCTAGATGAAAATAAATAATAAAGTGTACTAGGATTGTGGATTCCACATAGATTTAGAAATTAATTATCAAAGTATTAAAGATTTATCAGTTATGTTTGTCGCTAGTTTATCGTTAATTCTCTCAATACATCTCTTCCGATGATGCATCGAACATACTCTCGTCCACCGCCACCTATCTTCTGATGGCTATCGAATGAATGAGCACTCATTAGATTTAAAATAATCTACTACCTAAGTTGGATTAGTATTTTTATGAGATACTCGGCTGTCACTCGAGCACTCACGGCAACCCGACTGTCACGTGAGTGGCCTGTTTCCTTTTCCTAACCTAGATAGGTATTTTATCAAGCATCTTGTGTGCTATTCCTTCCGATCTCAACACATAACCTCAAACCATGTATATGGTGGCTAATCACATACAAGCATTAGGCTCTAAAATTCTTACTCAACATACACAACATCCTCAAGCAATGGATAATAAACTCTATTAATATTAAAAAAATATATATCTATCATCATCCTAACACAATATATAAATATTTTGGCTACATACAATGGAAATAATTACAAATACAAGAGAAAAGTTGAAACTACAACCTATGAATCTTCCTCTCCCAAATTTGAATCTATAGAGCTCCTATTTTTCAAGTTCAAGCCTTTGCATTCTCTTCTCCACTCTTGCAATGCATTCTCTCTAAAGTATGGGTGAATGATGATGGTGGGTAAAGGATTAAAGGTGAAATAGAGGTGATTTGGGTTGAGAATTAAGGGTGAGAGAAAAGGCATGAGAGCCCCATTCTCAGCCCCTCAACACTAGTGAAAATGGTTTGGTTTGAGTTTATTTATAGATTGGAAAACTAGAGCACGAAAATTGGGTTGGATTGTTACAAAATTACCCTTTTTTCAGCTTTGGCGCTCATTGGGCACTTAAAGGGGAGTAGGTGAGCTAGGAAGTGCACTTGTAGTAGTGTGTGGCACTCCCTTAGGTGCCTAGAGGCTGGTTAAACACATAGGTAGGCACACTGGTAGAGTGCAGGCGTGCTTAGTGGCGTGCAGGCTTTCGCTAGGCGTACAAGGTTTGACCTTTGCTCAGTAAAAGGGTTATATCTTTCTCTACGAACCTTCGATTGACAAACCGTTAGTTGCTATGGAAACTAGACATTTGTAGCTTTAATTTGATAGGTTTTAGCTCACATAATGCAAACAAATGACTCCATACAAGTTCTCACAAAACAACCCATCTTTTATACCCAACAATCCACAATCATACCATTTTTCTTACAAAATCCAAACCCAATACTTCTTGAACTTGATTTCACTTCAAATCCCTTCCAACTAAGCATACACACCATTTAAAGACTTATTCCCTGAAAAACACTAAAAAACACATAAAAATGCTCAAGAACAATGATAAAGATATATATTTTGAAGCCTGAGTCTTCACTTAAAATACCCTTATTATGAACAAACAGTGTATATATTCTCATTGGATGATAGAATCTGCAGGTTCTTTAGTAGGTGCCCATAAGAATTTTCAATAATTCTACACATCATTGTAGATCCTGGATGACCAAGACAATTGTGCTAAAGTTGAAACATTGTTGGTTTTGAGAGCTTCTAGCTCAAAACTACATAAGTTTCAATAGATCTTATAATTGTATAATACAATCCATATGAGAAAGTTTTAAGCTTTTCTAAAATAAGCTTCTAACCTAAAATAATTTTAGTAATGCATAAATATTCAATATTCTTCTCATTTGTAGTTTCAATATGATATTTGTTACTACGTATATCTTTAAAACTGAGTAGATTTCTTCTGGATCTACTTGAGTATAATGCACTATTTGTAAACCCTTGATATATATTTATGGTTTCTCTAGTAATAGTCCTTAAGTAATAATTTCAGACCCTAAATGAGCAATAAAAGTGTCTAAGATTGTAGAGAATTTTTAGAGATTGATTGAACCCAAATTGGAGAATAAATGGAATGGTAAAATGGTAAAAGACTTTAAGTGATTATTAAGTGTGATAAGGGATAAACTGAAATAAGTTTATCAATTATAGGTCAAATTGGAATTAAGCAAAGTCGAGTGATGAAAAACAAATTTTTCAGGACAAGATGGTCATTATGAAAATTGTTAGAGAATAAAATGTGACAATTTTGCTCTCTTAACACAAAATTCAAGCCATAAACTGAGACAAACATAGAAAGCAAAGAGAAAAGCCGAGAGAGAGCCGAGAGAAGAGATTTGATTTGGCCAAGCTTGGGTGAATGGGGATCAAGTGATTTCCATCTATTTTCAAGCTCCAAATCAAGTCTTCAAGATCACCCAAGCTAGAAAACCAAGTTAGAGCAAGAAACCAAGGTTAAAAGAGGTGAGTTCATCAACTTTTGAACTTGTTTCAATGATGTTTGTGTTGATGTTTTAGTTGAGATTTGATATGGGTTTTTATGTATGATGTGGTGGAGCATTTAGAGACCAAAAGCAAGAATAGATCATGTGAAATCATCAAGTTTGATGAGTTAGGGTTATGTAGGAAAAACCCTAAAGTTTGAATGGAGATTTGTTGGATGGAAATATGTTGTTGGTTTGGTGTTTTGATGAAATGCCTAAGTGAATTAACATGGAAAAATTGAATGAAATGAACTTGATATGTATAAAGGTATGAAAGACCATAGTGAGGGTTATATGGTACCAATGTCATTTGATGGTTTTAAGCATGATTCTGTGTTAAATTTATATTAGAAAAACCTATGATAAACTTACAGAAGTGTTAGAAATTTAATTAGACCGTCTTCTAAATTTTAGTTTAAATGAAGGGCATAAGTCTTTATCATGTACTACCACTTTATCTATGAGTTTAAATGCATTGAATGAGTATATCTGAGTCTGAATAACACTAAGGAAAAGAGAATTGAGATTAGGAATCAAAAATGCCAAAGATGCCCTTAAATTAGTGTTGAAAAAAATGGGTTTTTAACTAGAAACCATTACCAGATGGCTGTTTCTTTTCGGTTTAACTTTTAGACTGACCTAAGAGTGAGTTAGGGAGATGAATGGAGCAAGAATTGAGGAAAGAAAATCAATGGGGAAGCCTCTAGTCATGGTTCAGCCAAAGGGGTCTAAATTTATCATTTTTCATTTCAAGCTTTAGAAAATTATTTTGGGTATATGGGGGCGTTTCTAGGTGAGAATAAACAAGATTCATAGAAAGAAATCAGAATTAGAAAGTCTTGGTTGAGTAGAAACCAAGTAGAGAAGCTTTTTAGTGAAAAATGCCCTTTTATAGGTTAATTAAGGTAGAAGCTTTTTAAAAAGTTTCATGAAGTTAAATTTCGTCTATTCTAAACTAAAATGTGATGTGTAGGTGAAGAGAAAACAAGTGGGGCAAGATAAAGATATTGAAGCTTCATATACCAAGCTTGAGTTTCAAGTGAGTGCTACATTTGTTTCTAAAGTGTTTGTAATTAGTGTTGTAAAGCATTGATTGATTGAAAAACTTTAAGAAAAGTTTTTATGAGATTCGAGCATAAAAGCTCAAGTATATAACTTTTAAAAATTGAGGCATTTTGGACTTTTTGCCCTTAGCAAAGATATTTTAGTGTTTAATGCACTCAGAAATGAGTTTTATTGCTTATTGCACTCAGAAATGAGATTTGGTGCTTTACGCACCCAGAAAAGAGATTTTATACTTATTGCACTAGAAAGTTAAAGCTAAAAGAGTTTTCAAAGGCCATGAGTATACCCTCATATTACAGATTCAGTTTTAGACCCAGCCAGTGAGACGCCCCGATCCGGACCACCACTAGGCTCCTATCCGAAGGGTACGCTCGGGCACCCCAACGAATCTCTCTAAGCCTATCTTGATGGGGAAGAAGGCATTCGAGGAGCAAACCCTCTTAACTTGAAACTTAACTTAAGTGGAAGCTCAATCTTTTAAACCTTAAAGTTGAAATGGTTTAGGTTGGTTTGACACTATTCATTTGATCATTTTTAAAACTCAAAACCGGCAACATAACGACTGCAATTTGAATAAATCGAAAACTTGAAAAGAATTTTGAACACTTCGAACTATAATCACAATCCAACCCAACTTCTCACAATCCAGTTTATCAACATAAACATAAAAAAGTTGACGTCTTCAAGGACAAGATATAACCATGCACTTTTAAATCCAACAATCTTGATTTTAAAAACACAAAAAGATGCACTTTTACACAACTCAAAAGATATAACTCTTTTTATACAAAATATACAAACATATGCAACATACAAAAGACACAAAATATGCATGTTACATTCTTCAAAAAGCAAATGCCAACTCTTGCGCCCACTTGAATACGAATAAGGTAGTCTTCACTGGTGTTTACCCACACGAGTACCTGAGGAGGTTTTAAAAACAATTTGAAGAGTGAGCTATAAAGCTCAGTGAGTGCAATAGTTTATAAACTTAACTTTACTTTCTGAAAACTTCCTCCTTAGAAAACTTTAATAAAACTTTCTATTTCTCAAAAGACATTTAAAGCAAATCTCATTCAATTGCATAGCAATAATATAGACAACTTATTATAAACTTATAAAGCATACATTTGAACATGCTTAAAAATAACTGAACTTTATAAAAGCACCATTTGTAACCCTAATCTCTTGACCACACGGTGCCTTAGCTAATAAGGTCGTAGGTGTGGTAGGTCACAAGGCGATGTATCTGACATCCACCGCAACCAACTCTCTAAGACCTTTCAACAACTACATGTGAAATTCTGCATCGCTAACCGTAGTGTGAGAACCTATCCCACAAAGTAGGGGCGATACACTCACTCATAACTCTAACAACTTAGTTAGTGACTCTTTCCCCTCAACCCTTGCCTTACTAAGTGGGATATACCGTATGGGTCTGAACTCGATAAACTGGTGGGTACTTATGGCCTTTGCAAACTTGTTTTTCTCTAATGCTATATCTTACAAATCTTTATACTTGGTGCACAAGCATAAAAGCTTTAACTTGAAATCTTTCAACTTGAGTCCTTGGACTCGTTTACTTTGCAAATACAAGACATGCATTTAAATACAAGAACTTATACATGCAAAAGCATAAAATATGACTTATCAATGCAAAAGCATAAAATCACTTAGAAAACTCTTTGAAAGTGCACTCACCTTAAGCTTAGGCTTAACTCGGATGAGCTTCAAAAGCCCTCTTACGATCCGATCGAATGCTCCTCACCTACACATGATAAGCACACTTAGAATGTGCTCAATAGACAATGCAAAGATGCATTAAAATACTTTTAACTACATTAACTCTATAAAATTCTCTCTACACTAGTAGCTTCTCCTTTCAATTTCTCTTTGATCTATGCTCCAAATTCCCAATTCTTTGCATAAACCCTTCTTATATACCCCAAGGAGTGTCCTCACATGCTTCCCATCATAATTTGAAGCTTGGAACTCAAAATGGTCGTTTTAGACCCCTCAAAACCGAATGTGATGCACAACCCAAACCGTGCATGCTTTTGCTCCAATTCTTCTCCCACACTCTTCTTATCTCCTAATGTGGTCACCCATAAAATTTCGTCGAATTCTGATACCGTTTGATAGGTGTTTTGGGCCAAAAACACCACTCTACGATCACGTTTTGAGGGGCTTTTTCACCCATTTCATTTTAAAACTTAACTCTTCCTTTCCTAGTATTATACATACTCAAACCTATCCATACAATTCTTTTCAACCCATAAAAGAAATGATTTTTTATGACAACTCAATATGTCTTTCCTAGGTGTTTTACAATGCATTACAATGGAATAGCTCTCAATGCAATTCTAACATTTCTATAAGTTTGTTTGTCACTTAACCAACCTAAAATCATGCTTAAAACATCTCAATACCATTGTATTCTTAGACTTCTCCATATGGCCTTACAAGCACTACCATAGTCTAAGTCCATTTCTTTCAAGATTTTCATGTTGATTCTTTTAGACATTTTGTCAAATACCTTGTCTACATTCATTTTATTTAGTTTCCAATCCAAAACCAACCTAAAATCTATCTCAAGCCAACCCTAACTCATCAATCTTAGTAGGTTTCCATGCCATCTATACATGTTTTTCAAGTCTCCAACGAATCAACTCTTAACATAGATAAAAACTTCCCATCAAAACCCACTCAAATATCATCAAAATAACCAACAAGACATCACAATATCAAGCTCAAAAGTGAGTAAACTAACGTTGATTGACTTTGTTTCTTGCTTCAAATTTGATTTCCTAGCTTAGGGATGCTTGCTTGATTGATTAGGAGTCCAAAAATCCCTTGAACCAATTTTGATCACCCTTTACTTGACTTGGCCGAACACACACACACACACACCTCACTTTGTCTCTCGTTTCTCTCTTTGGTTTGTGTTCTCACAGGTTTGTTTGTGTTGGTGGAATGAAAGTCTCAAATTTTTCCACTAAGTCTTGCTTATATAGTCTTAACAAGCTCATAATGACCATTGTATCCTTTATTTAATCAATTTTTGGCAATTAACTATCGATTATTCTATCTTGACCCATAACTTGTAAACTTCTTTCAATTTAGTCTATAGGTCCTATTAGCTTATAAACTCCAATGGAAATGACTAAAATGCCCCTTCTTGAAACTTGTTCTAAAATCATATTCCATGACTTTTATCAATTTCTTTACACAATTTAAAGACTTGAAAGTGGCATTAGTCACTTGTTTCTTAATCTCCTTCATCTCTTTATTGAACATTTAAAAAATTTGCTTATCTCACTCTATGCTCTTAACTTAACTTGACTACTTCTACTTATCTAGTCATGTATGCAAATGAGGGTTTACAATTTCTCCCCTCCTTATAAAAATTTCGTCCTCGAAATTTAAAAATTACATACCTGATTCGAAGAGGTGAGGATATTGAGCTCCCATATGCTCTTCATGTTTCCACCTAGCTTCCTCTGTTGCATGATTCCTCCACAACACTTTAACTAATGGAATGGTTTTGTGGTGCAACACTTGCTCTCTACGATCCAGAATCTGTGCTGGTTGTTCTTCGTAGGTGAGATTTTCTTTGAGTTGCACTTGCTGCTCTTTTAGGATGTGTGAATGATCCGCTATATACTTGCGAAGCATGGAAACATGGAAGACATCATGAATGTTGGCTAGTTTTGGTGGTAACTTCAATTTGTAAGCTACCTCTCCAACTCTTCCAATAACTTCGTACAACACAATGTACCTTGGACTTAGCTTCCACACTTACCAAACCTTAAGACTCCTTTCCAAGAAGATATGCAAAGGAAGACTTGGTTACCCACTTGAAACTCTAAGTCTCTTCTTCGATTATTCGCGTAGCTTTTCTGCCTATCTCTTGCGATTTGCAATCTTTCTCTAATGACTCCAATCTTCTCATTAGTCACCTGGACAATCGCTGGGACAATCAATCTTCTCTCACCTACCTCATCCCAGCACACTGGGGTCCTACACTTCCTGCCATACAATGCCTTATATGGTGCCATTCCTATATTTGATTGATGGCTATTGTTGTAGGCAAACTCTATGAGCGATAGGTGTGTATCCCAGCTCCTTTTGAATTCCATAACACATGCTCTCAACATGTCTTCGAGAGTCTAGATAGTCCTCTCTAATTGCTCAACTGTTTGTGGGTGAAAGGTCGTACTAAAGCTCAATCTTGTGCCTAAAGCTTCCTGTAACTTAGGCCAAAACCTGGAAGTAAACCTGGGGTCTTTGTCTAAGATGATAGACACTGGTGCACCATGCAATATGATAATCTCATCAATGTATACTTGAGTCAACTTCTCCAGGGAATAAGTATTCTTGATGCCTAAGAAGTGAGCGGACTTATTCAACATATCAACTATCACCCAAATAGCATCATGTCCACTTTGAGTCTTTGGCAACCCTACCATGAAATCCATAGTGATCCTCTCTCATTTCCACTCAGGGATAGGTAGTGGCTGCAATCAACTTGTTGGTTTTTAATGCTCTACTTTGATCTGTTGACAGGTTAAACACATGGCTACGAATTCTACTATATCTCTCTTCATCCCTTTTCACCAATATGGCCCCTCAGAGTTTGATACATCTTTGTGCTCCCTAGGTGCATGGCATAAGCTGATGAGTGTGGCTCTAACATGATTTCATTCCTCAAATCTCCTAAATCTGGCACACATAACCTATTACCCAAAACTAGTGTCTGATCATCCCTCAACCTGAAGCTGCTCTGTTGCCCAGCCTCTATCTCCCCCTTTAACTTGCTTAACTGAGGATCATGGGCCTGAAGTTCTCTAATCTTATCAATCAACACTGAACGTATGTGGAATGCAACTAGCAATGCACCTGAATTTATCACCTCTAACTTAACACCCATGGATCTCAACTCAATCAACTGAGGGGAGATATTCTGCATTCAGCTGGGCTAAGGAACCTGTGGCTTTACAACTCAAGGCATCTGCCACCATATTCACCTTGCCAGAATGGTATTCTATAGTACAGTCATAGTCCTTAATCAACTCTATCCACCTCTTCTGCCTCATATTCAACTATTTTTAGGTGAATAGATACTACAAACTCTTGTAGTCAGTAAAGATTCTGCAGGGAATTCCATAAAGGTAGTGTCTCCAAATCCTCAAAGCAAACACAATAGCTGCTAACTCCAAATCGTGTGTTGGGTAATTCACTTCATGCTTCTTCAATTGCTTTGAAGCATAAGCTACTACCCTATCCTCTTGCATCAACACACATCCTAAGCCCTGTCTGAAAGCATCACAATACACTGTGAAGCCTTCTGTCCCTGATGGTAGTGTAAGTATAGGCGCTGAAGTCAATCCCTGTTTCAACTCTTCAAAACTCTTCTGGCACGCAGCTAACCATTCAAACTTCTCTTATTTTCTTGTCAACTTTGTTAAGGGAGCTGCTATCTTGGAAAATCCTTCCACGAACTTCTAGTAGTAGCCTACTAGGCCTAAGAAACTTCTTACCTCGGTCACATTCGTGGGTGGCTTCCAACTGACTATTGCCTCTACCTTCTGAGGATCAATTGATGTACCCTCTGCAAACACCACATGACCCAAGAAGGCAACTCTGTCAAGCCAAAACTAGCACTTACTGAATTTGGCGTACAATTGATGCTCCCTCAATGTTTGTAACACCACTCTCAAGTGTTTTGCGTGCTGCTTGCGGCTGCCTGAATACACTAGGATGTCATCAACAAACACAATGACGAACTTGTCCAAGTGGGGCCTGAAGATTCTATTCATTAAGTCCATGAAAGCAGCCGGAGCATTAGTTAATCTGAATGGTATCACCAAAAACTCATAATGCCCATATCGCGTCCTAAAGGCTGACTTAGGCACATCTTCTTTGCGTATCTTCAGTTGATGGTAGCCTGACCTCAAATCAATCTTAAAGAATACCCTGGCACCCTGTAACTGATCAAATAAGTCATCAATACCCGGTAGCGGATATTGATTCCCAATAGTTATCTTGTTCAATTGTCTGTAATTAACACACAATCTGAGGCTTCTATCTTTTTTTTTTTCACAAATAAGGCAGGTGCTCCCCAAGGTGAAGTATTTGGCCTAATGAATCCCTTACTTAGCAATTCTTCCATCTGGACCTTCAATTCTTTCAACTTTACTAGTGCTATTCTATATGGCGTAATGGAGATAGGTTCTGTACCTGGTGCTAGCTCAATTTCAACTCTATCTCCTTATCTGGAAATACATTTGGGAACTCCCTAACCACTAGAACCTCTTCCAACTTCACCTCATCATTCTCTGATCCTACTGCATAAGCCAAGTATCCTTGGCACGCCTTCCTAAGCATCTTATTGGCTTTTACTGCACAAATCAAACTGGTAAAGAGCATCTTCCTATCTCCACAAAAGATAACCTCAAATCCCTCAAGTGTGCTCAACCTAACCTCTTTCTAATAGCAGTCGAGGGTAGCTCTATGTTTTTCTAGCCAATCCATGCCTAGGATCACATCAAAATCGTGGATGGCTAGTATCACCAAATCAGCCTCAAATACCTGGACTCCAATAATCACTTCACTTCCCATGTATACTCTATCTACAATGAGGGAATCTCCTATGGGAAATAAGACCAACATACTATACTCTGAGGGTTTCACATCTATCCTAACCCTATCCATAAAGTCTCCTGACATAAAAGAATGTGTGGCCCTTGGGTCAATCAATGCATGTGCCGTGTGCCAAATAGAGTAACAATACCTGTCACTACGTCTGGCACGACATCTGACTACTGCTGAGTGGCGGCGTATACTCTAGCCTGGGTACGGGGTCTACCAGGCTATCATCTAGATGTTGTACTGCCATTAGGGCCTCCACTAGGCCTCTCTGTACCCACAACTCCTCCAACCTGAGGACCTCTCCTGTCGGGTCCTCTGTTCCCACTAGGATGTCCCTGCACCCCTGTCCTGGTCTCTATCTACTGAGGCATGACACCATGGATAATCCCGCATAAAGTGGCCCTCCCGACCACATCTGAAACACCCAGTCTTGACCTACATACACTCTCTTAGGTGTGTTCTGCCACACTTAGAGCACGGAGGTCTGGACTTCGCTAATTGCTGACTCTTGGAACCCTCTGTCTGCCTTACTGAGCTCTTTTTGCTTCGAGCACCTTGTGATTGCTGACGACTCTCTGTGAAGGTAGACTAACCTCCACTCTTAGTTATCTTACTGGAGCTGTCTTGCGGATTACCTGTCAATCCGCTCTTTTACCCAAATTTCTTTGGCTTGAGGAAGGTTGCCACTGTTTTCTTAACCCTAGTGGCTACCTGAACCAATTCTCCATATCTGGTATGTGTAGTCGAGGTGACATAAGCCCTGATCCTTGAGTTGAGACCTGACATAAATCTATTTATCTTCTACTCTTCATCTGTGTCAATGAAAGGAACCAACTTGAGGTACTCTGTAAACTTCCTCTCATACTCTACCACAGTCAAGCTCCCTTGTTCAAACCTGAAGAACTCTTCAATCTTTGTATCCTTATATGCCTTAGGGAAGAACTGATTCTTGAATTCCTTTGAAATCTGTCCAAGTAACTCCCTCTCGATGCGATCTCTCATGTGTCTTCCACCACTCCTTAGCACTGTCTTTGAGTAGAACGGCTGAGAATTCCACTCTTTGTTCCTCTAGGCATCCTATGAATTTGAATATCTCTTCATTGGTTTCAAGTCATGACAATGCTTGTTCTGGTTCACCCGTGCCGTCGTAGGGCTTGGCACCAAGCTTGCAGGCACGCTCTATGGTCATACGGCCCTCTCGCTGCTAATTAACTACCACTACCGCTACAATTGCCTGTGCAAAGTATTCAGCATCTACTTTTGGACGCTCGGGTCGAACAGGCTGGGGTGGTGGTTCTGGGTGTGAAGAGCTACTAGGCACGTTGATAGACTCATCAACATGCTCCTCCCCTAGTGTGGGTGCCTCTGCGGCTGCCCTCCTCGTCCTCAGGCGACCTCGACGTTGAGATTCAAAAATGCATAAACATGAAACTTTTAATGCATGAAAATCATTTAAGAAATCATATAATCCATGAACTGAAAATTTGAGACTCATGCAATCTTGAAAAAAAAAAAAAAAAAAACTTGACTTAAAACAACTTTAAAGCTTCCTACACTCTTTCTGAAACCAAGCTCTGATACCACCTAAGACGCCCCGATCCGGACCGCCACTAGGCTCCTATCCGGAGGGTACGCTTGGGCATCCCAACGAATCCCTCTAAGCCCATCTTGATGGGGAAGAAGACGTTCGAGGAGCGAACCCTCTTAACTTGAAACTTAACTTAAGCGGAAGCTCAATCTTTTAATAGTTTAGGTTGGTTTGACACTATTCATTTGGTCATTTTTAAAACTCAAAATCGGCAGCATAGCGGCTGCAATTTGGATAAACCAAAAACCTAAAAAGAATTTTAGACACTTCGAACTATAATCACAATCTAACCCAGCTTCTCATAATCCAGTTTATCAACATAAACACAAAAAAAGTTAACATCTTCAAGGACAAGATATAACCATGCACTTTTAAATCCAACAATCTTGATTTCAAAAGCACGAAAAGTTGCACTTTTACACAACTCAAAAGATATAACTCTTTTTATACAAAATATACAAACATATGCAACATACAAAAGACACAAAATATGCATGTTACATTCTTCAAAAAGCAAATGCCAACTCTTGCGCCCACTTGAATACGAATAAGGCAGTCTTCACTGGTCTTTACCCACACAAGTACCTGAGGAGGTTTTAAAAACAATTTGAAGAGTGAGCTATAAAGCTCAGTGAGTGCAATAGTTTATAAACTTAACTTTACTTTCTGAAAACTTCCTCCTTAGAAAACTTTAATAAAACTTTCTATTTCTTAAAAGACATTTAAAGCAAATCTCATTCAATTGCATAGCATTAATATAGACAACTTATAATAAACTTG
This sequence comes from Nephelium lappaceum, assembly GCA_021234005.1. Classification (NCBI taxonomy): domain Eukaryota; kingdom Viridiplantae; phylum Streptophyta; class Magnoliopsida; order Sapindales; family Sapindaceae; genus Nephelium; species Nephelium lappaceum. The sequence continues at coordinate 14,304,367 of CM038001.1, read as the reverse complement.
TAAAGCATACATCTTAACATGCTTAAAAATAACTGAACTTTATAAAAGCACCATTTGTAACCCTAATCTCTTGACCACACGACGACTTAGTTATGGTCGCAGATGTGGTAAGTCACAAAGCGATGTATCTGACATCCACTGCAACCAACTGTAAACCCTCGATTCCTCATTTATGATTTTCCTAGTGATAGTCCCTAGGTATTGAATTGAGACCCTAAGAGGTCAATAAAAGTCCCTAAGGTTGTAAAGAAACTTTAGAGATTTATTAAAATCCAATTAGAGAATAAATGGAATGGTAAGATAATAAACGGGATCGAGTAATTATTAATGTGACAAGGGACTAAATTAAAGATAAATTTTAATAATTGAGGTCAAACTAGAATTGATCTATAGCTAAGGGATGAAAATGGAATTTTCTGTGGACGTGACCGTCATTTTGAAGGTTGATTGGAGAGGAAAGCATGAAGCAAAAGTTGAGTCACAATCATCAAAATCAGACAAAAGGTGGTCGTTGACCGAGAGAGAAAGAAGAAAAGAAAAAGAAAAAAGATGAAGAAGAAGAAAGAAGATGAAGAAGAAAGAGCTGCCGCTTGCCGCCGATGTCGACCAGACCCGAAGCCGTTGCACCTCGACCGAGCTTGCAGCTAACATGGAACTAGATGCAAACCAGCATCGAAGCCGAGCAGGTCCGCTGTTGACGCAAGACAGACCCGACGCAGAGCTTGACCCGAACTAGATCGTCAACCGCGTGAGATCGATGTCATCGAGCTGCTCTAGCTGAACCCGAGCGAGGCCTGATTGTAAGTTATATATATCTCCAGTCTGGGTTGAGTACCTTAAGCGTGCATTAGCTGTGTTGGGAGAGTCTGTCACTAACAGCGGGTGGGACCGTGTCTGTTTAGTCCTGTGAGTCGTTCAATGCACGTAAGAGATATATTATTAACTAGCTTCCAACAGAGCGAGGCAAAATTCCGCTCCGTAACGAGGTAGAATTCCGTTACGTAAAAACTGGATAGATGACTTGATCGATGCAGAATTCTGTGATAGTCTTAGCGAGGCAAAATTCCGCTCTACTTTTAGGGTACCATGTGATGCAAGCTAATAATGGTTGGTCTATTTATATTTATAAATTCTTTGAAAATTATTATTGCCACCATTATTAAAATGTTTTGATAGAAATGGAAACCATGCAATTTATGGATTTAAATGTTATTTATTTGGCATGAAATGAATTTTATTAAATTTTGATTGATATCTATTGTTTCTAAATGAGTGATGAATTTCAAATATATCAATTATTCAATCATGGTATTTGATTATGCATAAATGTTTTAAAAGAGTTTTGGGAGGCTATTTGATACGCCTATTTTAAATGGAAATTATATGACACTCATGGACTATCAAAGCTCACTATGTTTTATATTTTTGTAAATACAAACCTCCCTAGGCACATGCACAGGTACAGGCACTTCAATGGCAGAAACTCCGGATCGTGATTAGAGGAGTCAAAGAGGCTACACTGTTATTTTTGAAATGTATAAATTTTTGGGATATGTAAATAAAGATATGCATGACTTATGAATTCGATTTAATATATTTCTAAACCGTATGCATATTTGTGGTTGCTTGTGGTTAGATAAAAATGAGAGCCTGAGGCTCCGTAGTTTGGGGAAATTATTTTGTGATATTTTAAAGTGTTGAATTTTACAATTTGCAGGGTGGCAAAGTCCGAAAAACAGACGGGATGCTACCCAAATTTTTATAAAATGTTTTACAAAGGTTTGAAATAAAAATGAAAAATTTCTCCGCGTTTTTGCTAGTTTTGAAAAGGTTAAGAAAGAATACGGTTTAGCTATGCGGGGGATCCTATAGTTAAGCGCAAGGGCTAGCTGAAGGGTCACCATAGGGTGTCAGCAGATCGCCTCTGGAATGGGGTCTGTCAGTTTGGTATAAGAGCCTGGTTTTGAAATGGGATTAATTATTTTTATATTTTATTATATAAATGCGAGCAACCAAAACTTTGTGGAAATTTCAAATGGTTTCTTTTATTATTGTCATGCATATGAATTTCAAATTTCAAATGGTTTCATAAAGTTATTTTTGTTGAAATTACAGCACTATGCATCGATGGGGTCGATAGGGTCGATGGGGTTCCGACAGAGCTCTTGAACGAGCTCCAGTGCCAGAAGTACCACCTGTTGGGGAGGTGGAGCATGCGACGGGGTCAAGTGAATGCCCTAAGAGAGCAACCCCAGTCAGGGCCAGCGGGACTAGCTGAACAAGTCGGCGGTCAATTTAACGTCGATCAGGTTGCACAGGTATTGATGGTAGCGATGCGCCAACCGCGGGAGGCCTCTGAGGAACCGAAACGCTCTATAGAACGTGCATGTAAGTTAGGGGCGAAATCATTTGACAGAAAAGGTGACCCAAAGACTGCTCTGGCATGGTTAGACAAAGTCAGTAGGATTTACAGGGTAATGGACTGTTCCGATGAGCAGATGGTCCAGTTCTCTTCATTCCTGTTAGAAGACAAAGACAAGGATTGGTAGGAGGCTTTAGAGAGGAGACACCCAGCTAGGATGTCCTGGACATTATTTTAGAGAGAGTTCACTGATCGATTCTACCCTCCCTAGTTATAAAGATGCTAGAGTTGAAGAATTTTTCAAGTTGGAACAGGGAACAACGTCAGTGACAGATTATAAGAAGAAATTCTCTGAATTGGTTCAGATAGTTCCATTTGTTGCTGATGACGAGGAGCAAAAGTGTAAGAGATTCCTCGCAGGACTAGATTCCAAGCCTCAGGATCCATCTATCATGGACCCCCAAGACACACTATGGGAGATTAGTTGAGGTAGCACTAGAGGTTAAGAGGAGTGCTACATCCACTACTCAAAGTGGGAAGACAGAGGGCAAGAGCAGTGGATCTAGTTTGCCACGAGAGGGGTCCAGTAAATTTGCCAGAAGGGATCCGAAGTCGAGATGGACAGGTGGCAGGAGGATGAGCCGAGGAGCATCATCCAGCCAGGGATCATTCAGGTCATCTGCAGCATCTGGAGGCTCGCGTAGTGTGAAGAGCACATTGCCTGAGTGTAGTAGTTGTGGAAGAAGGCATAGGGGGAGACCGCCGTCCTAGAGGAGCAGCACAACTTGTTTCCATTGTGGGCAAGAGGGTCATTTTATAAAGAGTGCCCACAGTTAGCTGCCACAGCTAGTTCAGAGGCCGAAAATTCAGCAGTATCTCCTACACAGTCCAGTTTTAGTAAGAGACAGAAAGTAGAGGCTTCTAGACCAGAGGACGGGGTGCCTCAGTCTCAAGTAGGGGTGTAGCGGGCAGAGGATCATTCTCAGCAGATCAGACAGGTAGGCCTCGCACCCAGACCTGTGTGTTTGCAGTTACTCAGCAGGAGGCTGATGCAGCTCCAGAGGTAGTCACTGGTATGATATCTATTCTTGATCATTCAGCATATGCATTAATAAATCCTGGAGCCACGCATTCTTTTATATCTGTGCCATTTTCTACAAAGATTAAAGTAGAATTATAGCCCTTAGAAGGTGGTATGGTAGTTTCCATCCATGCTAGAAATTCATTATTGGCTGACAGGGTAATTAAGGATGAAAAGATTGTGATAGCAGATAAAGAGTTTTCCGGCAGATTTGATAGTGTTGGATATTCGAGATTTTGATGTAATATTAGGGATGGATTGGTTATCAAGGCATCGGGTTATAGTTGATTGTTATACGAAGGAGGTTAGATTGGCCAGATTAGGGGAATCAGAGATAGTATTCTAAGGGATAGGAAAACAATTGCTATCAGTACTGATCATCGCCATGACAGCTAGTAAGATGCTTCGCAAGGGATATCAAGGGTATTTAGCATATATGGTTGAGCATAGTAAGGGTGAAACTCACCTTGAAGATATTCAGGTGGTTAGAGAGTTTCCAGATGTGTTTCCGGAGTATCTCCCAAGATTACCGCCAGTTAGAGAGATAGAGTTTGAGATAGAATTAGGCTCCGGGAACCGATCCGATATCAATTACACCCTACAGAATGGCTCCAGCAGAGTTGAAAGAGTTGAAAATACAGATGGAAGAACTGTTGGAAAAAGGTTTTGTGAGACCCAGTTACTAGCCATGGGGTGCTCCAGTATTATTTGTAAAGAAGAAAGATGAGAGCCTAAGGTTGTGTATCGATTACAGACAGTTGAACAGGGTGACTATTAGGAATCAGTATTCCGCTCCCGAGGATTGATGACTTATTTGATCAATTACAGGGATCCTAGAGTTTATTCGAAGATTGACCTGAGGTCAGGTTATCATCAGTTGAAAATCCGTAATGAGGATGTTCCGAAGACCACTTTCAGGACTAGATATGGGCATTATGAGTTCTTAGTTATGCCATTCGGACTGACGAATGCCCCAGTAGCATTTATGGACCTAATGAATAGGGTCTTCCGAGCTTACCTGGATAAGTTTGTAATTGTGTTTATTGACGACATTCTAGTGTATTCAGACAGTATTGAGGAACATATGAAACACCTCAGGATAGTGTTACGAACTCTACGAGGGCATCAGTTGTATGCAAAATTTAGCAAGTGCCAGTTTTGGTTAGATAGAGTTGCTTTCTTGGGTCATGTGATTTCAGCTGAAGGATTAAGTGTGGATCCCCAAAAGATAGAAGCTATTATGAGTTGGATACCGCCCACTAATGTGACTGAGATCAGGAGTTTCCTTGGATTAGCAGGCTACTACCAGAAGTTCGTCGAGGGGTTTTCCAGAATAGCAGTCCTATTGACTAGATTGATGAGAAAAGAAGAGAAATTTGAGTGGTCAGATGCCTGTCAGCAAAGTTTTGAGGAATTAAAGAGAAGCTTGACTTCGGCTCCTATGCTTACGTTGCCTTCAGGGACAGATGGCTTTACAGTGTACAGTGATGCCTCGAGACAGGGTTTGGGTTGTGTTCTGATGCAGAATGATAGAGTGGTAGCTTATGCATCAAGACAGTTGAAAAAGCACGAGCAGAACTACCCTACCCATGATTTAGAGCTTGCAGTGTGATATTTGCACTGAGGATTTGGAGGCATTACTTGTATGGTGTTCCTTGTCGAATTTTCACAGATCATAAGAGTCTGCAATATTTGTTCACCCAAAAAGAATTGAACTTAAGGTAGAGAAGGTGGTTAGAGTTGATTAAAGATTACGATTGTACAATAGAATACCACCCCGAGAAAGCCAATGTAGTGGCGGATGCCTTGAGCAGGAGACCTACTGGTTCTTTAGTGCATTTGAAGGCGGTGTACCTGCCACTGTTGGTGGAAATGAGATCTCTGGGAGTAAGGTTAGAGATGGCAGACTCAGGAGCATTGTTGGCTACTTTTCAGGTTCACCCCATCTTGATTGATCAAATTAGGGAGCGACAGAAAGAGGATCCCTGATTAGTCAAGTTGAAAGGAGAGATTAAGAGTGGGCAGAGATCAGATTTTGTAATCAGAGGGGATGGTACAGTGATGATGGGTAAACATTTATGTGTACCGGATATAGAGGATCTGAAGAAAGAGATTATGGAGGAGGCACACTCCTCAGCTTATGCCATGCATCCAGGTAGTACGAAGATGTACCACACTCTGAAAGAGCACTATTGGTGGAAAGGCATGAAGAAAGAGATAGCAGACTTTATTTCCAGATGTCTGACTTGTCAACAGGTAAAAGCAGAACATCAGAAACCTGCAGAACTGTTGCAGCCTCTCCCTATCCCAGAATGGAAGTGGGAGAAGATTACTATGGATTTTGCTATTGGGCTTCCACGTAGTCAGAGAAGGCATGATGCTATATGGGTTATTGTGGATAGATTAACGAAATCAGCCCATTTTCTGCCAATCAAGAATGACTACTCCGTAAGTAAGTTAGCCCAGCTTTACATTGATGAGATAGTCAAACTTCATGGTACTCCAGTTTCCATTGTCTCAGATCGTGATCCGAGGTTCACATCTAAGTTTTGGCCCAGTCTGCAAAATGCGTTAGGTACGCGGTTGAATTTTAGTACAGCTTTTCACCCTCAGACGATGGTCAGTCTGAACGGATGATCCAGACGCTTGAAGACATGCTCAGAGCATGCGTTCTAGAGTTTAAGGGGAATTGGGATACACACCTACCATTCATGGAGTTCGCTTATAATAACAGTTATCAGGCCAGTATAGGTATGGCCCCATATGAGGCACTTTACGGACGTAAGTGCAGGACTCCAGTATGCTGGGATAAGGTAGGTGAGAGAAAACTGATTGGTCCAGAGCTTGTCCAGATCACTTCAGACAAGGTTAAAGTTATCAGAGACAGGCTCAAGATAGCGAGTGACAGGCAGAAAAGTTATGCAGATCATCGGCGAAGGGACCTTGAGTTTGAGATTGGTGATTAGGTGTTCCTAAAGATTTCCTCGTGGAAAGGTGTACTTCGATTCGGAAAGCGTGGTAAGTTGAGTCCGCGCTACATTGGGCCATATGAGATCACGGATAGGGTTGGATCAGTGGCTTATAGATTGAAGTTGCCACCTCAATTAGCCAGAATTCATAATGTATTTCATGTATCTGTGTTGAGGAAATACATTCCTGATCCTTCCCAAGTACTGGAAAAGCAGCCTATGGAACTAAGGGAAAACTTGTCATATGAAGAGGAATCGGTTCAGATTCTAGATCGTAGGGAGCAGATCCTGCGCAGTAAAGTCATTCCCTTGGTGAAGGTGCTATGGAGAAATCATGTCATAGAAGAAGCTACTTGGGAGCATAAGGAGCAGATGCGTACCCAATATCCGCACCTATTTTAGTCAGGTATGTAATTTAATTTTGAGGACGAAATTTTTATAAGGAGGGGAGAAATTGTAAACCCTCGATTCTTCATTTATGATTTTCCCAGTGATAGTCCCTAGGTATTGAATTGAGACCCTAAGAGGTCAATAAAAGTCCCTAAGGTTGTAAAGAAACTTTAGAGATTTATTAAAATCCAATTGGAGAATAAATGGAATGGTAAAATAATAAACGGGATCGAGTAATTATTAATGTGACAAGGGACTAAATTGAAGATAAATTTTAATAATTGAGGTCAAAGAATTGATCTATAGCTAAGGGATGAAAATAGAATTTTCTCATGACGTGACCGTCATTTTGAAGGTTGATTGGGGAGGAAAGCATGAAGCAAAAGTTGAGGCACAATCATCAAAATCAAACAAAAGGTGGTCGTTGACCGAGAGAGAAAGAAGGAAAGAAAAAGAGAAAAGAAGAAGAAGAAGAAAGAAGAAGAATAAGAAGAAGAAGGAGCTACCGCTTGCCGCCAGCGTCGATCAGACCCGAAGCCATCGCACCTCGACCGAGTTTGCAGCTGACACGGAACCAGACGTGAACCAGCATCGAAGCCGACCAGGTCCGTTGTTGACGCGAGACAGATCCGACGCAGAGCTTGACCTGAACCAGATCGTCAACCGCGTGAGATCGACGTCGTCGAGCTGCTCCAGTCGAACCCGACGCCAAGCTCGCTGCGACCGAGCTGAACCAGAGCTGGACCAGTCTTCCTCGCGATAACCAGCAGTAGATCGGCGGCAAAAGAAGCGGCAAGTTACGGCGAAACCGAAGGAAAGAAAAAGAGAGAAAGAGAGGAGGAAGAAGAGAAGAGGATCCAACCAAAACCAGCCCAGATCTATCAACAACTCAGTCCAGAAATCACCTCAAAATCAACTCCAAATCGAAGACAACGTGATAAGGAAAAAGGGGTGAGTTATTTAAGTTTGAAACGAACCATTTGTTGGTGCTTAGGTTGATTCGAAATGGGTTTTGTTATGATTTAATTGTTGGTTGGTTTTGAGTAAAACTGAGTTGAAAAGTTAGTAAATTAAAGCTTATTGGGAGCTTAGGAAACCAATAAAATATCAAACGCACATTAAACTAGTTTGAAGGGCGATTTCGTAAATTGACCCTTATGGCATCCGTTAAAACTTTGGATGACCCTAATGAATTTAATTAAGCCCGTTGAAGCTACTAAAAGTGAAAGAAAACGGAATTTCGGAGTTTCGGTTAATTATGAATAAAGTAGGGAAGTTTAATGAAAAGTATCCTTTTTGTGGGTCACTTGAGTTAGAGACTATTTAATGAGTTTCGTAAAGTCCCGTTTGGCATATTCTAAGTGAGAATATGATGTGTAGGTGAGGCGGAAGCGAGTGGAGCACAGCACGGCCCCTGAGCTTCCATATACGAAGCTTTAAAAACAAGTGAGTGTTTTTATAAAAATGTTTTACTATGATTGATTTTAAATGCATGTCAAATTTATCATGTTGATTAGAATATCAAATGAATTCCAAATTGAAATCGTTGCTTAGATTATGGAAATAATTTATATGAAATGTGATTTAATGAGAAATGAAATTTAATTGAAATGATATTGAAAATCTATGGTACGCCTGATTGTACGTTATATATATCTCCAGTCTGGGTTGAGTACCTTAAGCGTGCATTGGCTGTGTTGGGAGAGTCTGTCACTAACAGCGGGTGGGACCATGTCTGTTTAGTCCTGTGAGTCGTCCAATGCACGTAAGAGGTATATTATTAGCTAGCTTCCAACCAAGCGAGGCAAAATTCCACTCCGTAACGAGGTAGAATTCCGTTACGTAAAAACTGGATAGATGACCTAATCGATGCAGAATTCCGTGATGGTCTGAGCGAGGCGAAATTCCGCTCTACTTTTAGGGTACTATGTGATGCAAGCTAATAATGGTTGGCCTATTTATATTTATAAATTCTTTGAAAATTATTATTGCCACCATTATTAAAATGTTTTGATAGAAATGGAAACCATGCAATTTATGGATTTAAATGTTATTTATTTGGCATGAAATGAATTTTATTAAATTTCAATTGATATCTATTGTTTATAAATGAGTGATGAATTTCAAATATATCAATTATTCAATCATGGTATTTGATTATGCATAAATGTTTTAAAAGAGTTTTGGGAGGCTATTTGATACGCCTATTTTAAATGGAAATTATATGACACTCACTGGGCTATCAAGCTCACTATGTTTTATATTTTTGTAAATAAAAACCTCCCCAGACACAGGCACAGGTATAGGCACTTCAATGGCAGGAACTCCGGATCGTGATTAGAGGAGTCGAAGAGGCTGTGCTGTTATTTTTGAAATGTATAAATTTTTGGGATATGTAAATAAAGATATGCATGATTTATGAATTCGATTTAATATATTTCTAAACTGTATGAATATTTGTGGTTACTTGTGGTTAGATAAAAATGAGAGCCTGAGGCTCCGTAGTTTGGGGAAATTATTTTGTGATATTTTAGAAGTGTTGAATTTTACAATTTGCAGGGTGGCAAAGTCCGAAAAACAAACGGGATGCTACCCAAATTTTTATAAAATGTTTTACAAAGGTTTGAAATAAAAATGAAAAATTTCTCCGCGTTTTTGCTAGTTTTGAAAAGGTTAAGAAAGAATACGGCTTAGCTCTACGGGGGATCCTTTAGTTAAGCGCAAGGGCTAGCTGAAGGGTCACCGTAGGGTGTCGGCAGATCGCCTCTAGAATGGGGTCTATCACCAACTCTCTAAGACCTCTCAGCAACTACTTATAACCATTGAAAACTTGTTTTTCTCTAATGTTATGTCTTACAAATCTTTATACTTAGTGCACAAGTACAAAATTTTTAACTTGCAAGCTTTAAACTTGAGTCTTTGGACTCGTTTACTTTACAAATACAAGACATGCATTTAAATACAAGAAATTATACATGCAAAAGCATAAAATATAGCTTATCAATGTAGAAGCATAAAATCACCTAGAAAACTCTTTGAAAGTGCACTCACCTTAAGCTTGGGTTTAACTCGGATGAGCTTCAAAAGCCCTCTTGTGATCTGGTCGGATGCTCCTCACCTACACATGATAAACACACTTAGAATGTGCTCAATAGACAATGCAAAGATGCACTAAAATGCACCTAACTACATTAACTCTATAAAATTCTCTCTACACTAGTAGCTTCTCCTTTCAATTTCTCTTTGATCTATGCTCCAAATTCCCAATTTCTTTGCATAAACCCTTCTTACATACCCCAAGGAGTGTCCCCACATGCTTCCCATCATAATTTGAAGCTTGGAACTCAAAATGGTCGTTTTAGACTCCTCAAACCCGAATGTGATGCACAGCCCAAACCATGCATGCTTTTGCTCCATTTCTTTGTCCCACACTCTTCTTGTCTCCCAATGTGGTCACCCATAAAATTTCATCAAATGCTAATATCGTTTGATAGGTGTTTTGGGCCAAAAACACTACTTTATAATCACATTTTAAGGGGCTTTTTGACCCATTTCATTCTAAAACTTAACTCTTCCTTTCCTAGTGTTATAATACTCAAACCTATCCATACAATTCATTTCAACCCATAAAAGAAGTGGTTTTTGTTGACAACTCAATATGTCTTTCCTAGGTGCTTTACAATGCATTACAATGGAATAGCTCCCAATGCAATTCTAACATTTCTATAAGTTTGTTTGTCACTTAACCAACCTAAAATCATGCTTAAAACATCTCAATACCATTGGATTCTTAGACTTCTCCATATGGCCTTACAAGCACTACCATAGTCTAAGTCCATTTCTTTCAATATTTTCATGTTGATTCTTTTAGACATTTTGTCAAATACCTTGTCTACATTCATTTTATTTAGTTTCCAATCCAAAACCAACCTAAAATCTATCTCAAGCCAACCCTAACTCATCAATCTTAGTAAGTTTCCATGTCATCTATACATGTTTTTCAAGTCTCCAACAAATCAACTCTTAACATAGATAAAAACTTCCCATCAAAACCCACTCAAATATCATCAAAATAACCAACAAGACATCACAATATCAAGCTCAAAAGTGAGTAAACTAACGTTGATTGACTTTGTTTCTTGCTTCAAATTTGATTTCCTAGCTTAGGGATGCTTGCTTTATTGATTTAGAGTCCAAAAATCCCTTGAACCAACTTTGATCACCTTTTACTTGACTTGGCCGAACACACACACACACACACACACACCTCACTTTGTCTCTCGTTTCTCTCTTTGATTTGTGTTCTCACGGGTTTGTTTGTGTTGGTGGAATGAAAGTCTCAAATTTTTCCACTAAGTCTTGCTTATATAGTCTTAACAATCTCATAATAACCATTGTATCCTTTATTTAATCAATTTTTGGCACTTAATTATCGATTATTCTATCTTGACCCATAACTTGTAAACTTCTTTCAATTTAGTCCATAGGTCCTATTAGCTTATAAACTCCAATGGAAATGACTAAAATGCCCCTTTTTTGAAACTTGTTCTAAAATCATATTCCATGACTTTTATCATTTTCTTTACACAATTTAAAGACTTAAATTTGGCATTAGTCACTTGTTTCTTAATCTCCTTCATCTCTTTATTGAACATTTAAAAAATTTGCTTATCTCACTCTATGCTCTTAACTTAACTTGACTACTTCTACTTATCTAGTCATGTAAGCGAATGAGGGTTTACAGCCAGTACATCCTAAACTAGTATGGCAAAGTTCTGGGAGGAATGCGTCACTATTGGGGGAAATCAAGTTTGTTGTGTCGCATTTACTTATGTAGGATATTATCTTGCGCTATGGTTAGCGATGCAGAATTCCGCACATAGTCATGAGATATCTCAGATAGCGTCACGGTTGGTGTCAATTCAAAATCATCACGTGACATTGCCACTACGAGCGGTGTAGTTAGTCTCTGTGTAGTCAAAGCTTTTAAGGGTACAAATGGTGCTTTCAAAAAGAAAAGTTAATATTTATAAGTTAGAAAGTAAAGAAAGCATTTTCATATTTTATTATAAGTGACTTAATTGTTTAGCACCTTATATGCTTTACAATTTATAAGCTTTATAATGCATTTTGATGCACATATGAGTTTACAGCTTATATATTTATGTTTTGCATTTAAATGAGCTTTAAAACTTAATAATGTTTATGAAATAGAATTTACTTCCAAAGAGTTTTTAAGGTGTTATTTTCATAAAATAAATATTTTAGTAAAAAAGAATTATAAGCACTCACTGAGCTTTCAAAGTTCACAGTTTTGTATTTTTATGTTAAAAACCTGCTCAGGTCTAGGCGTGGGTGACCAAGCAGAGTGAGCCCCTCCAAAAGATTAGGTAGGCATGACACAACCATGCATTTGCAAGTTTACATTATGCATGTTTTGTAGCTTAAAGAAAATTATTTGTGAATATTTTCTTTGGCATGTAAATGAGTGGTAAATACTTTTTATGTGATGAAGGTTTTATTTGCTTTTGAGAAACTAAGTAAGTTTGAGAAAAGCTTGAGTTATGATTTTAAGCTTTTCATTTTGATGAAATGAATTTGTGAAATGATTTGATATAACTGTTTGTGGATAAAGAAGTTAGGTGGTATTTAAAAAATATTTTAGAAGTGTAAATTTCCTTTTACAGGGTTTTGGAAATGTAAAAAATGATGCTGTTATGCTGCCGAATTTTAGTTTGATAAAAATGATTTGGTTTTACAATTTGAAATAAAATTTTAGATTTAAAACAAAACTAACCAAACTAGATTTTAGAAAAAGAGTTAATTCAATGAGTTTAAAGCGAATTTTTAAAGGTCCGCGAATCTCTTTTAACCCGTCTAGTAGGGTTTAGGAGGGATCCGTTGGGGTGTCAGGCGAGACCCTTCCAGATAAGAGTTTAGAGAGATCTGGATTGGGTCGCATCACTATTTATACGTAATTTGGTACAATTTGTTAACAAGATAATGACTTGTCCATAACCTTCTATTAAGTCTATAGGACCTAATATAGTATTTATCTTAGCTTTAGTCACTGATAAATTTGAGAAATATTTCTTATTCTAAAGAATAGTATGTGTTGTTACACTGTCAACAATACACATATCTTCACCTTCTCGTTTGAAAATAGACATATTTGTCTTTCATAAAAGAAGCCACATGTTAGTACATAATGATAACAGAATATAAAGCAAAAGGGTACCCTTCCCTCTAGGAAAGTACAAAATTGTATACTAACATAATTCATTTATGAATATATTTAGAACTTTAGGTTGCCACAAATTTCATATATACTTTTAGAACTTCAAGTCTAAAATCATGACAACTTCAGGTTTTAATAATATAGATTTAAAATTTAGGTTTCAATAAATTAAACTCCCGAGCTTCAAGTTCTATTAATTGAAATCCAGAACTTCAAGTTATGATAAATTGGAATCTGAAACTTCAAATTCTAATTGAATTTGTTCATAACTTCAAAATTCTAATAATGTATAATAATAGTAATGAATAAAATATGTAAAGTCACACATATAATATATAACAATAAATAAGGTCAATATAATCACATATATGGTCGGTAGAGCCGTACATTTATTGAGTCGACAAAGCTATACATTATGAGATTGGCATAGCAAGACTTATCAGAATAATTGTACATAAATAAATAAATAAAAGCAGTAAATAAATAACTCACAATGAGAATCTGTTTACTTACCTGGATCATGCTAATAACATGTTGTAAATAAAAAAAAAAATTAAAGTAAAATCAAGATTATGAAGGAGAGAGACTATAGGACTCCAAACTTTCATTTAATAATTAACAGTGAATTTACGAATAAATGGTTAGATTTTTGGGTGAATAGTGTCTTCGAATGAATAGTACCCGATAAATAGTAAAATTTTGAGACGGACCCTAGAAAATTGAAAATATTTAGAATGGTTAGTATGACTCAATAAAACTGAAACGGAGTAAAAATAAGTTCGTTTGGGTAGTTTCTGAAGGTTCTGAAAGTTACCCGACGAAAACACTCTTACGGATAGGATTGTGAATATTGTTGACTTAAACTCTGTTTGAATTTTTTTCGAAGTCATGGATTGAGTCCTACAAGACCCTAATTAGAGTATTGTAAAGTCAATTTGATGAATGTGTGATCATAGAATTAATTTGGAATTTATTTCGGAGTGAATTGTATTAATTTTTAACGTTAAGGGTATAAATGGGACTTTATGATATTAAACTCATTCTAAAAGCACAATCCATGTGATTATTGATGGACCAATTGTAAGCCCTCTATTGTAATTTTACGGATTTCCCAAGAATAGTTCCTAAGTATCGATTAGAGACCCTAAATGGTTTATGGAAATGCTTAAGGTCATAGATAACCCATAGGGATTGAATTAAACTCGATTGGAGATTAAGCGGAAAGACAAAATGGTCAATGAAATCGAATAATTTTTAAGGTGAAAAAGGACTAAATCGAATATAACTTTTAATATTTGTGGTCAAAGTAAAATTGAGTTAAAAGCTAAGGGATGAGATTGAAATTTTTAAGGGATGAAATTGGTATTATAGGAATTGATTGTGGAGGAAAATAGAAGCCAAAAAGATTGATTTGACTCACAAAGTAAAACAGTGAGCAGAACCAAAGAGAGACTGTCGTGCGAGAAAGAAGAAGAGAAGAAGAAAGAAGAAGAGAGGAAGAAGCAATCGTCGACCGACGACGCCGGCACTGATAAGACGCGACCAACTGACAGAAGCATACCATCCAGTCGTCAAGCTCGAGCTGAAGCAAACCAGAGCTAGTCGCAAACCGAGACCAAACGACGGCAAAAGCAAACCAGACCCGGCAACTGAAGTAAACGCAACCCGAGCAGAGCAACGCCATCGCCGACCAAGCAACTCGAACCAGTCCTCCATTACGCGTAAAACCGAGCAGATCTCACTGAACTCCATGGTAGAAACGACGAGCAATTGAAACAAAATGGAACCAAACCCGATCGGCGCGGAAGAAGACGGCGATGAGCTGTCGTCAAGACCACCACGAAGACCCGACTCTAAACCCGTCCGATCCATACCATTTTCAACTGCAACCGAGCCATTTTCAGCTCGAAACCGCCACTCAAACTCGATCCAAGTGCAGCTGAAGCTGAAACCAGAATAGAGAAGGTAGATCGGGGAAGAAAAAGAAGAGATCAGCCGTAAGAGAGAGGATCGAGTGAGGGAAGAAAGGAAGAAGAAAACCCAGCTGTTCCACGCCCAAAAACAGCTTGAAATCAGTCCCAAAGTGAAGTCAACGCGAGAGGAAAAAGGGGTAAGTTATTCAATTCGAAATTCATTCGCATTGATGATTTTTATTGGTGATTTAAGTTGAGTTTGAAATGGATTTTATTATGATTTGGTTATTGGTTGATTTTGACTAAAAATAAGTTGAAAAATAAGTGGGATTACGTTTATTGGGAGCTTAGGAAACCAAGAAAATATCAAGGATTTAAAGAGAAATCAAATCGTGTAATAAACTAGTTTAAAAGGTAATTTCGTAAATTGACCCCTATGGCATCCGTTGAGTGTTCGGATGACCCTAATGAGTTTAATTAGGCGTACTGAGATTATTAAAAGTCGAAGATTAAATTAATGAACCAAAATTGGAGAGTTACGCCTAAAAAGGGTCACTTAGGGGTAATTATGTAATTTTAGTTATTTTGAGTTTCTAGAAGTTGACGCGAACGTAAATTTACATATATATATATTGTGTAGGTGACAAGTAAGCCGATGGAGCAAGGGAAGAGTGATAGGGAGTATTTTAGAGCCTTCCAGAGAGTTATTCGAAAGTGATAGCTAAGGTGAGTGTCTTTATAAAAATGTTTTAACTATGATTGATTTTAAATGCATGCCAAATTTATCATGTTGATTAGAATATCAAATGAATTACAAATGAAATTGTTGCATGGATTATGGAAATGATTTATATGAAATGTGATTAATAAGACAGGAAATTTAAATTGAAATGAAATTGAAAACCAATGGTACACCTAATTGTACGTTATATATATCTCCAGTTTGGTTTGAGTACCTTAAGCGTGCATTGGCTATGTTGGGAGAGTCTGATCACTAATAGCGGGTGGGACCATGTCTGTTTAGTCCTGTGAGTCACCCAATGCACGTAAGAGATATATTATTTGCTAGCTTCCACCCGAGCAATGAAGAATTCCGCTCCATAGCGACGAGGAATTCCGCTACGTAAAAAATGGATAGATGGCCTGATTGATGTGGAATTTCGTGATGGCCTAAGCGATGCAGAATTCCGCTCTACTTTGAGGGTACCATGTTATGCAAGCTAATAATGGTTGGCCTATTTGTATTTATAAATTCTTTTAAAGTTATTGTTGCCACCATTAATAAAATGTTTTGATAGAAATGGAAACCATGCAACTTATGGATTTAAATGTTATTTATTTGGCATGAAATGAAGTTTATGAAATTTTGATTTATATCTATTGTTTTTTTAAATGAAAGATTAATTTCAAGCTATGTTAATTATTCAATCATGGTATTTGATTATGCATTAATGTTTTAAAAAGATTTGTGGGAGGATATTTGATAAGCTAGTTTTAAATGGAAATTATATGACACTCACTGGGCTATCAAGCTCACCCTATTTTATGTTTTGTAAATAAAAATCTCCGCAGGCACAGGTACCATAATTGCGGATTACCCCAAGACTATACCAAGCAGCCGTGACGATAGTGCTGATGTGATTTCTTATTCCTATCTTGTTCGATTTAAGAGATGTATATAGTTTATTATAACCACGTAGTTTTGTAAATATCCTTTTATGGATTTAAATTGTGTTTTTGGGAGTAAATAGATGCATGACATATGATTTTGTTGATGATCAGTTTATAAATTGAAATATGAAATTGTGATTGTGGTTGTGTTGAAAAAAAAAAAAAAAAGAGAGCCTGAGGCTTCATAGTTTGGGGAAATTATTTTGTGATATTTTAGAAGTGCTGAATTTTATAATTTGCAAGGTGGCAAAGTCCGAAAAACAAACGGGATGTTGCCCAAATTTTTATAAAATGTTTTATAAAGGTTTGAAATAAAAATGAAAAAGTTCCCCTGCCTTTTCACTATTGTTGAAAAGGTTTTAGAAAGAATACGACTTAGCTCTACGGGAATCCTTTAATTAAGCATAAGGGCTAGCTGGAAGGTCACCGTAGGGTGCTGGCAAATCGCCTAGGGAAATGGGTTTGTCACCAATGGTGGATTAACACCTAATAGTCATCTTTTGATTAAATTTGTGGTTGAGATTAATTAAAATTGATTAAAGAGAATTTGATGGATAATTATGAAAGTTTATGGCCAATTGGAATAAAACAACTAATAGGGCTCATGTGTGATTTTTAAAATGTTAAAAGGGCAAGATGAGATTGTGAGGGGAGCTATAAAAGGGGTTTGACTAGCCAAATGAAGAGAAAACATAAGCATTCAGGAGAAAAAAAAAAAAACAGAACCGGAAAAAGAAAGAAAAAAAGAGAGAGTGAAGAGAAGGAAAAGAAACCGTAGAAGAAGAAGAAAGCTGTTGATCCAAGGCAATTTTCACCAAGTTTTCAACCATCCTAGCTCCAAGAATCATTAAGAAAACAAGGTAAGTTGGTTGAATTTGTAGTTAAATTGATAGAGTTTTTGATGAGTTTTTATGGGTTTTGTTGAAGATGGTGGTTAATGGATGAGTTGATGTTGTTTGTGAGTTATTTGAATGCTGTTTATCATGATTTTAAGCTTAGAATTGAATTAGAATGTGATATGAGTTTGATTGGATTTTGTTAGTGTGTTGAAGGTTAGGGTTTGAATGGATGATGATGATAATTGATGGGTTTAATTGATTTTAGTTTATTAAATATTAGATGAGTTGAATTAGTAGTGATTTGTGTGATTAAATTGAAGAAAAATGAAATAAATGATTGTGTGTGTGTGGAGTTAGTAGATGGCAAGAATGGGTGCCTAGTGTGGGTGTTGGATTTTAATGTGTTTAAGTGTTTTGGTTGATGAATTAATTGGTATAGGAATAATTGGTGGAAGGAGTTTTAATTAAATGTATGAATTCGTGTTAAATTAATTTTTGTTAGGTTGAAGGGTACCTTGAATTTTAATTAATTCATGTGATTCTATAGGATATTAAAATGTTTGAATGTGTTTGGTATTGAATAAACATCAATGGAATGGAAGGAAATGGAAATTAGAAAGTGTTGGATGAATTAGTAATGGAATTAGTTTTGATGTAATTAAAGTTTAGTTAAAGAAATGTGAATTTATTTTAGTTATGGAATGGACATGTTATTGATGGATTTTTGGGCTTGAAATAGTTAATTTTAGGTGTTCAAATTGGGGAAAAAGAAAGCTAAAAAAGGGAGAATTGATTAGGTATCAAGTGATCAAAAATAGTGAGTGCAAAATTATATTTTTACCATGTTATAAAGTTGTTTTGATTGTGAAATAATTCAATTATTTCATGTTATTATGGAAACTAATAAGTGATTTAAATATTCCATTTTAATTTGAATGTGTTATGGTTTATGCATGAAAAATATATGCAATGAAATGTGAATTATATGTCATTCAAAACGATATATGGTTATTATGAGAAATTGAAATAAATGAATTTATTTATGAGTGGCATAAAGAAATATTGAATTTTTCAAACCTAATGAATTACACTATCTGTTATGGAATTGACGGTATCTAAATATATATACATATCTGTTTAGACTCGATCGGAATACCCCTGCGTGTATGGCAAGTCATGGGATGGATTGTCACTAACTTTAGGGGGAAATCAGTCTGTTAGTCAAGTCACGTTGCCAAATATACGCGAGGGGTATTATTTCACTTCGCGTTTGAATTATGGATTTAATCCACAGCGTGTTAGTGGGATGTCTTCTGTATATGCCAGAAAGTGTGAAGGACGCTGGTCGTGAAGCATTGATGGTTGTCACTAATGCTTGGGATAGTGGTTCGTCTCACCCAGTACGTGTGACCATTATCGATATGCTTCTGGAAATCCATTGATGGTTTTGAAATTATATGAAACTCTGTTATATCTGAACCTGTTTTAAAATTCTGTTATATATGAAATTTTATGAAAATTTCTAAAATTGATTACCATTTTTTTTAATATAAATTTTTATCTGCTGGTTCTGAATTTTATTATTTTGAATATGAATTCTGTTAATATCGACTTTGAAGTTATATTTCTGAAAACTGTAAGAAATAGAAATTTTTATAAATGGTTTAGGGAGGTTACCCTTTTAGAAAATAATTTAAGTTAGTAAACCTCGCACTCACTGAGCTTTCATTGTTCACATTTTATAAATTTTTGTCAAAAGCCTCCCCAAGTGCAGGTTCCAGTTGATAGGATCCACGTTCCCCTCCACCCGAATGAAAGTGGCTGAAGAAATAAAATTTCTGTGAATGTATAATTTAGCAATGCACAAACGAATATACGAACTTTATTTTTTGTTGTAAATATCTTTTGAATGTAAATAAATTAGCCATAATTTAATTATGGTTAACTTTATTTTGTAATGAAATTAAATTGATTATTTTTGGATTGTAAAGTTATGGATTTGTAAAGAAATTTTTATTTTTAAGTTGATATTAAACTGAATTGATTTTATTTTTTTTAGAAATTGTGGTTAGGAATTGCCATTACAATGGACCTGAGGTCCAATTAGAAGTTGAGAAAATGTGTTAAACTTTAGAAGTGTAAATTTTGATTTGCAGGTTGATTTTATAAATTTTGGCAATCCAAAAAACTAGAGGAAACTCTGTCGAAATTTTTAAGAAAATTTAAACTATAGAAAACAAATTTTAATAAATTTTTAAGTTTCTTTAAATTCTGATAATTTTCAATTCTAGGTTTTGCTCCTCGGAATTCCCAACTGAATGTAGTAGAATAGAATCTAGAGGCATTCCGTGGGGTGTCAGGCGGGCACCTAGACCCCATAAAGGAAAAGGCGGGGTGGGTTCCGTTAGAGACAACAAAAGAAATATGAGTTAAAATATAAATAAGAATATGAAGGAGAAACAAACGAAAGTGGAGAAGCTGCACTTGAATTAAGTCTCTACACAACCGATACAAATTACAACTATTTACACACAAAAACAAGTTGGCAGGCAAATTGTCAAAACAAATTGGCAAGCAAGTTGTCAATCCGTAATTGTTGACCTTGCCAATATTTAAACCAATGAAAATTGCCTCTTCATGGTCCAATTGCAATTCAACCAATAAAATAAATAATGGTGGATATTCATTTACATTACAACAGAAATTATATTTTACACATTGTGTTTTAAACCTTTAGTAAATATATTCCACTAGTTCTTTCACGGGCGGCATATAAAATATTTGACCAAACCCCTTTAGTTATAATAAAAATATATTCTCAAATATTGTCATGTAATATTTTACTTTTTTTATACATCACTTTTAGTAATTTTATTAGATAAAAGTTTTTATATGATTTGCTTCTCTAGATCTATTTGCTAGAGTTCTGCTTCCACATATCTACTTTTAAAAGCTTATTTAAAAAAGCTTTATCAAATAAACATTTAAGGTCTAATTCAGCAAACAGAATTGAATTGAATTATTTTAATGAGATTTGATTGGACTGGATGAAATATGATTGTATTGGGATAAATTAATCTTTTGATGTGTTTAGTGTTGTATAGGATTGGATTAAATATAATAATGTCATTGTTTGGTGTATTATGGAATTGAACAAAAAACATGGTATATCATTTTATTTAATAATATAAAACTAAAAATATTTTAATATTATCTTGTAAAGAAATCTAACTATTTCAATTTAATTTTTTAAAAGTTTCTATAATTATTATTGAACTATATTATTTTTTAATATTTTAATAATGTGTATGAAAATAATATTAAAAATAAATTTAATATTTTATATAATTAATAAAAGAAAGGAAAGAAGAAAAAAAAAAGTCTCAAGCTGGTGAGATAATTTTAACCCACCAAATTGGTGGGTTAAATTTATCACACCAAAGTGGGATAAATTGGTAACATATGATTGGAGAAATCCAGTGACATGCAACCAAAAAACAAGGGATTGAATTGGAAATTATCCAATTCTAATCCAATCCCTTGTAACAAACAAGACCTAAGAGAAAAACCATTGATTCTTTGGTTATCAAATAAAAGTAAGGGTAGGCATAAAACATGGGATTTGACTCGAATGATTAGACTCGAGGATGTTTAGTTTGATTTCCATGTTTAATTGAAGCATGTTTGGGTCAGCAGCTAGGAAAACCAAGTGTTTTTTGGTTCAGTTTTGGGTATCCAGGACCTACCCGACTAGAGAAACACTCTCTTTAAGGGCACGTGCATTATTTCCCAACTGTCATATATAAACACTAACCCTAACATTCTCACCTATTTTCTTATTCTTCATCTTTTTCGTGCAGCCACCCACTAAGCCAGTCCCTCCTATTTTCTTATTCTTCTTCATCTTTTTCATATAGCCACCCACCCATCTTGACTCATCCATTTTCTTCTTCATCTCTCATCTCAACTAGTCACCACGTGCTCATCGCTATTGCCGTGAATCTCTCATCTCTTATCTCAATCTCATCACCATCACCATTTTGGATAAGTTTTTTGGTTAGGTTTTTCAATTGTTTTATTTGCCATTTTGGTTAGGTGTTAGGTAAGTTTTGGTTACATGGGTAAGTTTTTTAAATACAAAAATTGTTTCATTTATTTTCATATTAATTTATTAACTTTTTCCATTGTTCTAGGGCTCGATTGGTGAACTGAAAGGTAAATTTGTTTTGTTTGATATTGCTACTATTATTCTTGTTGACACTTCTTCTTCTTGTGTTTGTGTTTGAATCAAATTGGAATTATTAATTTGTTTATTTGGATTTGCAAATCTATGAACCAAATGAAGGATTGAAAAAACAAAAATCAACAATTTCTTTTTCATAAAAATAAGAATTTTGTGGAACATTGAATTTCAAAAACGTTTTTAGAAAACTCAAGAACCCAAGATTTGTAAAACAATGAAATAAAATAATATAAATAAATAAAAATCAGATTTTTACCTTCTGTATTGATCTCTGTGGATTGCTCACCATCTTGCCTTCCTTGATATATCTCGAAACCAAGAAACAAGCGAGTGGGCACAATTATATAGAATTGTGCTCACTTACTTTTTGATTTCTTTCTAAAAAAAATCAAATTAAATCAATTATTATAAGAGGTGAGTGTTTGATTTTTGGTTATACAAAGAACAAAGACAAATTCTTATTCTTTGTATTTGTTGGAAAACAAACTTTTTTTCTTTTCTCTTGTTTTTTCTCAAAAACATAAACAACAACCAAAAACCTAGATGTAGAAAAGAAACTTTTTCTTTTTATAGGCAAACAATTAGGGTTTTAATTAATCAATATTAATATTCCCCTAATCTTATTATAATTAAACTTTTGCCCCATATAATATAATTAATTCAAAATTAATTCATATTATATTTTGAAATAGAACTTGTAACTTTTAATAAATTAATTCATAATTAATTTATACCAAAGTCACTAAGAATTGGATTCAAGACCTCTTATAAAATTAATTAAATAATTATTAATTCATAATTAATAATTAAATAATTTGAATAATCAATATTATTCAAATACCAAGTGAACACAAATTTTTGTTACTTATGTAACATGTGTAATAGGACGGTCCAATTACAATATTCTATATACACGTTTTTATAGTAAAATGAGCTATCAAGGGGAACCCGATGGACCTACAGTTTTGAGCTCCAATAATATTGGAATTATTAATTAAACTCTTTAATTAAATAATTCACTATTATTAATCTTAAAGTTACTCCACTAAAAACTTAAGATTGCACTCTCAAAATTGTAGATGTTTTTTTATACAATCTGAAATTTTTCAGTGTCCATTGATTTAATCACTACATATGATTTGACCCTCCACAAATAGTTCATAATTAGAGCAAGGTCAAATGTCTGTTTTACCTCTCTAATTATTTCTTGATCCTTAAGTACTATTGATTCTTTAATGAACAATATATTCATAACAACTTATGAATTTATCTTTCTGTTTACATATAAACAGAAAGTTGAGCACTCTTATTGTTCAAGACTTTAATCAACCCTTAAGAGAACTACTTTTCTACTTCTCGCAAGAAGGAGTGGATTCCACTATTGTATAGAATGTTCCCAGCTACTTACTAAATCATATCCCCAAAGTACGAAGTTATTGATCGGATATCTACACCGATCTCACCCATGTAAATCAAAGGAAATAACTTAACAAGCAGGAGTTCATAATACACTCAGAATTAAGATCAATTCATATATGATCATCTGGTTGATAAATATAAATCTCTAAGGTTAACGAATATTATTTAGAGACTTATATTTATCATGGTCCAGTCCTATATAATCTTTATTATATAAGGTGCCTCCATTTCCATGTCACCACATGAATAGTCTTGGATAAGACTATCGTATCAAATACGAAAGGGACCGCAGCTGTAGATTTACCACAAATGAAGTACCCAGCTTCGTTTGTTTTCTACGGACTCTTTAAATTACTTATCTCAAACTAAATCCACCTGTATATAACACTTATACACTTAGTTTGAAATTACATCAGTAATCAAGGATGTTTCTCATGATATATACGATTTTTGCAAAATATATAAATTGAATGAAATGAATATTTTATTAAAAATTTATAAAACCGTTTACAATATTACAAGCTCTTAGGGCAGAGACCCCAACACCAAAGGTACCGACCTAAGGTGTTCTGTTTAGGTTGGTTCTCTCTTCTAAATTCACCATGTTCGGTTCTTTATGTTGAAAATCGAACATTGGTCGATTTGGTTCAATTCTAACAGGAATCGAACTGAACACTTATATGACCACCCTTAGATAAAAGAGCTACTTTTTTCGTAATATATATCATTTGGTTTTTTATTTATTACAGTGCATTAACTCAATCCAAAGAAATTGTTCGGTTGAATGAGCATATATACCACCAAGCCACATTGGGCAATGGTTTAGTTTTCAATTTAAAAAAAAAAAAAAAAATTGTATAGTTAATTCAACAAAAATGAAATATATGGTTTAATATGTTTATTAGAGCCCTTTTTTTAAAGAGCATAGGATAATTAATAACATATCATGAAGATACTTTTGACATTATGAAGTTTTTAGGAAGAGATTTTCTCCTTGCAATTCAAATTTATCTTTTTACACTAATTTTTTAGAAGGGATATTGTGAAAAACCAACCTTGAAAAGTAAAATAATCATGAATAACCCCTAGTATTTTTTTTTTTTAATTAGGTGAACTGCTTTCTATTGTCAAGTCAATCGGTGTTAACATTTGAGGGTAAAATGGTAATCTAATAAAATAATTAAAATTTTTAAAATGAGAAAAATTGTTAAAAAATTGTAAAAATTTTAAAAAAATTAAATTAAATTGAAAGAAAAACTCCACTGTCAATCTTAAAGATGTATGGTAAAGATAAAAATAATTTAAAAAATTAAAAAAGTTATAAAAAATTAAAAACAAAAAGAAAATTAACAATTAAAAAAAAAATGATTTCTACTATCCATTATGGACATCATTTAAAAAAAATAAAAATCTTTTTCTTAAATTTTAATTAAAAAAAAAAATCTCATTTTCTAGGAGATTTCCAACAGACTGATCATCCTCTAAGCCCAAAATTATCATTTTTTTATCAATTCAACATATTAATCCCAAAATCCCTAAACACAGAACATATCACAAACATCACCAAAAACTGATGGAACCAAAATCTCAAACACATAACAAACATCAATCCCAAACACAAAACACATCACCTAAAAGTAGTGGAACCAACATTACAAACACAAAACACCCAACCAAACACCTAAACATCAATGCCAAACCAAACCAACATCACTCACCCAACCAACCTAGAACCGGAAGAGGAACAAAGGATACAGAGAGAGAGAGATTGAACCCAACCTCCCTCGTTGACACCAATTCACCTATTTGCTCCATCAATGTCGTTGCTATCGGATGGATGCACCCTCGAAAAAGGTCATGTTCAAAGCCATGAAAGAAGAGCTGGGCTCAATTGTGAGTGGCAATGGAGTGAGGATTTTGTCTGGTTTGTATAGGAAGAAGGTGGAGGAGAGGGACTTAAAGTCGCATCCAAGTCTGCCAACAAGAAAGAAAATGGTGAATGATGGTGGATGATGAGCAGATCTGATGGTGGGGTTTATAAAGTTAATGACGGTGGAGGAGCAGATCTGATAAGGCTTATGGATGATTAAGTTTTGTTTTTTTTATTTAATATTATTTTCTTTAATGTTTTATTTAATAATATATTATTATTATATTAAAGGGTATTTTAGTCCTTACATAAATTTAAAGGGTATGTTAGGGATTTTATAGAATTTCGATGAGGGTATTTTGATTATTTCATGATTTTTTATGGAAAATATTAACTTTTTGGATAGAAAATTAATAGTAGGAGACAGGTTCACCTAGTTAAAAAAAAAAAAAAGTGCTAATCACTAATAGTGTACTTTCCAAAGGTGTTTTTCATAATATTCCCTTTTAAAAATGCCCCCATCTTATAGAAACTTAAATTTAAGAAAATTTCAAGACTCTTCATTTTGTTCCAAAATTGTCTTTTTTATCTTTTGACACTCCTATTCTAAAAACACTTCGCTTTTAAAAAATTAAATTTAGTTGAAATTCTATAATATCATAGTAGATGTTTTGTTAAGTAGATTTTTTGTATTTAATGCTTGTAAATGTTGGCCAACATTTAACATGATTTGGGGTTGTGAGTTGAGATTGAGAGGAGATACCCACAACATGCTCCATAAAATGTCTATACGAAGATGAGATTAGATAAAGATATACTAACAACATTTATAGCATATTCTTGTTATCTTGAATTTAATGAACTCTCATTTATTTGATATCAAATAGGGTGTCATTATGTGAAAGTATGTTTAATAAATCTAGAGAGAAAGTATTGACAGCATTTTTAATGACCTATCTATCAACACATGCAATTTATTCTCAATGGCAAATAAGTATGTCCATTAAAAGAGATTAAAGTCAGTAATTCTAGCTTCTTAAAATTCTTACTTTAAATCAATTGGTTATGACTTGTTATTAAGTTTTCTACTTTTAAGTTAATTTGTTTTAGTTGATTGCTAATTTTAATTTCCTTTCTCCATTAATCAATTTTCCAAATAGACATAGCATTAGTTACTTTGGGTACTTAGCATACCAAGTAATAACTTTAGTTACTTTTGGTACTCAATATACCAAGTGATCCTCCTGGAAACGATCTCTTACTCGATTTTATATTACTTGTGTCGACTCCGTGCACTTGGGGATAGTTTGATTCAACAGTCAGTTTAGGATTCTTAGATCTTTTCGTATTTGACTAGGATTTCATGCATGGAATAAATTATCCAATAGACCGTAGACTAATAGTTCATTGGCGCTACTTTTAATGGTTTAAGAGGAAAATTATCTTTTGATATTTTTCAACATAAATAATAAGGGTAAATTGCACTGACTCTCCTGATTTTATATGAAATTGCATTCTATCATGATTCAATATTGTACAGGTGCAAGATGAAGCCAATAGGAGATAGACACATCACCAAGGCAGAACGTGACACATGACAAATTGTGCAGACTTCGAGTGAAAGTAGTGTTAAATACACCAAATTATACCAAGTCAATTATTATCAAGGGCAGGAGATATCGGCCTTCGAGAGATTTAATGACCTTCAGACAAACGCTTCGACAAGGTGATAACAAATGTGATAACAAATGTCCAACATTCAGCGAATATCTGTCAACACGAGATCAATTCAAGCAACAAGTGGCAAGCATCCTCACATGCAAAGCGACTCTTGGAAAGCAAACGTTATCCCTATATAAAAGATAACTTTTCAGTTTTTTACAAAGACAATGGTTTTACCAACAATTTTAAGAGATAAACAGATTTTAGAGAGATAAGTTCCGACTTAAACATCAAAGGGTGCTTTCGGAAGATAAACTCCAAATCAACTTAACATAGGTGCTTTCTTGTTTTGCAAATTTAGTTGACTAAGACTAACAATTGTGCAAAGAGAGGTTCACCAGAAGTTTTAATTCATCTTCGTACGACCATTTTAACCTACAACAAATATTAAAATTAAAAAAAAATATATATAATCAATGGATGAGAGCATGAGAGTTGGCATCATCTTCTTTAAAAACAAAAAGTCAATCCCCTCCCCCTTTTTTTTCATAATTTTTAAATTAATAAATAGAATATGTATGAAATAATAAAAAAAAATAATGAGAAGAATTATCATAAGGGCAGACATGTAATTAAACTACAAACCTTTAAATTTAACCATAGTTAACCGTTAGTCAATAGTTTGATAGGGGTGTTAGTTTAATTAAATCAATACTTGAGGGTGGAGTGCAATTTTATATAAAGTTAGTTGAAGTTAGTACAATTTCCCCTAATTTTATTTCATATTAATATAAGATATTGTTTTAGAAAAGAAGAAGCTACAGTTAAAGCACTCGATTGTTTTGTGTTTTGATTTTGTGTAGTTGTCGCTAATATTATAAACAATGGCAGGACCTAGAAATTTTTAGGAAGAGACACATGAATAAAGTAATAAAAATATTAAAAATTAATATTATATTAAATACATAATCTTTCAGGTGAAACTAAAGTTTAATAACATAATATAGTTTCATATTAACATATATCATACTTAAGTAAAGCAAGTAGTCTCGTGCTTAAAAATTCTAACAAAATCATTAAATTAAATAAAAATAAAAAAAGAAATAAATTTAGTAGGCTAACTTAATAAGTAACAAAGTTGCTAAATGAAGATGAAGAGGGAAAAAATTGTTTAGAAAATTACAAATCATCAATGGAGTTCGTGTGGCCCACCTAAAGTAAAAGTAAATAGTAGTTATATATGAGATAACAAATACCCGAGTAAACGGAAACAATTGTAAAATGAAAAGTATTAATTAGCTAGGACTGAGAAAAGTAGGTATAAAAAAAGTAGTAAAAAGAAAAAAAAAGAGATGATAATTATATTAGAATTAAAAATGATAAAAAATAATACGAAGTATGGAACAAACCCAATTTTTTTAAAAGGAAAAATTAAGGAGAAGCATGTAACCCACCTGTTCTCATGGTGGGTTCGCCTCTGATTGTCGTAGACATTGTAAAGAATCAATTATGAAATCCGATTGAAATCAATGATGGAATGACAGTTAGTTTTTCATATATATAAAGAAAAAAAAAAAAAAAAAAAAAAAAAGAAGAGATAATGAACGAAACTGAAAGAGGAGAATTATAAAGATATTGAAATAAACATAACAAATCCAATTATTTATTAATACCCCTACCAAAATAAATTTCTAGCTCCGCCCTCGCCCCAAAGTGTAAATGAATATAAAATTTACCCATCTCAAATAGTATACACCAGAACAAAATGGAGGCTCTGATAGAAATTGAAAAGCTGAAATGGACAGTGAAATCATTTGCTTCATTGTTTCTTATTATATGTTTTACTATGTTTTATTAAGTTGTACGTTGTTGTTGTTGTTGTTGTTGTTGGTGTTTTCTTTTTTTTTTAGATAGGTTGTACATTGTTCGTTGGATAACTATTATAATTTTATAGGAAATAAAGATAATAATATTTTTATATAAAATTATATAAATTTATCACACACAAATTTTCAAAATAATTTTTATTCAGTAATTATCCTTTTTATCAAATCTAATATAATGATGCACTTTTATCCAATATAATCCAATCCAGTAACAGGTTAAACTAGTTCAATATGCATTAACCATAACTAAACCGCAATAGTCTAACAAAGAATACAAAGTTCACGTACTCACAACTTACAAAGACAGAAGATGGGCCTAGAATCCTCAAAGGCTAAAAGCCTTACAAAATTTTCAGAATCGCCGAGAACTCTTTGTGAAGAGGAGTTATAGATGTCTGACAAATCCAACTAAAAATACTTGATGTGTTTGCTTTAAGTCCAACCTTCAACCATTTAGCATTTTTGTTGCATACAAGAGATCTCCAAATTCTGCTGGATGACACGATCAGAACCAGTTTGAAATACTGAAGTCTCGGAGCTTTCTTAGATGTCTCTCCATGTCTTCTCTCGTCTTGACCCACTCTTCCTTCTCTATCACAGTGTCAGGATCATCTTTTTCGCTCTAAAAGCATACAAGAGAATGGTGACTGATCACACAACAGATAGATATATGTAATGTTAATTAAAAATGGACAATTACCGTGTGAATAATTTTGAAGGAAGTCCCATTATCACGTATTACAAGTAAATCACTCTTTCGATCCCTATTTCTTGGAAGTGTGACCTATACGTAACATCTAACTGTTAGAAATAAATCCAGCTCAAAAGTTAATCCAATACAACATATGAACAAAAGAAAACAAGTAACTATTTATATAACTGTCGAATTGCTGGCATTTTCAGCTTAAGAGACGTTGGAAGAAGACTCCACATATTGACACCAGAACTCAAATCAAGATAAAGGTATTATGCCAACAGATCCAATCATATAAGTTGAATTCTGTTTCTTGAACCCTACCCACCCAACATAATTTGACATTTAAGACAGACAGGCCAGAATGAAGAACAGTGGAAACAGAATTTTAAAGAACATTACAAGTAATTCTCAATGAAAGATAGAGATCATAGAATCATTAGAGATATCGGTATAACAAGCAATATAATTTAACGAAATAAAGAAACAAGTATCAACTATTTGTTTCTGAAAACAAAGGTTGATATATGCAATGAATGAAGCAAAAAATTTAACAATGGAAAATGAGGGAACAAAGTCAATATCTTTGGCATACAATATCACATGCAAAGAAAAGCTTTTAACAGAAATTAATATAATCTACATCTAGAAACTAATATAATGAAGAATCAGCCCACAAACTTTGTCCAGTCATACCTAAAGAAAACAAAGCACTAGAACTTAAAATATGACAGCAGCGTATCCGATGGATTTAAAATAAATAACCATCTCTTAAAGTTTAATTTTATCTTTTGCTCAAACTAAGCAACTGATGCAAAGCCAAGAATAAGAAATAGGTGCCTTTTCACCTTGGCTAAAGCATCATCATTGTCAAACAAAAAACACTATCCTTTAGAAACCAAACTGCATATAAATACTACCGCCTAAACTGAATCAGTCATACAAAAACAAGAAACATAACTTACAAAAAAAAAAAGTGAAAGGCAAGAAGCATACAGTAATTCCAGAAGCAATATCGAAAACAAATTTAGGTGCTGAAATTTCTTACCAAAACTCTTGCTCTGGTTATTGACTTTGTTTTCGAATCAATCACATAAATTTCCTCAAAATCTAGTACAAACTCTGGGTCACCCAGTCTTCGGTTTCTGAAGTGCTTGGTCAAGAATACCTGTGGTAGCAGTCAGCCTAGTGACTGGTGTTGCCAAAATTATAATATCGTGTACAAAATGTTGTTAGTTTTAAAGGCAAAGGCAAAGGTCCTTTGACATTCCACACTCCGGAAAAATGATTTAGCAAAAAGCCGAGCATGGTAATAACCACTACTATCCTGCTCATTTCAATTATATCTGACAGAAATTCTCGGTTTCTAAAGTGCTTTATCAAGAATATTAACCATCCAGCCTATTTGTTTGTTATAAAGCCAATATCCTTTGAAGTTTCACAGAAATCATCCAGCAAAAAGGGCCAGTATGGTAATAACCACTTATTATCCTGCTCATTTCAATTTTAATTTATTGCATAGCCAATAAGACCTTATTCACCGTCACATGGTACTGAAATGCCTAATGAGAGATCCTTTGATACAAGCAGTCTGCATAAAACACCAATGGATTAACATACCTTATGTATCTCTCTCTCAGATTTGTACATGGGATCCCGAGGTGCGTCAATGGGTGGTTCAGTGACATTGTAGCATCCATAATCACTTTTCGCACAGCGAATGTACTGTAAGAAGAAAACATTGAATTAAACAGTAAACTGAAGAATTACTCTAGCGATTTTTTTAACTTCAATAAACCTCTTGACATAATTATGAATATAGTCATAAAGAGCTAATTATATTTGCTAATGTCCACCAAGGATTGACGAAGAAAAGAAGAACAAGTACCTTTTGAGGCATTGGAGCAAGAACTTTTGGTATGGCATAGACATCAGTATCCGGAGGAGTAACATACATCTGCAATTAAAAAAAAAAAAATGATCAAAACACACAAAAGGCAAGCCTTATCAGAAAACAATAAAAACCCAACAAAGCACTGACCTCCCTAAAATCGTATACATCATTATCAGGATCAGGGGGCTTCCTAATAAAGAAGTCACAGTCCATCAAACTGATCTTGTGAAACTCCTCTTCATCAATCCTGTAATCCACCACCATCTCCGACTCCCACCCCTGCGTGTACACGAAGCTCTTGCTGTCCACCATGCTTATATCTTCATCTTCATCTCGACCACCACCACCACCACCACCCACTGCCTCGTACTCCACGTCGTAGTCCTTCTTGTTGTCCAGCTCCTCCACTTCTTCCTCCTCCATGTCGTAGTCGCCGCCGTCCGCATCGCCCTCGTCGGCGCGGACCACCAGACGGCTTTTCTGGGAAGGCACGCAAATGGAGTGGAGCTTCACGGACGAACGAAGGAAAGCCCTTTTAGTGCTGCTGAAAGAGCAAGATTTCCAATGCAAGAATGGTGGGGAGAGGAGTAGAGTGGTGCTCGTGGTCATGGCAACTGCTGTTGTTTAAGGTGAGACGGAAATCTGAAATATGGATGGATAGACCTCATCACATCATGGAGCCGAATGGATCTGCTTGTTGTCCGATATATATATATATATATATATATATATATCAATCTCATCTATTCACACCAATTGGGATTTGTCCAAATTGAACACACAAAAATCCAAGGCCAGAATGGGAGAATGCTCCATGTGTCAAATGGAAATTAAGGTTGCTAGGATTTTGATTATAAAATTGAGGGTAAATTGTACAAACTCCCTCAGATTTGACATAATTGCACAAAAATGATAATATTTGAAAAACTTACACTAATCTCTCTAGAGATTTCAAAAACTCAGTACAAATCTTTCCTATTATCAGTCAACTATAGTTAAATCCTAACAATCAACAATCAAATATGTAAAAAGATTAAAATGCCCTTTAATAAATTTAAAATTAATATAATATATATTTTTAATTTAACTAAAAATTTTAAAAATTAAAAAAATAATAATAATTAACATTAATATTTTTTAATTTAATTAAATACATATAATTATACAAAATAAAAACATACATATATGTAAGCAGGTCTCCTCCAACTGGATGAGATGTGGAGGAGATCTACACAAATCTCCTTCAACCTTACCTCATCCTCTACGAACGACGACGGCGGAAGCAGCAGGAGACCGCACGGTTAACCTTCTCGGTGACCAAACCCACCAACTCTATTTCTTAACCACCAGCAAGTCAACTCACCTCCAACTCACCAATCCCACAATAATCCCAAACCCAAACTCCCCAGTAAACCCATCCAACCTCTTCCTCGTTTTGACCATCCTCTACCAAAAACAAAACTCACCTGAGTCACACCTCCACTCGAGCCTCTCCTCCATCAACTTCCACCTTACCCACAAATTCTTCTTTCAAGTATGCAACAATTTTCCCCTCTCATGGCGGCCCGTCCACCTCTTCTTCCTTTACACCCAAAAATCCCACCCCCATTTCCCCAACAATACTCTCACCTTCAACAAGATGCTCGACAGCACAGGCAAGTCTCAAAACATCGACCTCTTTCGGCACCTTGATACGTTGGAGGTCAGAGTTGGTGACAGGTATGCAAAAGAATGTGAGAAGATTTCATTGGCTCAAGGCAGGGCAAGAAGGGAAATAAAGAAACCTAATAGATATGCTAATTATAAATTGTTGTTGAGAGGAATTTTGGTTATAACTGAATTTGTAACTGAATTTTATTAATTAGTTTGTGTTGTGAGTCTCTTGTACTTTGGCGGAAGCATAAGAAATAAAAGAAAATAAGGAGAAGGAAGGAAGGCAGATTGTGATGTCTTTATTTCATTCATTCATTTTCTCATCTCTGAATACTCTCTGTTCTATTTCTCTCATCTTAGTCTTTCTTTTCTTTCTTTCTTAACTCCTAATTTCTGCACCCGCATCAATTGGTGCTTTCGTCTTTCGTCTATGGCAGGTATCATATAGGATAGCACTAGCCCTTTTTCTTCTCCTATATTGTTAGTTAAAAAAAAGGATGGTACTTACAGGTTTTGTGTAGATTATAGGGCTATGAACAATATAACGGTTAAGGATAGATTTCCTATACCTATAGCTGATGAACTTCTAGATGAATTGGGGGGCTCTCAAATTTTTTCTAAGCTTGATCTAAGGGCTGGTTATCATCAAATAAGAGTCAAACCATCGGATATCCATAAGACAACTTTTAGAACTCATCAAGAGCATTATAAGTTCTTAGTTATGCCATTTGGCTTAACTAATGCTCCTTCTACTTTTCAGGCAATGATAAATTTGATTTTAAAGCCATTTTTACGGAAATTTGTGGCTGTTTTTTTTTTTATGATATTTTAGTATATAGCTACAGTTTTGATGAGCATTTGTGGGATTTGAGGTTAGTTTTTCAAACATTAAGGAAGAATCAGTTTTTTGTAAAAAGAAGTAAGTGTTCTTTTGGAAAGACGTCAGTGGAGTACTTGGGTCATATTGTATCATGTGAAGGTGTTAGTATGGATCGAGAAAAAGTCAAGGCAATGTTGGATTGGCCTGTACCCGAAAACCTAAAAGAGTTTAGAGGTTTTTTAGGATTAACAGGCTATTATCGAAAGTTTGTAAGAGGATATGCTTCGATTGCAGCATCTTTGACTGATCTTTTAAAAAAAGACTCTTTTCAGTGGAGTACAGTGGCACAAAAGTCATTCGAAGCTTTAAAGAAAGCTATGATTTCGGTGCCTGTGTTGGTGTTACCTAATTTTGAAGAAGATTTTATCCTAGAAACAGATGCGTCAGACTTAGGAGTAGGAGCAGTTTTGCTTCAACAAGAGCATCCAGTTTCTTATTTTAGCAAAAAATTATCTTTTCGCATGCAGAAGGCATCAGCTTATGTGAGCGAACTATATGCTATAATTGAAGTGGTTAAGAAGTGGAGACAATATTTGTTGGGTCGCAAGTTCATTATTCTAACTAATCAAAAGAGTCTCTGAGTTTTGTTGGATAAAGTGATTCAAACACCGGAGCAGCAACATTACCTAGCTAAATTGTTGTGATATTAATATACAATTGTCTACAAGCTTGGAAAGGAATATAGAGTTGCAGATGCTTTATCTAGACAACCTGATGAAGTGAGGATGCAGTTTTTGGCTTTATCTCAGGTGCGATTTCAACTCTTAGACCATCTAAGGGAGGAAAATATCAATTCTGAATTTTTCAGAACTTGTATGCAGCCGTGAGTAGTGATCCAACAAAGTTTTCTGACTATGAGGTATGTGATGGAATTCTTTTGTTTAAAGGAAAGTTGTTGTTGGATTCTACCTCTCCATTGGTACAAAAGGTCTTGAATGAAGCACACATTTCTTTGGTTGGTGGACATGGTGGAATTCAGAAGACAACAGCAAGAGTTTCAACTACTTTTGTATGGGAGGGTATGAAAAAATGCATTCAGCAGTATGTACAACGTTGTGTAATATGTCAGCAAACTAAGTACCAGACTCAATCTCCTGACGGGTTGTTACAGCTATTACCAGTGCTCGAAAGAGTATGGGAAGACTTAACTATGGACTTTATAACTGGTTTACCTATCTCACATGGGTACTCAACTATTTTGGTAGTCGTTGATAGGTTGTCTAAACAAGCACATTTTGGCTCATTATCAAAGACTTATTCAACAGCCTAAGGTTGCTGAATTGTTTGCTCAGATGGTGTGTAAGTTGCATGGAATGCCTCACTCGATTGTGTCAGATCGTGATGTTGTTTTCTTAAGTAGGTTCTGGTGTGAGTTGTTTACCTTAAGTGGAACGGTATTAAAACATAGTACTGCATACCATCCACAGACCTGATGACCAATCTGAAATGGTCAATAGAGTTTTAGAACAATACTTGAGGTGCTTTGTGGCAGCTGCAACCAAGGTGTTAGTCAAAAATCTTACATTGGGCTGAATATTCATACAACACTGACATTTCATTCTACAGTAGGAATGACGCCATTCAAAGTAGTTTATGAGGGGATCCACCTTAACTTTTGGATTATATACCAACTACAGCTAAGGTGGACATAGTAGACCAGATATTATTGCCAGATAAGATCTGTTGTTGCAGCTCAAGACAAATTTACTCAAAGCTCAAGCTACAATGAAAAAAAAAAATGCAGATAAGCATAGATGGGACATTCAGTTTGATGTGGGAGATTTGGTGTTGATAAAGTTGCAGTCATATAGACAAATAACTGTGGCTGGCAGATCATCTACAAATCTAGCCAAACGTTATTTTGGTCCATACAAGGTTCTCAAACGTATTGGACCAGTAGCGTACAAGTTAGAGTTGCCAAACAACACTCGGATTCACGATGTTTTTCATGTTTCTTTATTAAAAAAATTCCATTGAGATGTTACAGTAGAGCTGCTGCCTTTGCTATGTAATATGGTTGATATTCATCCAATTTTGGAGCCTGAGATGGTTTTATGAAGGCGAGTTGTGCACTGATAGGGCCAAAATGTGGAACAGTTTTTTATTAAGTGGAAGGATATTCCTATTATTTCAGCTACATGGGAGGATTTGAGCTTTATCAAGGTAAATTATCCTAATTTCAACCTTGAGGACAAGGTTGAGGTGGAAAGGGGAGATATTGATACGTTGGAGGTCAGAGCTGGTGACAAGTATGCAAAAAAATGTGAGGAGATTTCATTGGTTCAAGGTAGGGCAAGAAGGGAAATAAAGAAACCCAGTAGACATGCTAATTAGAAATTGTTGTTGAGAGGAATTTTGGTTATAACTGAATTTTATTAGTTAGTTTGTGTTGTGAGTCTCTTGTACTTTGGCAAAAGCATAAGAAATAAAAAAAAATAAGGAGAAGGAAGGAAGGCAGATTGTGATGTCGTCATTTCATTCATTAATTTTCTCATCTCTGAATACTCTCTCTTCTATTTCTCTCATCTTGGTCTTTTTTTTCTTTCTTTCTTAACTCCTAATTTCTACAACAAAATCACACCTTTTACACGACATGGGTCGTTACCATTTGGTCACGTTCAAGAAATAAATTTTTTATTTTTTTTTTCCATTTTACTGAACTGAACAATGTGAGCCTGGTGATATGATGTCGGTGATGAATTAATCGAATGAGAATCGAGGATGAATTGATAGGATGAAAATTGACGATGAATTGATGATATGAAAATTGATGAAGAAATTTGATGAGGGTGGTTGATGAAGAAGAAAATATTATATTATTATTTTATTAATTAAAAATATTATTTTTTAATTAAAATATTTATTAACTATGAATTGATCATTTTACCTTTATAATTTTGATTTAATGATAGTTGATTGACGTTAGAAAAAGTTTGTATTGAGTTTTTAGAACCTTTGAAAAGGTTAGTGCAAATTTTCCAAACATTGTTATTTTTGTATAATTATGTTAAATCTTAAAGGAAGTTTGTGCAATTTGCCTTAAAATTGAATTGTTTATGACACTTATCAGATGGACGATAAAGATTTACTTTACAGAAGGATTAAAAACTATTAAAATGGAGATCCAATCTCTTTCCATCCAGCCATCTAGGAGATGAAGACCTTTAGATCTTCTTCATCAACCAATTTTTTTTAAAAAAAATGTTGATACAACAATAGAGAACCTTGGGTCTTTTTCATCAAAGACTACAGGTTGGTCTCTAACAAAGGAAACCCACTGGTTTATGTGCCTTTAGTCTCCAACAAATGAGACCTAACTATCTTCATCGCATGGAGACTATTCGATGAAGACCAGCTCTGGTCTTCATTGCCATGGAGATGAGAACTAGTCTAATCTCCACGGCGATGGAGACCTATATTCCATGGTCGAAGTTGGATATTGACAGGACCCAATCCGAACTATACCGTACTCATATCCGAAGGGCCCTGCCTGGCACCCTAACGGGATCCTCCTAAACCCTTTCAATTGGCCTAAAAGGAATCTGTGGGGCGAACCCTTAAAATCTTTCCTTACTTATAAACAAGATTGGGTTGAGTTTTTTTTTTTTTTTTTTTTCAAATGAAAATTCAGCAATATAACGTCTGTATTTTTAAGGTTCTAAATACCTATAAGATTGAAATACACTTCGACTATTTTCAATATCCAACCCAACTTCTTCCACAACTTCTTTCAAAAGTTAATTTTCCAATTTCATACAAATTAGTTGAGAAAACCGTAAACCATAAATCACAAGATAAAAGCCAATTTCGTATAAACAATTTACCTAGGAAAACAAACATGCTTCATAACTTAATTGACATTTACAAAGCTTTAAACGCTTTAATATACATATGAGTAACAAATCTCATTTTAAAAGCCATTCAAAACATCTCATAAAATACATCAAAAAGGTGGCTTTTCAACTTTCATATGTATGCAAAATGATTATACAAGGGAAGCATTCGTCGAGCCGACGCCTACCTATTTCAACGGAGGATATCTTATGCCATGTCACCCGCGCTAACACCTGAGGAGGTTTTTGACATAAAATAGGAAAAAGTGAGCTTAATGAAGCTCAGTGAGTGCGCGTAAGTTATAAAGTAATATCATATTCCATTGTAAAATACCTCCTTTAAACATTAAAAATAGGGTTGCATTTCATAATCATTTAACTTAAAATTTTATAAAAGTTCATGCTTAACATAATAAAATCATACAAATTCCAACATAAGGGATACATAAAACTTTTCATAAACTTAATAAGCGATAATCTCGTTCAACTGAATTCAATTATAAGGCTTCATTTCGAAACACAATTATAATCATATAAAATATCTTACTTTCGAACTTACATTCGCATTTTTAAATGCACCAATGTTACCCCTTAAACTTACAACCACGAGAACGTGGAGTAACAAGATGATTTGGCCATAAACACCATCCGTGACACTTACAAAGACATCCCAACAACTACGCGCGGAATTGTGCATCGCAAAGCGTAGAGTAGGACAACATCCCACACACGTAAAAGCGACACGACGGGCTCTATTCCCCCAATGTGAGTGATGCAATAACCCCCCATACATTGCCATACACGTGTGGGACATACCGGCCGGGTCTACATAA
Organism: Nephelium lappaceum; assembly: GCA_021234005.1. NCBI lineage: Eukaryota > Viridiplantae > Streptophyta > Magnoliopsida > Sapindales > Sapindaceae > Nephelium > Nephelium lappaceum. Next base: position 14,266,037 of record CM038001.1, on the reverse strand, counting down.
CTTACAAGGGTGGGCAAACAACTGGCCTTTGAAAACATATTTATACATATATCATTTTTGCATCAATTGTTTATCGAACAATACTTAAAACTTCGAATTCCATTTCAAAGTAGTTTTCACACTTATAAGAACATAAAAGATGTTTTGTATTCATGAATTCATCCTTTTAAAATCATAAAATCACAACCATACTAGAAAATACATAAGCATATCAAAACACATACATTTTTTTTGCTAAAACCATTTTGCACTCACCTTGCTTTCAAACTTCCCTTAATGGCTTCAACGGTCCTCTCCGGCTCCGCTAGCCTCGCCTTCACCTACACATGATAAGCACACTTAGAATGTGCTCAATAGACAATGCAAAGATGCACTTAACTATACTAACTCTATAACATTTTTTCTATACTAGTAGCTTCTCCTTTCAATTTCTCTTTGATTCATGCTCCAAATTCCCAATTTCTTTGCATGAATCCTTCATATATATCCCAAGGGACGTTCCCATATGCTTCCCATCATAAATTGAAGCTTGGAACCCAAAATGACTGTTTTAGACCTCTCAAACCCGAATTGAATGCACAGCCCAAACCGTGCATGCTTTTGCTCCAATTCTTTCTCCCACACTCTTCTTATCTCCCAATGTAGTCACCCATAAAATTTCGTCGAATTCCGATATCGCTTGGATATCAAAATTTAAGAAAAACCTCACTTTTTCATCTGTTTTTAGGGGGCTTTTTCACCCATTTCATTCTAAGACTTAATTCTTTCTTTCCTAATGTTAAACATACTCAAACCTATCCATACAAGTCATTTCAACATATAAAAGAATTGGTTTTCGATGACAACTCAATATGCCTTTCCTAGGTGCTTTACAATGCATTACAATAGAATTGCTTCCAATGCAATTCTAACATTTTCATAGGATTATAGGTCATCTAAACAACATGGTATTATAGTTAAAACACCTCAATTCCATTGGATTCTCATACCTCTCCATAAAACCTTCCAAGCACTAACTTAGTCTAAATCCATTTCTTTCAAGTTTTTGATGTGGATTCTTTTAGACAATTTATCAAACACCTTGTCTACATTCATTTCATTTAGTTTCCAAACCAAAACCAACTCAAAACCTATCTCATGCCAACCCTAACTCACCAATTTTAGTAGGTTTCCATGTCATCTATACAAGCCTTTCAAGTCTCAAATAAATCATCTCCTAACATAGGTAAAAACTTCCCATCAAAACTCACTAAAACACCATCAAAATAACCAACATCAACATCACCACAACAAGTTCAAAAGTAAGTAAACTAACCTTATTTAGCGTTGATCCTTGCTTCAAGTTTGATTTCCTAGCTTATACAAGCTTGCTTGATGGATTGAGATGTCAAAAAGTGATTGAAACTAGCTTGATCATCAATTCCTGGCCTTGACCTAACCAACACACACCTTTCTCACGTTCTCTCTTTTCTTTCCTTTGATTTCTTTGTGTTTGCTTTGTGAGTGGCGTGAATTCTCTTCAAAAATTGATCAAGTGTTGTATTTATACTTATGACAATCCCATAATGACCATCTTGCTCCTTAAATAATTTCTTCTTGGTCTCTACATAATTGAGAATGGTCAGGCATAAACGATGGGTTGACTTGTGACAGCTCGTGTCAAGTCATTTGTTTGAGTTACGTGAGCTACAACCTATCAAATTGAAGCTACGGATGTCTAGTTTCCAAAGAAACTGACGGTTTGCGAATCGGAGGCCTGTAGCGAAAGTTATGACCGATTTAATGACCAAAGGTCAGTGCTGTCGGCTACCTGCGCGCCTCCGCGCGACTCAGCGCGCCTAAACTTCTCCAGCGCGCCTACCTGCGCGCTCAGCAGTCTCTAGGCGCCCAAGGGAGCGCCACACACTGTCCCAAGTGCGCTCCCTTGTGCGCTCAACAGCCTCTAGGCGCCCAAGGGAGCGCCACACACTGTCCCAAGTGCGCTCCCTTGCGCGTTTCCTCCCTACTGAGCGGCGGGGTGAGCACCAATGCTGAAAAAAATGACATTTTTGAACATTCTAACCATTTTTCATGCCCCAACTCTCCAACCTATAATTGCATCAATCTTCACCATTTAGGAATGTTTTGAGGGGCTAAGAATGGAGCACTTTTTAAAATATCTCTTAGTACTAATACTAGAGATACCATAAATAAACGTTGAGGGCTTACAGATATGGAGATCCATTTCTTGGTTCTTCTATTTGAATTTTTTTTTCCTTACTTCATCTCTACAATCCATCTTTTATATTTTAATAATTTTTATTTTTTAAATTATTTTTAAATTTTATTAAGAGTATTTTGACCATATAACTACAACAAACAGTCAACGTTAAAGTTGACCGATTTTACTAAGGAGGAGGAGCTGAAATGTTATTAAAAGATAAAGTTAAATCCACAAACCTCTGGTAGGAAATGTGCTATTTACTCTAAAATTAATATTCAAGTTGATGCAAGCCATTTATTTATATTAAAAAATTATGTGAGTGAACAATTAAATATAATATCATTTAGTCTTATTATAAAAAGTAAATTAATAAATAAAATAGATTATCATTTTTGAATAAAGATGGAACATATCCCTTTTTTGAATTATAAAAATTATTTATAATTGATTCTAGTCTAAATTTTCCTATGATTTTCCTTTCAAATATTGAAAAGTTTTTAAAAGATCATATTTCATCTTATTGTGAATCTTGATCTTAATAATCTAACAAAATAACAAGTTATAAAAAAACACAAATGCTTATAAAATATATCAAATATTTATTATTTTACAAGTTCAAACTCTTGGTGAGTTAAGATGGGACAAGACAAGATGATTAGTAAGAATAAAGAGTAAAAATTGTTGTAACTATATAGATAATATTGCATAATATACTAATAATAATAGGAAACTAAATTTTCCTATTTAAGATAGAAATGATAAAATCTATTTTTAAAAAAATGATGAAATCATTTAAATCAAATAATGGAAAGCAAATATTTTATGTTTTTAGACAATTTTGATTGTGATTCAAGTGGCTTTAATTAAAATAATATTAATTAATTTGAGAGTTAATTGATTCTTTTTTTTCTTTTTTTTTGAAAATGAATGGGAATCTTGATCTAAAAGATCAGTTCTTATAATGGTTTAAAATCTCAGCCGAGTTGGTTGATTTCTTGTCGAGAAATAGCCACTCGGTCAGTTCCCAATCCGAGAACCCCTGGATCGAGGGTTTAACTCGGATCTAGTAAAAACTCGACGCAACTCGGCCTCAACTCGGTTAAACTCAACTTCAACTCTACCCAACTAGGATAACTTGGCCAACTCGGCTCTTTTTAAAAAAAAAAAAAAAAAAAAAAAAAGATTTTTTGTCGCCAAAACGATGTTGTTTTGGTGTGCCCAAAACGAAGCTGTTTTGGCGTCACCTATAAAGTTTTGCTACTCCTCTCATTCCTTTGCTGTCTTAATTTCTTCCTCATCTATTCTGCACTTCTGCTCGTCTTCTTTACCCTCTGGTCAATTCATGTACTACTGTCGGTCTCTACCTCGTCCGTCGCTCCGTCCGTCGCAGTCGCAACCAACGTCGCTGTCTCTGTCATCATCTTCATTTTATGTAAGTTGTTTTTTTTTTCCCTCTTTTTAGCTTTTAACACTATTTTTTCACATATATTTGTTTAGGGATGATGATTGATTGATTATATAAGCTATAGTTGTCAAAGAAATTTGGATTTTGCAGTTGATCATGTCTTAACTCTTAACTCTTAACTCTTAGCTATATTTGTTTAGGGTTTTGTACTTTTGTTACATTGATGGGTACATGGGATTTTGTTGTTGCTACTGTGCTAGTATATTTTTAGATAAATGTGCTTGATAATTAATATTTGTTGTGTAAATGTTTTCATGCTTAAATATTGGTTTGATGATTAGATTGTTTAATGTTCATAAATCATGGAGAATGAATCTTCAGGAGCCTCCATTACCCAATCTCTCAAACGAAATTAAGGTGATATCGAATGAGATTATGAGAAGTTGGTTGATCTAAACATTATGAAAAGAGTGCAGTGCATATTGTGTGGGAAGATTATGTTTAGAGGGATATATAAATTGAAGGAACATGTGGTTCACATATCCAAAAATATGGCTAAGTGTACAAAGGCAACACCGGAAGATACAAATAGATGCAGAAACGCACTCATGGAGTCAAAAACTAAAAAGAGAAATAAGATGATTGAGGAGAAATTGAAGAGAGGAGAAGTAAATATCAATTAACAAGAGGAGATGGAAGAACTAGAGGTGGGAGGGGTAAGTAAAGAGCCCCGTCATCTTGGCCCTCTAGATAGGTTTACAAGACCAATTGATCCGGAGTTGTCACTAAATTCAAGGAAGTCAATGCGACAACAAAACATCAATGAAACACTTTTTAAAGAGATGCTTGATCATGTGCACAATTGGGTGACTACTTAGATGTTTAATAGAGCCATTCCATGGAATGTTGTTATGAATGATGATTTCATGCGTGCTTGTGAAGCAATTGGTCAGTTTAGGCCGGGTTATAGATTTCCAAATTATTATGAAATCGGGGAGCAATATTTGCCGAATAAAGTGGAAGAAACCAAGTTGTTATTAAAAAGGTAAGAAGAAGAGTGGGTTGCAAATGGATGCTCAATTATGACGAATGTTTGGACCGATAGAAAAAGAAAGAGCATAATGAATCTGTGTGTGAATTACAAGTATAACTTTTATATAATTTATCTACTATACAATGTTAGCAACATATTATATTATTCAAATTTAATATCTTATGCTTTTAATGTGTTTCTTGCTTTCTTAATATGCTCTTTAATCTAATTTATATTTGATTGATACTTGAATTTGATTATTGCAGATTAGGAACTGTTTTCCTTTCTTCCAAGAATTGTTTTAATGTAGCACACACTGCAGAACACATTTTCGTGTATGTGAATGAATGCATTAAACAAGTCGGCCTAAAAATATTGTTCAAATTGTAACCGACAATGCTAGCAACAATATGCGAGCTGCCAAGATTTTGAAGAGAAGAGGCCAAACACATTTTGGACCTCATGTGCTACTCACACCATCAACCTCATGCTAGAAAGTATTAGCAAGCTTTCGAGGTTCAACAAGTATATTGAGCAAGCAAAGTAGATGACAATCTTCATTTATGCTCATCACAAGACTTTGGTAATGATGAGGTCTTTCACAAATAAGAGGGACATAGTGAGGCCGGGAAAGACTAGATTTGCATCCGCTTTCCTTACTTTGCAAAGCTTGATGAATAACAAAAATGCTTTGAAAACAATGTTTGGTAGTGGAGAGTGAGAGAAGTGCAAATTCTCAAAAAGTAGTAAAGGGAAATTGGCCTACGAAATGGTGATAAGTTTGGCATTTTGGAATGGTGTGACATCTTGTTTGAAGGTTTTTTTCACATTTGGTTAAAATGTTGAGACTGGTGGATAGGGATCAAAAGCCATCAATGCCTTAGTTATATGGAGAACTGAGAAGGGTTAAACAAGAAATTAAAGAAGACTTGAACAACGTGGAAAATAATTCGGTCAATTATTGAAAAAATTAATGAAAAAAATGAAAGATTGGCTAGATTCCCCATTGTATATAACGACATTTTTGTTGAACCCCTATTACCACTACAAGGATTCAAGCATTTCCGATGAAACTAAGTTGTTGAATGCCTTTTTAGAGTGTGTAGAGACTTTTATCATGGTGATATAGTCTCTCAAGATGTAATTATCATGATTGAATGACCACAGTATAAGATGAAGGAAGGTCCTTTTGGGAGACCGTTGGCCATTAAAGGCTGTGACACTGATTCTAAGGATCCGGAAAAAAAATCGAATATTCTAATTCATATAAGTTATTTTTAGTTGTTTTACTTGTTTACTAATTACTATTATAGATTATATTTTTTGTATTATATTTATGAAAATATATATTTTAAGAACTAGTTCTATATGTGATTATGTTTTATAGTGTAGTTAATTGGTGGAGCATGCTTGGAGGCCACACACCTCACTTGTATAAAATGGCAAAGAGGATTCTTTATTGATAACTAGTTCATCCGGATGTGAAAGCAATTAGAGCAATTTCGAATGGGTTAGTGTAATATCCATAGCTTATTTTTAATGTTTTAAATTTAATTATTTATTGATTTATTCAATTTTAATTTTTAAATCTTATGTAGATACATACGAAGAAAAGTAATAGATTCAATACGGATCGATTGAACAATCTAGTCTTTGTTAATTTCAATTCACAGTTCTCAAGGAAAATGAACCAATAGACTAAGAAGAATGTTGATGTGCTACTAGCACCTGATGTTGATGCTACAGATGCATAAGGATGGCTTGTTCCGGGTGGTGATGATGATGATAAAGTGCGGTCCGATTTGGAACGACCGAGGCAACTTGATGAAGATGATTTTGATTCTACATAGGAGGAGATGGAGAGAGGGGAGAAGAACATTGATGTAGAGCTTGAGTCCAACAATGAACAAGTTATGGAAGACTTTTATGGAGATGATGAAGAGTGGTTACATCTTTCTCCTTACCCTTAAGGTTTTTAAGGCCTTTACATACTTTCATGGACTTTTTATTTTGGTTGCTACTTTGTTTTTGCTATGTTATCATTTACATATTATATATGATGTTAGTTGTGTACTTGTGTTTGAGATTGAAAGAATGATGGAAGGTCTTAAGTATTTTAGATATGATAGACTTTGGAAGTGTTGTCATTTTTATGTATTACAGAAGGAATTGTTGAAAAAATAGTAGTTATGCTATCGAAATTTTTAAGGTGTCTAGTATTTGTAATTATGTGATTGTGTTAAAGTGACTTTGAAGATTGCATGAGATAGGCTTGATGGTGTTTTGTGGTCATATGATTGTATTTTGATCCTATAGAAAATTATTAAATTTTTTTTTTATAGGTTTGACCATTGATCAACGGTTTGACCGTTGATTGATGGTCAAACCAAGTACTCGCCAAGTTGCCAAGTACTTGCTGCTTGCTGCCTCATCGGTCGAATAATGATTAGTGAGTTTTGGAACATTGATTCTTATAATTGTTGATATAGAAATTGGGCAACAATCCATTCAAACTTGATCAGAACTAGCATTAACTAGCCAAAGATCCCAAAGAATGAGTCACCATATTTCCTAAAAGAGAACAATGATGACAAGCAATAATGGACCCGTAAATCTATGTGAGATGGGATACTTTTATATAATAATTATAACATCAAGAAAACAAGCTATATGAAATTTTCTTTGCAACGTTTACTTCAATTGCTAGAAAACCGTTATATAATAATATGTAGCATGACCCATCCATTAACACCTTTTCATGTTTGTGATAATATGTAGCATTTCATTTATATAATATATTTAATGACTAAAAATGAGAAAAAGTAACATATTTTGAAGGGGGGAAATGATTAAAAAAAAATGACTCATGCCATCAACACTTTTCCATATTTCTGATTATATGCACCATTTTATTTATATAATATATTTAATGATTGAAAAATGATCAAAAGCAAAATGTCTTGATGGTGGTTTGAATTGTGGAAATTGGAAGCACAAAAGTCAGTTGCCAACGACCAACGCATTTCTTGTTTGTGATGTCATGTAACATTTAGTTATATAGTATTTAATAGCCAAAAATGACAAAAAGAAACATGTTTTGGTTGTGGATAAATTCAAACCTTGGTGAGTTGAAAGTGAAGAGGTCAAACCCAACCATAAGCGTTTTTCTTGGGTTGTAAAGCTATGTAGCATTTTATTTATATATCCAAACATCTTATGAATAATATCATAAACTTTATCAATTTTTAAAAAATTGTAGAAGGCGCATGTGCCCAACTTGGACCTAATGTAGGTCTGCCCCTGATGACAACCACCATTCCCAATAGAGACTAACAAATTCTTATATTCTTAATAATAAAAAACTCTGAAGCAAACTCATGACAGGTCTGTATAGCCCCAATTACATTAAGAGCATCTGACTTGATTTTTGATATCAAGAAACTTGCTTTAACAACAATCTTCAAACCCTTTCAAATGGCAATGAGCTATCCCACAACAATTGAAAAGAAACCTATGAATTTTATGAACCAACAAAGAAAAATAGTTCTAGAATAGTCATGCACAATCCCTCAATCCTAATATAGCCAACTCTATCACGCACTGCAGCATCGACATTCATCTTTAGTCCTAAACCAAGAGAACTCCATGGGGGACACAGAGGATAGGCTAACAGCAGAAAAATGAACACTAACAGCAAACCTTTCCTGAAAGGTGCGAAACTCAACAAGGAAGGAAGCAACAAAACTAACAAGAGCAAACACGTGTCTTGCAAATCCTTTATGGACCTTAGCATTCTTATTATTCCAAATACTCCAGAGCAACATGATAAGTAACTCAAACAACTTAGAAGAAAGCTGGTCAGAGAAAAACAAGAGAAGAGTTGACCCAACTTGTCCGATAATAGTAGCTATAACCCTAAAACATGCCCAAATGATTCAAGCAACTTGCATCCAAAATATAGTGGGATAAAGTCTCTGCTTTATGATAAGGGCATTTTAAGTGAAGATTTAAAGCCTCCAAATCTATATTTTTGTCGTTGTTCTCGATTGTTGTTATATGTTTTTTTTTAATGTTTTTTAGGGAATAAATCTCTAAATGATGTGTATGCTTATTTGGAAGGAATTTGATATGAAATCAAGTCAAAGAAGTGTTGGGTTTGAATTTTGTAAGAAAAATGGCATGATTATGGATTGTCGAGCATAAAAACTGGGTTGATTTGTAAGAGCTCGTGTGAAGTCATTTGTTTGAGTTATGTGAGCTACAACCTATCAAATTAAAGCTACCATGTCTAGTTTTCATGGCAATTGATGGTTCATCAATCGAAGATCTGTAGAGAAAGATATGACCAGTTTATTGAGCAGAGGTCAAACCTGGTCGACGCCTTACACGCATAGCCAAGTATGCGCACCACTAAGTGCGTCCCACTGCCATGAGCACGCCCACTAACATGCCTATGCCCTTCCAGGTGCCCAAGGGAGTGCCAAACACTACCACAAGCATGCCCTCTAGCACGCATACTCCCCTTCAAGCACTTGATGTGTTCACCATCTATTGGAAGGAAGGTCTCGTCAATAAGCCTCTCATTTCAATAACTAGGCCATAATATAAGATTAGCAACAAGCAGTTTTTGATTGCAAACCTGTGTTATTTGTCTAAAAGAAACTAGTTTTAGTAGCCATGGATCATCAAACACACTAATAAACTTGCCATTCCCAACTCGTCATCAAATTTCTTTGAGTAGAAGTTCTCTTCCCCTAGCAAACTTTGCCAAAGCCAAGAGGAGTTTTCTTTTTGACTTGCCTTCAAAAAGGAGGTTTAATGGAAATATTTTCCCTTCACCACTTTCACAGCCAAAAAGTTTAGTTTCATAAAAAGTTTTCAAACCTGTTAAGCAACTAGCGTTTGATTAAATAAGCCCAGGTCATGAAAACTCAGACCACCTTCACTTTTGGGTTTATAGATACCCTGAGTTAATTAAATTTTAATAATACATATTGCATTAAGAAAATCACAAATTGAAGATTTTTTTTTTAAAAACAAAAAACAAAAAACAAAACAAAAATAATCTTTTGATTCAGAGGTGCCATGGCCCCTATAGATACTCCCCACAAAACCCACCATTACATGCACAAGTTAATGTTTGTATATGTTACTATGAGCAAGAGAATAACCGATAAAATTTGCTCTGTTGTGGTGAGTCATGCTGCATTTGTTATAATTCCTTGTTGCCACATTGTATTAATTCTGTAACGAGTGTTGCTTGGCATCTTAATAATGTGGGTATTTCCTACTTCATCTGTTTAGTATTTATGCATATACTTTTTGAGCATTTCAAGAAGTGGTTGCCTGTGTGTCTAGATTTGTTAATGAAAGCCATGGTTTATGTGGTATTAAGTGAATTGAAACAGATGTTATCAAAGGTAAAATCTATCTTTTAAACTGGTGGTTTTAGGAGTGTTATTTAGAGGTGAATTCTTGAAAAGATTTTTGACATGACAGTAGGATGTGATGGCCACTGGATCCTCCTCTCAGCGTTGATGGTTATCAGTTTGATGAACTGATGCTGAAGATGAGTAGTTTGGGTGCCCATGCAGTTGCCAATTCTGATCTCTATGTTTATTGAATTAAGTATGCTATGTGTTGTGAGTAAAGATATGAAATCTTAAGCATAAATGTGTGCTCCCTACTAAGAGGTTTTATGTCGAAGTGGAAGTGAATTAGCGTAATGAGGTGGGCATCTATCAAGATCTTAGTAATTCTTCTCTGGATGTGAAGAATCCTGTAAATTAATCATAGATCGTTTATCCTTTAATTCTTGGTGAAAAAGCGTCAAATAGAGGTTGTGACGACCTCTACCCGCAGCCCCTAGGAAGTGGTCACAAATTAGATTGATATTTGCTCATGATCATTAAAACAGTTCATGTATGATCACCATGTTTCTTTATTTAACTTTTTGGAATTTCCTTTTTTCTATCTACCTTACTTCCAACTTTTTGATTAATGTTTCTTTTTGTTGTGACGGTTATAGATTCTTCTTGCAACAACGTCTACGGATGGAAAATGCCGAGTGTTTTCCACCTTTATCAAATGTGTTGAGGATACGAACTTTCGAAGGAACGCTGAGTTTCCAAAGTCCCAACGACCATATTTTCAGACCAAGAGAGCTTGAACAACGAACCTCCACTCTTGATAATCTAAGTCTATACCTTGATTTAACTGAATAGTAACCCAATTTTCATAATGCCATATGATTTGGTCATTCATGTTTTTGAGACTCAGCATAATAGACTTGATGTGTTCACCATCTATTGGAAGGAAGGTCTCGTCAATAAGCCTCTCATTTCAATAACTAGGCCATAATATAAGATTAGCAACAAGCAGTTTTTGATTGCAAACCTGTGTTATTTGTCTAAAAGAAACTAGTTTTAGTAGCCATGGATCATCAAACACACTAATAAACTTGCCATTCCCAACTCGTCATCAAATTTCTTTGAGTAGAAGTTCTCTTCCCCTAGCAAACTTTGCCAAAGCCAAGAGGAGTTTTCTTTTTGACTTGCCTTCAAAAAGGAGGTTTAATGGAAATATTTTCCCTTCACCACTTTCACAGCCAAAAAGTTTAGTTTCATAAAAAGTTTTCAAACCTGTTAAGCAACTAGCGTTTGATTAAATAAGCCCAGGTCATGAAAACTCAGACCACCTTCACTTTTGGGTTTATAGATACCCTGAGTTAATTAAATTTTAATAATACATATTGCATTAAGAAAATCACAAATTGAAGATTTTTTTTTTAAAAACAAAAAACAAAAAACAAAACAAAAATAATCTTTTGATTCAGAGGTGCCATGGCCCCTATAGATACTCCCCACAAAACCCACCATTACATGCACAAGTTAATGTTTGTATATGTTACTATGAGCAAGAGAATAACCGATAAAATTTGCTCTGTTGTGGTGAGTCATGCTGCATTTGTTATAATTCCTTGTTGCCACATTGTATTAATTCTGTAACGAGTGTTGCTTGGCATCTTAATAATGTGGGTATTTCCTACTTCATCTGTTTAGTATTTATGCATATACTTTTTGAGCATTTCAAGAAGTGGTTGCCTGTGTGTCTAGATTTGTTAATGAAAGCCATGGTTTATGTGGTATTAAGTGAATTGAAACAGATGTTATCAAAGGTAAAATCTATCTTTTAAACTGGTGGTTTTAGGAGTGTTATTTAGAGGTGAATTCTTGAAAAGATTTTTGACATGACAGTAGGATGTGATGGCCACTGGATCCTCCTCTCAGCGTTGATGGTTATCAGTTTGATGAACTGATGCTGAAGATGAGTAGTTTGGGTGCCCATGCAGTTGCCAATTCTGATCTCTATGTTTATTGAATTAAGTATGCTATGTGTTGTGAGTAAAGATATGAAATCTTAAGCATAAATGTGTGCTCCCTACTAAGAGGTTTTATGTCGAAGTGGAAGTGAATTAGCGTAATGAGGTGGGCATCTATCAAGATCTTAGTAATTCTTCTCTGGATGTGAAGAATCCTGTAAATTAATCATAGATCGTTTATCCTTTAATTCTTGGTGAAAAAGCGTCAAATAGAGGTTGTGACGACCTCTACCCGCAGCCCCTAGGAAGTGGTCACAAATTAGATTGATATTTGCTCATGATCATTAAAACAGTTCATGTATGATCACCATGTTTCTTTATTTAACTTTTTGGAATTTCCTTTTTTCTATCTACCTTACTTCCAACTTTTTGATTAATGTTTCTTTTTTGTTGTGACGGTTATAGATTCTTCTTGCAACAACGTCTACGGATGGAAAATGCCGAGTGTTTTCCACCTTTATCAAATGTGTTGAGGATACGAACTTTCGAAGGAACGCTGAGTTTCCAAAGTCCCAACGACCATATTTTCAGACCAAGAGAGCTTGAACAACGAACCTCCACTCTTGATAATCTAAGTCTATATCTTGATTTAACTGAATAGTAACTCAATTTTTCATAATGCCATATGATTGAGTCAGTTCATGTTTTTGAGACTCAGCAGAATAGACTTGATGAGTTCACCATCTATTGGAAGGAAGGTCTCGTCAATAAGCCTCTCATTTCAATAACTAGGTCATAATATAAGATTAGCAACAAGCAGTTTTTGATTGCAGACCTTGTGTTATTTGTCTAAAAGAAACTAGTCTTAGTAGCCATGGATCATCAAACACACTAATAAACTTGCCATTCCCAACTCGTCATCAAATTTCTTTGAGTAGAAGTTCTCTTCCCCTAGCAAACTTTGCCAAAGCCAAGAGGAGTTTTCTTTTTGACTTGCCTTCAAAAAGGAGGTTTAATGGAAATATTTTCCCTTCACCACTTTCACAGCCAAAGAGTTCAGTTTCATAAAAAGTTTTCAAACCTGTTTAGCAACTAGCGTTTTATTAAATAAGCCAAGGTCATGAAAACTCATACCACCTTCACTTTTGGGTTTATAGATACCCTAAGTTAATTAAATTTTAATAATACATATTGCATTAAGAAAATCACAAATTGAAGATTTTTTTTTTAAAAAAAGAAAAAACAAAACAAAACAAAACAAAAATAAACTTTTCATTGAGAGGTGCCATGGCCCCTATAGATACCCCCCACAAAACCCACTACTACATGCACAAGTTTATGTTATTCAATTAAAATTGAAAACAAATTAGATTACCAAAACACTTTTATTTATATATTATTTGGACTTTTTAATTTAGATTATTTTAGGTAAGCACAAGCTAGCTTTGACCACTTAAGTGATAGATACCTCATTTTGTTATATTTGTAAAGGAGGATTCAAATTTTACTATAGTCATCAATGTGTTTGATATTAACAAATTTCGATAGACTCAAAACTCATTAGCGTCAAAGTATAATAATAATAATAATAATAATAATAATAGAATTACTTTGAATAAAATAAATTGTTTACTTTACTTTGAAGTCTATATAACTTAATTCATAAGAGTATCAATATACAATGGAATTTATCAAAGTCAAAAGATACTTTTACTTGATTAAACTTCATAATTACTAAAGCTACATACACGGTTGGGGTGGGGATTAAGATAACAAACAATGAGAAAATCTCCAATGGAGCATTAATGTGGCATGACATATTGATGTTATTGTGACATTCTAATATCAACATGACACGTGGTATGATTTTTAAATAAAAATTAAAATACTATAGCTACCCTTTGTGGTTTTCAAACAAGGAAAAAAAAGAATAATGCAGTTACCCTCTCTCTGCTCTGTAAAATCTCATCTCTTCTTTACTTTCTCAAACATACACCATTTTTCAAGAACCAAGAAGTTCATATTACATGTACAGCTAACCTTTTGTGTTTTCTCTCTCATCTGTAAACTCTCTTCCCGTTCTTTGCTTTGTCATGCAGACACCATTTTTCAAGAACCAAATCCTCAAAAATCAACTTCAATTAGGTCCCAAGACCTCAAAAATCAACTTTATTGCTTTCTCACGCATATGAGTTGAAAGATTTAAGATGGTAAATTTCTAATTATTTAATTTGTATATATAACTCCAATATATATATATATATGTAATGTTATATTAAATTCTTTAATTTATAAATTTCTCTTTTCTTTTTGCTAGTAGTACTTGATTGTTTGTTATTCATCAATGAACTTGCATATATAGGATAATGTATTTGGAGGAGAAGATGATGGAGAACTCAAAGTTGGAACACAGGTTAGTTCTAATGTTGAAGCTTACAAGTTATGTAATGCATATGCTTTAAGAAATGGGTTTAATATTCATAAAGGGAACATTTCAAAGAGATGCATTAAATATAAATATTAAACAAAGGGAATTTTTATGTTTAAAAGAAGGATTCCAACAAGATGCAGACTTGTATGAGCAAAAGAGGATAAATAGGTTAGATACAAGCAAAAGGTGTAACAGCTTTAATGGACTATGGACTGTCTCTCACATCAACTCCAATAATAATCATGAATTGGCTGAACCTAAAGAAAGACAATTTTTAAGATCCGATCAAAAAATCTCTAATGTTCTTAGGGGCACAATGAAATCTATGACTGATGTCGGTATGGGAGCAACAAAATCATATTTCTATTTAGCTAACCAAGTGGATGGTTCTCAACATATTAGGTTCAGAATGTAAGATGCAACAAATTGCTTACACTGGAAGAAGAATGAAATGATGGAAGTGGGAGATGCTCAAAACTTGCTTAATTATTTCAAGTGTAAGCGAGGTAAGGATCCTAATTTTTTTCTACTCCGTTCAAGTTGATCAATATAATCGAATAACAAACTTTTTTTGGAGTTTTCCATTCACTTACAACATTTTTTTTCATTTTATTTTTTCCAACCAAAGCAACCGAGTTCCAAAAAGGCCATTGAATGAATGGAAAAAAAAAAAAAAAATCGACCTAGGCAACTCATCTCCAATCAACACCAACAGACAAAAAAAAAAAAAAAACATAACAAAAAAGTCTAGCCAAAGCAAACCACTTCAAATCAAACCCATGCACAAAAGGAAAGAAAATTAATGTCTCACATCTAATTCCATGGCAACCTTGAGGAAGAGGAGTTGAAAATAATTGGCGTATGTTATTGAAGTTGATTTTTGAGGTTTCATTCTTGAAAATGGTATGATTGGAGTTAATTTTTAAGATTTTGAGAAAAACTAAATTAAAGTCGATTTTGGAGGGCAAAAAACAGATTGGGACTTTATTGAAGTTTATTATGAGGATTTCGTTCTTGAAAAATGACGTATGTATAGTATGAACTTGGTTCTTGAAAAATGGTGTATGTTTGAAAAAACGAAAAAGGGATGAGAGGTTATAGAGGAGAGATAGGGTAGTTATATTTTTTCTTTTTTAAGTAATATTAGACTTTCCAAATATTTTGCCCAAATCCATGTCTAAATGATATGACATCTAAATTGTCAAATCTTGTAAATCATGAGATGATATGATAATTAATAAGATCTTGACAATTCATATGTCACATCATTTGTGCAAAATATTCGAAAAGTCTAGCATCAATCTTTTTTCTTTTTTTTTTTCTTTTTTCAAAATCACAAAGGGTAGTTATAGTATTTTAATTTTTATATAAAAATCATGCCATGTGTCATGCCAATATTGGAAGGTCACACCAACATTAGTATGTCATGCCATATCAATGTTCTATAGAAGATTTCTCACAACAAAGACTCCAACATGAAAATTCAATAATTGAAATGAGCAAATTGCAAATTAGCTACCCAACTCAGAAATATTGATAAGCGGAGTAAACTTTATACATTTATTAAAATTTAGCTGCCTATCATTAGTCGCTAATCGTTAAAGTTAATTGTTTTAATGGTAAAATGATAAAAGGACTATAATACCCTTTATGATTAAAATACATCTCAAAATAAAATAGATAAAAATAACAACAAGAATTCATAAAAGTTAATCAAATCTCTGTTGTCCATTTAAAGATGGACGACGAAGATTAATTTGAAAAAAAAAATTAAAAACTTTAAAAAAAATTTGAAAATTTTAATAAAAAATTTAATTCATCGTATCTCTACCGATCATCTTAAGATAGACGATAAATATTAGTTTGGAGAAAATTAAAAAATTAGAAAAATAAATTAATCTTCATCCTCAACTAAAATCAAATTCAGCAGATCTCCTCAGTTTCCTCTCTCCGATGTTGCTCTCTCATCTCTCTATCGCCTTCTCCCTTCACTCTCCTCACTTTCCTCTTTCTACCGCCGCTCCCTTTCTTATCGTTGACATGACGTCAACGATTCCAAAACTAGTGATGGGTTAAAAAGTGTTTGTGTGGACTAAGAGACTAGAGAGAAGAAAATGGAGCACTAATAGTGCTTCCTTTTCCTATTCTCTTCCTTATAGGTGCTCCCTTTTCCCATTCTCTTCCTTTTCTTTTTCCCTTTCCTTTTACTTCTCTCTCTTCCCCTAAATATACCCTAATTTCTTTAGAAATGGGTTCGTTTCAAAAACCAATGAACCCAACAATGAAAAGGTTCTGATTTTGTTTAAATTTCAGTTTGATGGCTTTGAGTTTGAGTTTGAGTTTTATTTATTTACTTTCTTTTAATATTCAAGTTTGAGTTTGATACCTTTGATTTTGTTCATATTTGAGTTTAAGCTTGTGTTTGATTTTGTGTTGTATTTGATTTCTTCTATTGTTGATGATACAAAAGAGAATGATTTCTTCTCTTATGTTTCATTTTATCTAGGTGTTTTCTATTTGGGTTTTCATATAGGTTTCCAATAATCTGGAAACCTAGATTTTTTGGAAACCTATAATTGCAAGGGTTTTCAGATTCTCTACCCTTAGGTTTCAATCATCGACCTTTATCACCTATCGATACTGGATGGAGGCCGTCAATGGAGATGGAGATCAACCTCCATCATTAAAGATGGAAGTCGATTTCCATCCATATCCATGGAGATAAGCTCTATATTCATTGGATTGGTAGAGATCCACCATCCATCTATTTGAATGATGATGGAAATCTGATGAAAGACTAAAAAGATTTCCTTACCCCAATATTTTCGAAAGTCTCATGTACGATATGATGTGTATGAGACTTTATATCTGTTATGCAATTGGACTGATAAGTAGATATCATACCAATCCTACTAAGAAAATATTAGATTGCTGTGAAAAAATTATTAGCATATTTGAAAGAAACTGCAGATAACTCCTTGTGTTACCAGGGTATTAACATGCGTCTAGTTAGGTATACAGACACTGATTGGGGAGATGATTTGGATGAACAAAAATCTATATCAAGTTATGCATTTTCGCTCAACCAATGTGCTATCTCTTAGAGTAGCAAAAAGCAGTTATGCATTGCACTATCTATCATGGAAGTTGAATTTATAGCATATTCAACAGCAGTCCAAGAAATAGTCTGACTTAAAAAATTCTTAAAAGATCTAAATTTGGAAGCTGATGTGAAAAAGGCAATTACTATATACTGTGATAGTCAGACAGCAATTGCCTATACCAAATATGCAAAATATCACAATAAATTGAAATACATAGATACTATACAATTTCATTAGGGACACAGTGGCAAAAAGAATGTAACAATTAAATATGTATATACATATGAGATGATAGCGGATCTGTTACTAAAACTGTGACAAGAGATGTGTTTACGTCACACATTAGGTCTTTAGGTCTGCGTAGATTGTGATATTGTAATTGTTATAGTTGAACATTAAACTATATCTTTTTCATGAATAAATTTAGGAACTCAAATTAGACGCTAGAAAAGTGCATGAATTAAGATCTGTACAGTAAATAATCTTAATATAAAAAACATACATGTTCTTATTGAATGACAAAATTCACTATAACATGTCATTCATACTGTGTGTGCTTATTGTGACAAAAAATGAGTGAATTTATTCCTGATTTCTCATTGTGTAAGTTCTATTGAAGTTTCTATAAAACTTCTACAATATCCTCGGTGATTGTTTCCTTTGTCTCAAAGTAACAGGGTTATGTTTGTATCATTAGTATATCTTCTATGGCTATAATAGTGGCCTATGAGACATATCTATGATGTCAATCATTTTTATTGATTGAGGGATGAAAGTAAGATAAAAAGATTTAATGAATTTTATTTTATTCATATATTTACATGTCGACAAATTGTAATTTGGAATTGCAATTCTAATTTTATGGAATATTGGAGGATCAAGTATATTATGTTGAGCAATTAAATATGACTAAATAAATAAAATTATATTGAATCTATGACATAATAATGAACAAGTTTTTAGTCTTTTGTATAGTGGTGCAATTGAGATTTGAAAAGCAAGCCACGTTATATATATATATATATATATATATATGTTATTCATAAGCCACACGATGTATTTACTTGTATGAATACCTCTATGACTTATCATGAAAGAGTTACCAGTGTTTTTCTTTGTGAGTTCTGTTTGACTCATCTTGTGTGAATGAGAGATGTTGGACTATAGGGTCATGGGTTGAGTCCACCCAAAATAACCTAAACCCAAACCCAAAAATTCATTAACTACTTGGATTTGATTAAATAATTGCTTAAGTAATTATAAGTAGTTATGGGCAGTGTACTTTGGCAATTATCTAAAAGCAGTTACCTTCACTAATGTGTGTGTGCATG
Source organism: Nephelium lappaceum (assembly GCA_021234005.1). Taxonomy (NCBI): domain Eukaryota; kingdom Viridiplantae; phylum Streptophyta; class Magnoliopsida; order Sapindales; family Sapindaceae; genus Nephelium; species Nephelium lappaceum. The sequence goes on along the minus strand of CM038001.1, from coordinate 14,247,209 downwards.
TGCATGTGTGTGTGTGCTTTTTTTTTTTTTTTTAGAAGTGGTATGAGATTGATGGTAGTTGAAACTCCAAATAAATATAGACTTATAGTTTTCACTGTGTTTTTTTGAAACACCAAATAAACATAGACTCTTTTGGGAGAAACTGATAAAGTTTAGACAAAAAAACAAAATATGTACAAAACACAGAGAAAATAGAGAGAAATCATAAAACACTTGGCATGACACTTACATTGTGAATTGAGGGTTTGGTTCCATATTCAATGATCAAACTCCGACCAGTTGAATAATCCATAATTCAGAGAAATTTTGTTGCACAAACGGGTTTGTTTTTTTCAATTTCGTTTTACTATTTTTGGTTAAAGTATATCAATGTTTACACTGCTTTGAATGTTTATCGGTGTTTATAATTCTCTTTTAAATTTCCATATTTGCTTTGTGTACGTTTACGTGAAATGCTTGTCATATCCTATTAGCAATTTGTTGTATAACCCATAAGCAATCTCAACCGAGAGTAGGCAAATAACGCTTTAAGGAAAGCATATTCATACATGTTTCAAGTCTCTGTTTTATCAAGTTCTTTCCAACATGTAGCAAATGAACAAGAGGCTTATCCATTCAATGGTAAGAGTGGGATCAATGAATAACAAAATGTCTTCTATCAATCAATCATTAATTTTAGAAAGTGAGCAAAATTTGATTAAATGCGTTTTTGTTCTCAATTAGATCAAAAGTAAGTATCAATCATAATTTACTTTGTATGTGTTATTTTATTTGTAAAATATTTTTACTAATTTTATCTAAATTGTTTCTCATATTTTAGTGAAATTCCATTTATAACGAATGAAACGTATTTGAAACGATGTGAGATATTGACAGTTCAACTAGAAGTTTGGGTCATGGGCCAAGTTTATTTAATACATATCTTTCTATTGGTTCGAAAAAAAAAAAAAAAAAATCCGCATATATCAAAATAAGGAATATGGCAAATGGTATTCAGATCTTGAAGCAGTTCATTAGCCTGGAGGTGTCATGGCTCCAATGTGCACCCCCACGGCTACAATTAGGTTGTTTAAATATGTAACTATTCAATAATAAATAAGAAAATAAATAAATGAGATTTATTAATTTTCATTTATTAAGTAATTTATTATTTTTTAGTATTAGTATTTTTTTATGATGGGAGGGGGATTAAATAAAAATAATAATTACTCATATCTTACGTTTTATGGTTAGGGTGGAGCTAGATCGTTTAACCTCTTACAATAAAAAAAAAATATTCATTCACTTTTATTAAGGGGTAGGATGCAAATCAACAAATTTAAATAACAAAAAAAAATATTATTTTTATTATTTTTATCATATAATAATAATAATGATAATAATATTAATTTTTATCATTCTTTGCTGAACAGTAAAACAATGAAAAAATAATAAAAAAAGGGACATAAATGGTTATTAGTCATTGAATTTAAATATGAAGGTCCACAAAAACGAAGTGTTTAAAAATAAAATTTAAAATTTAAAATTTTGAAGATAATAAAATACTTGGACAGTAGTTCTGTAATTATTCTTGATTTTCTTTAGGCCCAAATTGGGTTGTGGGCTGATAATGGTGGGTGCTAATTCATTGGGTCTAATTATGCAAAGGGTGTTATGATAACACTAGTAAATGAAGCCAAGCATAACTTCTATAAATAATAGAAGAAGCGCATGTACTGATAAAATTAAAATTAGAATGGAGTTGGCCAAAAGCATAAGCTCCAAATAAAATTATAATTTGTTCATCAGTCGGATAATATATTTAGAAATAATCCAAAAAAATTCATTGTAATTTATAAAAATATCAATTTTACTACTTATGTTTCATTTTTGTTCAAAATCCCCTCTGATATTAAAAAATTAATAAAAAATATTAATTTTACAATTTATGACTTCATCATCCATTTGTGTTTATCGGGAGCATTTTTGTCATTTTATACTCTTTCAAAAGATATTTTGAATGTTTTTATTAACGTTAGGAGATATTTTGAATAAAAATGAAATAATGGGTGATAAAATAGACATTTTTATAAACTATAATAAATTTTTTGAGATTATTCCATATATTTATTCACATGATCCCTTTGATGTAATTTTTCTTCTTCGTTTTTTTTTTAATACTCCTTTAAAAATTGTCCCATTTAGGACAAGTGTGAGACGCTAGTAAATGAGTGCTGATTCATGAGACAAATTTGGGTCTCGGATATCCACATGCGTCAATTTAGATTTGACCCAATCACATGAATTAACCCACTTGAGTTAAATCAATTTGAACACTTGATAAACTGCTTGAGTAATTACGTAGTGATGACTGCGCAAGTAGTTATCAATTTGTGTTTTTTGAACAACAAATAACAAGCGTGTTGGAGAGTACAACGGAGGAGTTCAGTTGTTGCTAGAAAAACTGGGAAGTTTTTCGTCTTTTTGGAAGAATACATCACTAATGTACATTATCAAACTATAAAATAAACAGCATCAAAGATGGACAGATTACATTGTGAAGAAAGAAAAGAGTTCTATCTCGGTGACATTTTTCCCTAAGTAGTGAAAAAGATTTAGGTCTTCTATTTTTTTCTAACTTCAATTCACGGTATCAACTCTAATCGCTTATCAAGTATATTAAGAGATTTACCGTGCATATCTACTAGGATTGTGTGAATGTATTTTTTCTTTTAGTTATGATAGTAGATATCTTTAATCTATTATGAGAGTAAATTTTTGGACCATACCAAGAGTTGAATCTTTATAAGATCCTGATAATTAGTTGTATCGTTTAATTCATAATTGAATTTTTTCGAGTGATGTTAATTATTTTGTAATTTTACATATATTAAAGAAATTTAAAAACAAAGATAATAACTAAAAATAAAAGAATAACAATGAGTTCATATGACTCTAAGTTATTATGCATGACCATACACCTGCGCCCAATAATGAGTGTGCAGATTCAAGTACCATCTGTAACTTTGTGTGTGGATAAATTATGTTTAAGTCATTCGAAATGATAAAGATAGTTTTTCTTTTAGAATACGGGACCTTTGTAAAAATATTGCATTTCGGATCGTACCATAATATCTATCATAACGGTTCTGGTAGCTGTAATATATTTCAAAAAAAAAAAAAAAAAAACAATGGGGCCATATGAGATGAGATAGTTGGGATAGTGGGTGGCGTCATGGACCAACAATCACTCCCGGCCCGTTGTGTTGGCTTCCCTCTCGCATAAGTTTTCTCGAGAAAAGAAAACACTAGAAAAAATAATTCAAAGACAGAATCAATCCTGAGAGTCTAAATATAAAATTAATTAAAAAGCGCAAAAGAAAAACCCTCCAAAAAAAAAAAAAACGTTTTCTGTGTCCCGCGCTCCAACCCAAATCTGAATTAGTGCTCTTCCGATACCCTAAAATCACAGCCTTCTCGACCCGAATTGGTCCCATGGACGATGCGTCGAGGCCGACGTCGTCGTTTCAGAAATCGGCGGACCGGCAAATGTTCTCCGTGGAGCTCCGAGCCGGAGAGACGACGTACGTGTCTTGGAAGAAGCTGATGAAAGACGCTAACAAGGGGGGCGGCGTCGCCAACATTCCGGTGGAGTCGCAAGGTCTGGGCCGGCCCAACCTCGAGTCTCGCATCGCCCCGGTGAGTTGTGATTTCCATACATGTTGACATTGAGAGAATAGAGTACTAGTATTACAAGTGTTTTGAATTTGTGAATTCAATTGAATTGAATGATTTAGGGTCAATCAGCTGCAAACGAAGAGAAAGATGAACCTGCCCCCAATCGTTTCAGTGCTGTTATTGAGAAGATAGAGCGGCTTTACATGGTATGTCACTAACAATGTGATGGTAGAATACAATACAATACAATGTGTTTGTTGCTGATAGGCATTTGTTTTCTTCAGGGTAAGGACAGTAGCGATGAGGAGGAACTGGATGATATCCCTGATGATGATCAGTATGATACGGAAGACTCTTTTATTGATGATGTCGAATTGGTTGGTATTGTTCATCGTTTTGCAGCTGTAATTAATTATTAGTCTTCTATTTGCTTACCTTGTATGTATCTTGTTGTGCAGGATGAATATTTTGAAGTCGATAACTCAGCAATTAAACATGATGGATTCTTTGTTAATAGGGGGAAGCTAGAGCGCTTGTGAGTTTTCTTTATCGCCCTATACTTGACAATATACTTATTTATATGCTTCATTTATATGTGTTAAGGGCTTGAACAGTGTTACTAGTTGGATGGAAATTATATCTACCCTTTACTTTGCCATAAAGCTGGATTATTTCATTTAGCAGTTCATGCTTGGGTCAATTCAGTATAATGAAAGGAAATATTAGCGACAACTTTAAAACAGAATCTCATTTCGTATATGAGATTTTTGTCGTTTTCTTTTTGATATTGTGACTTTGTGAAACTGGTGAATACTACAGGAGCATACCACTAGATAACTAGAAGGGGATATAGGCCATGTAGATTCGGTGTATATGCTATTAGATTCGCTGAATACTATTAGACAGTTTGGAAAAGTTTCATGGTTTTCCCATGTGTAAAGCTTCCTTGGAAAAGTTTCGTGGTTTACATATTACAAGTCCTGGTTCAAAACAACTTCATAGAAAAACTTTCTGGTTATTTCTACTGGCTTATTGAGCAGTTGCACAACTTAGACTTCCTTCATAAATGATCTTTACATGCTTGATGATATCTCCACAGGCTTATTGAGCAGTTGCACAACTTAGACTTCCTTCATAAATGATCTTTATGTGCTTGATGATATCTCCACGATGTTTCTATTTCCCTCTGTCCAAACAAATAAATATTCTGTATCATAACTCCTCAAATTTTATCACATTCTTGAAGCTCTTGTGTGGTCTTATATAATGGGCTAAAATTGAAAAACATACAAATTTGAAGTGTTATATTGTTGTCTGTTGAATGGAATTTTAAGAGCTTGTATATAAACAAGGGTTAACAAAAGGTAAACAATTGATGGTAAATCATTGAAGAAAATTTAATGAGTTTATTTGTAGTTTCTTAATTTTGAGGAGAGCAACAATAGAAGGAATTTTAACAGGATATCTGTGTTCAACAAGGAAAATATATTGATTAGAGTTTGAAAGGTAAAGATATAAGAGCATCTCCAACCATGTTAGCTATTGTTGTCCTTAACTAAAATAGCTAGTGGTGTTACTTGTTATGCACTCCAATCACTCCCTATATGGTTAGCTATTTTATAGAAGTTGAACCACTCTAGCTAAGTATAGACAGCAAAAGTGTCCTAGCCAAATTCTCGCTCCTCTTATTTTAATATCTAATTTGAAATAAAGTGATTTGAAAATCCTAGCCAAACTCTCTCTCCATTTTTTGTATATTAATGTTTAGCTAAAATCTCTCTTATTATTTTAATATTGACGCTTAGCAAAAATGGAGAGAATGATTAGAGTGACTTAGTCAAAAATTGCTAGGTAAAATAGGTTTTTTGTTGTTTTAGTTAAAATTTAGCTAAAATTTAAGGAGTATGGTTGGAGATGCTCTAAGGAGTGCTTTAGGTTTCTTATTAAGCAATAAAAGCAAATTCATCTAGGTCGTTAACAGCACCTGAGACAGTGACACAGACATTTCTGGGGAATCTAGCTTGACGGAGTTATTCTTTGATGGAAGCCAATCCTTAGGAATTTCAAGGTAAGCAGTCTCCAGCATTAAATAGCGTCGACTCGGATTGACAGAGATATCAAGGCATTTACATCAGTGAAGAGAAATGTCTGGAATGAGAGAGGGAAAGTTGTAGAAGAATAAAGGGCCAAACTAGCAAATTCTTTCAGTTCTCTCATGAATTTACAAACTGGTTCTAGTTTTTACTAAATAAACTTGCACTTGAATTCTCTAAAGGGGTCACAGTCCACAGATATCCATAGGAACTCTAAACTTTAACTGTGATGGTGAAAAAAGTGGATTCTGAATTGATAAATGTATTACTGTAATTAGTTACATGCTTTGAACCACTCAAGCTCATATATAAAAGCTGAATTTAATTACATTTTAATGGTTGTAAATTTGTTTAATTTGTTCGTGCTAAGTGTTGGAACTAAAGCTGCTATTGTATGCTTATGCTTATGTTTGTGCCAGCTATTGAGAACTCCTACCTGTCACTTCTGAGGTGAGCAGTAGTAATATTTCATTGGTGGTACTTCGCTGTATTAAGATGTTGGTAATGCCGATATTTTCATTATCTCAACTGTTGTTACTAGACCCGTATGTTTGGTTGTAGTATGGGTGTGCCTAATTTACTTTTATACTACCTTTTAAAATAAGCCTTAGCTCACAAAGTTAGAGATCTTTTACCTTTATTTTCTATTTACAAGAAGTTACATAGATTAATGTTAATTTATTTGCAAAATTAGTTTGTATTTGCCTTTTACTGATTTCTTTTATTTCACTTTTCAAGCAGTGAACCCACTGTAATACCTAATCAACAAACAAAGAAAAGGCGAAGAAAGGATTTGGCGAAGGCTCATGGTGACAGTGATGATGGTCATGTATCAAATAAAAATGTAAAAGTGCCTAAAGTGGCTGCTGGGAAGACAGCACCATCTGTTGGGAAGAATTCTTCTTCTCAAAATTTGGTTATGATGAGTGAACCCTATGGGGATGGCAAACCCGAGAATCAAATGAATGCTTCTGGAATTACTTCCAAGAAGAAGTCTGCTGATACTAAATTGACATTGGATTCTACATCTCTAAATGTTTCAAATGGGGATGCTTCTTTATCATTGACTGTAGCAAAGGATGCTGAAAAGCTAAAGACAGGAGTTTCCCAGTCAAAGAACACCAGTAACAAATTGAAAGATGCCATTGGAACCTCTGATGTCTCACATCAGAAGTACCATGATCAAAATTTTAATGCACAATCTAAATCCCAATCTGGAAAACAGTTGCATAATATTAATGAGCTGGAATTGTCTCTTCGGCCGAAAGAAAAAAATGGTATGCAGGAATTGCCAGAGATCAGTGTTCCAGAGAGCAAGAATCTGGTGTATACAACAGTAAGTGCTTTCTTAAAAATATGTTTCTCATATTTAAATAAATTTTTGCTTTTATGGTCAATAGCTATTTTGTCGTTGCTGGACACAAACTAGTGTTGTATTTCACATTATCAGTGCTGGACGTGGCAACTCTGGAAAACTTGGATAGTGGTTGCACACTTTTGTACAAATCTGCTGTGTCAAAACACTCTTGAAAAAGCAGTTTAATGTAGAAATGGAAAGAACAAAGCCCTCATGCATAGTTAGACATGAAAACTCTGTTAAAGACTATTGATATTTTTGCTTCAGTGATGCTGGCATATTTGAAACAATTTGGACCTAATTTCATGTAGAAAGTGTGAGGCTGATTGGATGACGTGAAGTTGTTTTGCGATTCAGGAGCCTGTCCTTGAGCCCTTAATTTTTATGTATTTTAATTATTTTACATTAGTTTTTTCTTGGAGAAGGTGTATATAGGTTTAATGCAAGTAAAATAGGGGAATGTACTCATTAATGTCATCTAAAAACAATTTGTTTCAATTTTGTGTCTTCTATGCATCACAGAAAGATAAGAAAATTTTACTGCTTTTGCTACATTATAATCTGATATTGCTTATTCTTATATTTGTACTTATATTGCAGAAAACTTCTCAAATACATAGAAAGGATGGTTCTAGTGTCAGGCCGAAAAGTTCAATGCTTGAGAAGGCCATTAGGGAATTGGAAAAGATGGTTGCAGAATGTAAGTTACGATATTCCTATTAATTTTTTGTGCATCATAGATGATGATCTAGGAAGTTGCTCTCTGATATAACTCTTTCTTTGTGGAAAATATTACAGCGAGGCCACCTGCTGTAGAAAATCAAGAAGCTGATACTTCATCTCAGGCAGTTAAAAGGAGATTGCCTAGAGAAATAAAGCTAAAGCTTGCCAAAGTTGCTAGAGTAGCGGTAATAAAGAAAATTTGATATCAATCCAACTATCTTTTCTTTTTGTTGCTCCAATAAAACTTATAAAATTCTATTTTGTTTTTGTGTCTTTTTTTTTTTCCCCTTATATCTGGAAAGAACTTGGAATCTGAAAATATATAAGTATGTTGTTGTTTTAAAAATTTTCAGCAGGCAAGCCAGGGGAAGATATCAAAAGAATTACTCACTCGCCTGATGAGTATCCTCGGTCACTTAATACAGCTCAGAACACTTAAGGTAACTCAGTTTTTATCAAAAGTGACCAGTTTGACTTTTGGCACCTGTCGCTTGCGTTGTATAACTGCAATCTCAGTTTTTATCTTTGGATGACTGCTCAACTTGCTTGCAGACTTGGATGATAAATTTTGATTCTATGGATCTTGGAGATAAGAACCTTGCATTGTAATTTCTAGGATATATTAGCCTCTAATTTTATTTCTGGCAACTAGTTGTGTATTAACTCTTGAAAGCTTATCAACTAATAGATTGAAAAAATTCAAAATATTAAATTTATGATTTTATAATAACATATGTGACTGTTTGCTGTTGCTTTGTCTGACTAAAATTTTGGAGCTTGGAAAGAATTTGTAGTAGGAAGCTGGAAGAAATGGTTTCTATGATTCAATTACCTGTATAAAAATGGCCATTGATATTTTATCAACTTTATTCACCTCTAAGTCATCATTTTGTGTGTTGATTCTTTAAATTTGTCATAAAATTTTGTACCTCTTTAACAGGTGATAATTTTCGTTTTAGTATAAAATGAGTGATTATGTGAAGTAACTTTAATGACCTCAACTTCTAATTCGTCAAGTATTTGCTCTTCCTATATAATATAATATAATATGTGAATTTCTGAAGAGATTTGAAATTGTCTCTATATTTTGGCACAATAATTTTATGGTAGACTTTTCTAAAACACGTAGAATATTGTTGATTTGCATGCAAGTGAAGTTTTCCTTGCTCTTTGGTTTCCTCTGGTGAGCGATACTTTGTACAATTGATAATTTATTGTGAATTTGCATACTTCCTTGTTCTTCGTTACTGTTCCAGATAGGTTTTGTTTGTTTTTATCTCTCGTTGCTGTGGATTAAAGTTGTTTAGGTTATTCATATATAATATTGACTACTGCTGATGTGGTGTGGTTTGTTTTGTGTTGCAGAGAAACTTAAAAATCATGATTAATATGGGTTTGTCGGCAAAGAAAGAGAAAGATGATAGGTTCCAACAGAAAAAGAATGAAGTTGTTGAGATGATAAAAAAGCGAGCCCCTTCTTTGGAGTCCAAGGTGTGTTTTGATCAAATCTCTCTCTCTCTCTCTCTCTCTCTCTCTCTCTCTCTCTGTTGTGGTTGGGCCATCTAGATTAGTTCAAATTTTCCTGCTGTAACATAAAATGAATAATTATATTTCAGGTATCTGAGCAGCAGGCTGGGGCATCAGATGATTTCCAAGAAACTGGACCCGAAGAGAAAGGAGTTCTTAAAAGAAAATTTAGTATGGATACTGTGTTGGAGGACAAGATTTGTGATCTCTATGACCTTTATGTTGATGTACTGATCCTGCAATATATTTTCTTTGATAATTGCGATGTCCTGTTTGATCTTGTTTCTTAACATGTCTTTTTTGGTCTTTTGTTTTTTCATTGTTATAGGGCCTGGATGAAGATGCAGGTCCACAAATCAGAAAGCTTTATGTGGAGGTTGCCACTTCCCCTTATTGTTCAATTTCTCATCCAATTTTAGTCACTAATTGTCAGCATCCAGTGTGATTCATGTGCAAGTATCATTTAAGCTTGCATTAGATAACCCTGAAAGTGTTCAAATTTCTTTGCTTGTTTCTTTCCTATGGTTCTCATTTTGTTTCACTTCTCTATATAACTGTTCAGTGCATTTCAACCTTTTTATGAGAAACAAAATCGAATTGCATTGATGAAAATGTGTTTCAAGATTTTGTGATTTCCTTATTTAGAATATATATTTCAAATTTCAATGATGCAAGTCATGCTCTTAGTCTTTGGGGTTCTCTACCCACTCTTAGCCATTTTTCTTCTTTCTGTTACTTGAAACTTAATCAAAGGATGTTAGAGTTCCATGAATCGATTAAGCTGTTTCATTTGTTAAGTAGTGTCATTGACTATTTTTATTGTACTAATCTTGAGTTGCTCTCGATGTAAAGATCTGATGTCGCATTGAATTAATTACAGTTATTATTATTAGTATTAGTAATATTACTGTTGCTGTTGTTTTTCCTTTTAGGTATTTTTTCTGTTTGAGTTGATTTGTTTACAGTTTAATATTGTTGAAAGTGCATATTTGTTAAATCATGAAGCTTTTTGACATGTGATAATTCTTTTCATGATTCAGCTTGCAGAATTGTGGCCTAAGGGTCATATGGACAACCATGGCATTAAACGTGCAATCTGTAGAGCCAAAGATAGGAGAAGAGCGCTCTATAGCAGACATAAGGTATTTAAAACTCCTTTCCACTTTTCTTCCGTTGGTATGCATTGTCTAATAATTACTTTTTCTTTAAATGAAAGATACACCTTTTGCAGGGAGAATTTAGTTTTCTTGATCTGATTCTAGAAATTCATAGTGAAATTCTATGGAATATGTCCTCATCAGTTGCCCTACTCTTTTGTTCTATAGATTTTAAATGAATGGATATTGAGCATGTGCTTTGTATTCTGCTGCTCAGTATTCTTCAGTATTATGGAGGATACATATGGAATTCTCTATTAATGAAGTAGCAAATTTTCTATATCTGAAAAGTGCCGGTGGATGAAAGATAAATTTTAAACACTTAAAGAGATTTTTGTTTTCTTCTGTCGAGGCTTGTAGTGATAGAGAATTCAAATGTCTTCTATAATTCATCATCATCATTATTGGTAATGGCAGCACCTATTCATAGCCGATGCATGTGGCCTGCCACATAACATTTTTTTTGCCTGGATTTGTTTTATACCGGTTGATATATTTTTTAAGAGCTATTGTTTTGTGTTTTTCGAAAAAGGACCAGGAGAAAATGAAGAAGAAAAAGATGTTAATGCCAAAAACAGAAGAAACCGTTCGAGTTGAAGCTAGTGCAGTTGCCCAAGCCCAGTATATGCGAGAGAGGATGGCTAATGATGCAAGTGGTCATATGTTAGCTCAGGCTAACAAGCCCATTTCCAATACGGTAACAGCTGCCAATCAGGATACCTAGTCCTTCAGCAAATGGTTCTAACTTGGAGAGGATGAAGCAAGAGAAGTTGAAAGGAAGTTCATGCAACTCAATGGACGATGTGAAGATGGCTGATGGTGCAATGACAAAGCAAAAAGTGAAGAGGAAAACAGAGGTAGAGTTTGACGGAACTCATTCACGTCCAGAAAAATTACAGGCTTCACTGGGCGAGGAAAGACACAAGTCACTTAAGCAGTCGGCAACTCTTCCTCAAAAATCCAACTATCATTCGACTGCAAATTTTGAACAGTCGAGCTGACATGATTTAGGAAATTGACATCATAATATTTAGTAACCCAAAGTCTGTTTTCTTCGTATTAATCTTGTTTCCATGATAAGCTTCATTCATTTTGACCAACTGATTGTTGCCATAGCAGTTACCATTTTTGTAATTAGATGACATCATATGGCACCATATTGAGTAGAGTTTTATCTTATTATAGGGTTTTATTGAAAATTAACTCTCTGGGGATTTTCGAGTTGAAAACTAACCAAACCTGAAACACTTGCAAAAGTAACTCTTTTGGCTCGGTAAAAGGACATTGTAGCCCTTGTAAGGATATAAGCATCATGCATTGTTCATCAAACTCTTTTGCAAAAGCCTTGTTCATCTGTCTCACCAGAATCTCCATAAACTCAAGGATCTTAAAGAGTTACACCATTGTTGGTGGGCATTTGGTTCTGGGAGAAAAATGACTTGTTTTTGCCAAGGAGACACCCTTTTGTACATAAAGGAATGGAAATGTTCCATTGCAAAACTGTGAAGGGAGAAGGGAAAAATTCACCAGAGATAGCTCAAGTCACTTGCGGATTATTTTCATGAGTGACACGGCTGCGTATGGAAGCAAACTGAATGGGACATCTCTGATGCATCATATAGTTTATGTACACAAAACCATAGCACAAATAAACTCATATATATTAAGTAGGCATGTTATTTGTGAAGTAGAATTATTATAAGCTTTGTAGATGTATAATCTCGGGATGAGGTGCTTGTTTATTTCATGTTTTTTCAAAGATACTTTGTATACAACATCCCATTTTATATAAAATCGAATTGATTCAAGAATTTATATTCTCTAATGATTAAACTCGCTTTGGATCTCTTATATTTACCATTTCAACTTGGAAGCATTGTCCAAAGCTGGTGCCAAAGAGATTTGATTCTATAGATCTCATTCTTCAGTATATAAAATGTTTAACTGACTAAAAGTTTCACAAAAACTAGTGCATAAATTTTAGGGTTAGTTAAAACAACTCAAGTTTTGACTTAAAAAAAGGAACTTCAATGTTTATCTATTTATTTTTATTTAATCAAATAAATAAATAAAATTAAGATAATTAACAATCCTTAGATTAGATTGAGACAATCCTTAGATCGAGCGAAGAATAAATGAATATTGATATTATCTTTTTTTTTTTTTTTAAATAATTTTAACTTATTTTAGCCCAGCTCAAATAAAATATATTTTTTACCATTTCTATTTGCTTTTTCTCGATTTTGCTGTTTCTCAAAAACAGTTATACATAAGCATATAATATAGGCTTGCTCAACCAACTCAACCCATATTATTGCCATCCAAGTGACCTATGGGCTGGGTGGCCCACAGCATTTTTTCAGGGTAGTGGGCTGAGGATAACCCAACTCAACTTGGACCGCACAGACCAAATATGCTTTACACTAATTTTTTTTAACTAATTTTTCAAAATATCAATATAAAATTACTATAATTATATGCTATTTAACATAAAATTTTATATATATACACACACATATTTCTCTAAACACTTTTTCTTTTATAAGTTATGAACACACATACATACATGACACATGCCCAATCATATATGATTCACTGACCAATTTATTTGTTTACTTGGCACTATCAAAACAAATAAAGTTACCCATTCTAATAGTCATGATGTAGATAATATTTCTAATATGTATATTTTGGTAAGATCATAAATTCTTGCTTTGATCCTAATAAACTAATTGACATTATTCACATTATAATAAAATTGTTATTTAATTAATATAGGTGATTAAATAAAACTACATAATATCGATGTTTAAAAAAGAAACATAATCTACTTAATTTCTTAAATATGCTTTATTTTGTGAATTGTAGTGGCAAAAATCTATCAAATCCAAATTGCTGGGCCTAAACAGCGATTGAGCATACTCTAAAGCCCAAGCGAAGCCCAAAAGCCCACAAGATGTCATTCTGATAAGTTCACAACCAGCGAAGAATATTTCCCATTGGGGAAAATCTTAAGAAACCACCTGAGTTTTGATAGATTATCCATTTTCTCCCATGCAGTTTCGTTTTTATCCAAAATATCCAATTCTGTGACTTTAATAACAGAAAAGTACAACTGACATGTACAGAGAATAAAACGACCAAATTGCCCCTAGATTTGACATGTATAGAGCTGTTACAAAATTTAAATTGCAAAAAGACTGTTTTACCCTTATAACCGTTGCATGCGCAACGGTTACTTTTGGACGCTATAAAAGGCAACAAACCTGCATGAAAACACACATGTAAACTCATTAAAAATCCCATCAAACTTGCATGAAACATAGCCAAACTCTCAATTACATTGAAATCTGTCACACCTAAAAGCTAATGCAAAAAAACACACCCAATCAACCTATATAAAAACAAACCCAAACAGTCTAAAAAACCCCCCCCTAACCAGGTGAAACTAGCCTAAAAACACACCATAAACCTGCCTAGAAAACACACCCACCCAACTTGCATAAAAACACACTTGAACTTAGTAAAATACCTAACCAAGCAGCATGAAATACACACCAAAATTTTTAATCTATTGAAACCTATCAGATTAAAAACCTGCGTAAAAACCACGCCCACCCATCTTGCACAAAACACACCCAACCTGCATTAAAAAACCAACCTAGAAAACACACCTAAGCTGCCATTCTTTTGAAACCAATGATATAACACCCCCTACCCGCCCTTACACCAGACGACTCCAAGGGGCGCTACAGTCATATCTCTTTTTATAAAATCTTTATAAAACCTTTAATTATAAAACCATATATTTTTTTTTTTTCACATCAAAATACGAATTTTAAAATCAATTTACAAACAATAGAAAAATCCTTTTATTACAAACTGTAAAACTGACAGAGTTTTCCTTGAAATTCGGACTTTCCAAACCTGTTACAAATCATTTTATTCATATCTAAAACATTTATTTCCACAAACATATTCTATAACTGAAACCAAACTCCGTTCGGTTCATCATTTTCCATATCTATCACATGTATCAATATATTTACACAACTTGGCTTTTCTTTATCAAAACACTATTTTAAAATCAGTATACATATATATATATGCGTACAAATACAAATTGAAACTTTTATGTACAAAACCAGAGATATTATATATATACTCAAAAATAAATATGGAAGGATAGATGTGACTGTCTCTGTTCACTGCAGATGTGCTTTCTCTTCAATCTTCACCTTTTTTATGTAATCTACTACCTATGCGCGGAAAATCCAACGCGCTAAGCATATTTGCTTAGTGGGTGTACACAAAACTCAATATTCATATTTTAACATAATCAATAAGGCAATTTAATATCCAAAAGAAATTTAAAAACGATATACTGATCAAAATAATTCTCATAATAACTTTTCATTTTAACAAAATCAATTTATAAAATCGATAGCAAAATATCACAATTTATCAATAAATCAATTTAATATCCAAAAGAAATTTAAAAACGATACATTAATCAAAATAATCCTCATAATAGCTTTTCATTTTAACACAATCAAATTTCTAAAATCGGTAGCAAATATCACAATTTATCAATAAATCAATTTGATATCCAAAAGAAATTTAAAGACGATACATTAATCAAAATAATCCTCATAATAGCTTTTCATTTTAACACAATCAAATTTCTAAAATCGGTAGCAAATATCAAAATTTATCAATAAATCAATTTGATATCCAAAAGAAATTTAAAGACGAACACAATCAAATTTCTAAAATCGGTAGCAAATATCACAATTTATCAATAAATCAATTTGATATCCAACAGAAATTTAAAGACGATACATTAATCAAAATAATCCTCATAATAGCTTTTCATTTTAACACAATCAAATTTCTAAAATCGGTAGCAAATATCACAATTTATCAATAAATCAATTTGATATCCAACAGAAGTTTAAGAACGATATATTGATCAAAATAATTCTCATAATAACTTTTCGTGCCCCTAGTAAACATAAGCAAGATATCATGGGTTGGTAATCGGGTATTCCGGCATCAGACACTCGGGTGACGACCCGTCGGACTATCATATAATCATGTATATTCGGGGCCGAACACTCGGTGCCTCGCAAAACCTCCGAATTCACTGTAACTTTTCACTATAGTCGGTATAGAATCAAACGGCGCAGTACTGCTCTTATGACCCATTAATGGCATGCCACTCCAATCCCCACCTATCTATGTCAAAGCTTACTAGGGCTTGAATAACAATTCATTTTCAAAATTCATTGGGTTGGTTTCGTTTAAACTTTCGATTTCTATTCATTTTTCAAACAAAATTTGGCAGCATAACAGCTGCATTTCAGAGGTTTCCAGAAAACCTTAACATATGAAAGAACACTTCTAAATATTTCATCAATCCAACCCAACTTCGTTTTTCCACAATCATGCAAATCAATTTTCAAATTCATCATTTCATTTTTGTCACAACAATATAAATTCCATCCATTATCATAATTCAAAAACATGTAGTTAATCAAATACGTATCAAAATACTCAATTATCATAATTCAAAAACATGTAGTTAATCAAATACGTATCAAAATACTCAATTATCATCATTCAAAAACATGTATTTAATCAAATACGTATCAAAATACTCGCAAACAATATTTCAAGTATCATGGTATTCAAAAATCGATAATATTCCAGTTATAAAAACGAATTGAATAAATTGTACACCAACCTTATAGCGTTTTAGTCTCCAACGGAAGCTCAAACCTTCTCTTTTCCTTTTCTTTGGCTTCCCTTAGGCTATCTCTTCTCCTGGATTTTCAAAACCACATAGGTACTCAATAAAAACTCATTCCTTAACTTAAAATGCATGATTTACTAATCATAAGTGATCCAATTATTTCCAAATCACACCAAGCTCCATTTAAAACTCATTTCATCTTCGAAACTTAATCTTCGACTTTTAATAATCTTAATGCGCCCTATTAAACTCGTTAGAGTCATTCGAACACCCAACGGACGCATTATGGGTCAATTTACACAATTGCCCTTCAACTAGTTATTGCACGATTTGATTTCACTTTAACTTTTCGATATTTTCTTAGTTTCCTAAACTCTCTATCAACATCAATTCACTTATTTTTCAACACATTATTATTCAAAACCAACCAATAACCAATTCGAAATAAAACTCACATCAAAACCATTTAAATCACCAACAATATCATTAATCACAAACTCAACCAACTCACCCCTTTTTCCTCTTGCTTCGACTTCGCTTTTGGACTGGTTTTGGGGTGGTTTCTGGTGACAGATCTGAGTTGGATTTGAGCTGTTTTTCCTTCCTCTTTCTTTTCCTATCTTCCTCTCTCTCTTTCCCTCTCGGTTTCGCCGCGGATGGTGGTTGTTTCGCCACTGTTCTGTCGCCGTTTCTCACGTGTGAAGGAGCTGTTTTTGGTCACCATTTCCGCTTGGCTCTGGTCTGTTTTCAGCTCATTTCTGCTCTTGTTCGGGTCGGGTTATGCAGGTTGGTCGGACGACATCTTCTTCTTCTCCGATCGGGGCTGTTTTGCGCGGTGTTCTGTTCGGCGTTGGCGTCGCTTGCGGTCGGCTTTAGCTCCGTTTTTGCCGTGGGTCTGCTCTGCTTCGACTGGTTTGCGACGAGCTGTCGCGAGGTGGCGCGGTCGGCGGTCGGCGGTCGGCGATCGGCGAGCTATCTCTCTCCTCTTCTTCTTCTTTCTTCTTTCTTCTTTTCTTTCTCTCTTTCTTCTTTTTTTTTTTTCTCTCTTTTCTTTCTCTTCTAGTTTTGCGACAAAGACTTTGACTTGCTTTTGATTTTTGACTTATATTTTGTGACTTCTGTTTTCCTCCCCAACAATTCCTATAATACCAATTTCATCCCTCAAAAATCTCATTCTCTTACCTTAGATTTTGGTTTCAATTTTACTTTAACCACAAAAATCAAATCTCATCTTCAATTTAGTCCCTCATTATTATTAATAATAATAATACTATTCATGCTCATGAAATTAGGGATGTTACAAATGACACCCAAAACTTGCCTAAAAAACACACCCACCTAACCTACGTAAAAAACTGACCCAAACCAACAAGAAATTAGCATGAAAAACACACACAAGTTGTCATTCCTTTTGAAACCAGTGACACCTAAAGCCTGCTTAAAAAGCACACCCACGTAGCTTGCAAAAAAAAAAAAAAAAAAAAAACATCTAATTTGTATAAAAAATTCACCCAAACCAGCCAGAAACCAGCCTAGAATATACACCTAAGCGGTCATTTCTTTTGAAATTTGTCACACCCAAAACCTGCCTAAAAAACACACCCACCAAACCTGCATCAAAACACATCAAACTTGTATAAAAAATCCACCCAAACCAGCCTGAAAATAGCTTGAAAAATAAACCCAAGTTGTCATTCCTTTTGAAACCTGTCATACCCAAAATTTGTCTGAAAAACACTCCCAAATTTGTCACTTAGAATAGCAGTAACAACATCTACAACTGCTTCAAAAACAACAACCAGAAAAAGAAAAGTAAACACACCATGGAATCAATAGGAAGCTCAAGCTCAAGATGCAACATTAATAGAGGAGTAATCAAATTTAAAAATAGAAGATGTTGCTATGGAAATAAGGCAAGTGTGAAGATATCAGAATCTGCAGACAATGCAAGAAAATTATATTTCTACTGTGCGACGAGACAGTGTAGATACTACTCATTTGGGAACCACAAGCAAATGAAGTACAATCACATTTAATGGAAACAGAAGAAGGAAGAGAGACACAACTACAAAGTCTTGATAGACAGGTAAAGAATTTAGAAAATGTGCTTCATTGACAGAATGCAAAAATTAGAAGCAATGCAAGGATGGTTGAAGACCATTATGATATGCAATGTAATCGTATTTATTATATGCATGACAATTATTGCTAAACATTGTAATATGTAATATTCATGTAATTTTATGAGTATCAATATTGAAGAGCTTAATTTATGTAGTATTCATATAATATTCAGCTGCTCGAAATATATAAGTAAACATAAAGTTGTAACCCAAAACCATAAACTGTCAACAAAAGTAAAGCCCCCACTAATCTAACTAAGGCCAATACCATGAATTGGCAACAAACTAACAATTGAAAATCCAACAAAAGAAAAGAGAAAGTTCTGGTATAGTTCTGTTACCCATCATTCTAAATCTAACAAAAGTGTAAGGGCCAAGTATTTAGCAAAAGAGATAGGAAATAAACATGCAACTAATTTGAAAATACAGTTTTCATTCCTGAGGTTGTGTCACTTGCGTGACTTGTGAGCTTGGTTGAGAAAAACTTAGAGGTTGTGAGATTGAGATAGCATGGGAATTGGAGGCTCCATCCTTTGATTTTGATTTTGATTTTGATTTTTCCTATCAATACAAAGTTAATGGCAAAATAATATAAAATTTTTGGTCAAATTACCTACAACCTACCTGTAAATTTGATATTCACAAGTGCGTACAACTTTTTGATTTTTTTACAACGTCTTCTCTTGACTAACGGATTGACTGGATTTGACCGTTAAATGATCTCTTTGACCAGTTTAAAAGGTGTTAAAATACCAAATTACCCCTGAGAACTATCAGATTGTCATGGATTGATTTCGCAGCCAAATGAAATTACCAATATACCATTGAAATCATATTCAACCAAAATAATCTTTAATCCCAAAAAACTCTACTGAAAATCATCTTCAATCTCTCCTCCCTCTCATCTTGAACCAAAATCATCATCAATCTAGCAAAATCATTAACATCAATCACCAACCCAAATTTATCATCATCAATCAATCAATAAAAATAAGTGTTCAATCACAAAAAATTCCCTAAAACAACCAATAATCAACCCCAAAACAATCCAAAACAACCCAACTAATTCAAACCCAGAACCTTTAAACCCAATCTAGAACCTTCGAACTGGTTCGAAGAGGATTCGAACCCAACCAAAACCTAGTTTTGGGTTCAAAGGGTTCGAATCCTGTTCAAACCAGTTCTGGGTTCGAAGATGATTCGAACCCAGTTCTGGGTTCGAAAATGATTCGAACCCAGTTCTGGGTTCGAAAATGATTCGAACCCAGTTCTAGGTTCGAATCCTTCGAACCCAGAACCTAAAACTGGGTTCGAAGGATTCGAACCCAACCCAGTTCTGGGTTCGAAGGATTCGAACCCAGTTCTGGTTAGGCTCGAAGGCTTCGAACCCAGATCTGGGTTTAAATCATTCGAACCTAGATCAGAAGAAGAAGACGGAGAAGAAGAAAAAGAAGAAGAAGAGAGAATAGAGAAGAGAGAGACAGTGACCGGTTAGAAGTAGAAGAAGATGAAGAAGAAGAGAGAGAGGAGAGAGACGATGTACAATGATGAAGAAGATGAAGAATAGAGAGAGAAATGAGAGAAAGGAGAGAGAGAGATGTTAATATTGGATTTTGTGTTTTTATTTTAAATCATTTTTTAAGTTTATTTTTTTTCTCAAATTAATCTCCACCATCCATCTAGATGGATGGTGGAGATCTAATTAAAAAATATTTTAATTAAATTTTTCATTTTTTTAATTTTTAATTTTTTTTAAAGTAATCTCTCTCGTCCATTTTTAAATGGACGATAGAGATCTGATTAAATTTATTTTTAATTTATTTAAAGATTTTAAAATTTATTTTAAAAGAAAATTAAAAAAATAAATTCGTTGAGGGATAATTTTATCTTTTAATATTTGTTACACAGTTAACATATTCAGTAACAATCAAATCAGTCAATCCGTTAGTCAGGGGAGGACATTGTAAAAAAATTAAAAAGTTATATACGCCTATAAATATTAAATTTACACGTAGGCTGTGGGTAATTTGCTCTAAAATTTTTTATATTCGTAGAATAATAATACAAAATGAACTATGACAAAAGTACCTTGTGATAACTTGTAGCATAAGAAGTTAAGGTAGCATTCGAACTCGAGGCATGATTCCTAGATTGCTTCTGTTAAAACAAAAATAAAAGATTTATGTGAAGTTGGTAAGTAAAATAACATGTGAATATAAGCAGTTTAGAAAATACCTTTCGTCTTTTTGGAGGTGGCATCTCATTTTTGCATGACCTTTTATTGTGCCTTGGTTGGAGACATTTGGTGCACTTCACTGTTCCAATCTTCTTACTTGAACCATATCCTTTAGCCTTCTCTCCAGGTTTTCTGATTCTGACCTTCTTCAGTCTGCAAGCCCTTCTCGTCAATAGGGGTGGGTCACCTGGCTCTCCATCAACTGTGTGCCATGTACATTTATCTCGAATTGGGTGAATCATACTACTATAAGTTTTCTAGAAGGTGGTTCTGGTGAGATATCGATGGACATAGTCCTTCCAAACAAGTTACAGGCCAGACAAAGCAGTGTAGTGGTCTATACATAATAGTGCTTGCCTACATGGCAGACCACTGATTTGCCACTGCCCACATGCATACCTATATTGACCTAAGTCAACAACATAACTTCTTTCAGACCCTATAATCTCATATTTTTTCCCTTCCGCGTACATGAGATTGAATATTCTTCGAGCCTTACTTGATTTTAACAATCTAGACTTCACAATAGGAGGTAAATCATCCATCCAAGCTGACCACTCACCTTTTCTTTTTTGTATTAACTGCATCACCATCTTTCTTATACTTTCTAACAACTCCAAATAAGATTTACACCTATGATCACCTAACATACCATTAAAATTCTCTGTCATGTTATTAGTAACATGATCTAAACGGATTCTCCTATCAAATTTATGTCTGGTCCAATGTTGTGTACCTATCTCACCTAACCAAATGCAGGCATTCTCATCAAGACTACCAATCTCTATTATAGTCATGTTGAAGTCCTCCACACAGTAAGTTTTACTAGCCTTCCAAAACAAATTCTTAAACCGTTGTCTAGGGTACGATTGCCTAAAATTGGCATAAATATGCCTTGCACAATACCTATTAGAAAATTAGTGTTAGTACCTTATACAAATTAAACAAAAATAAAATATGAAACTTAATAAACGAATAAATAACATTATATATATAAACACTTGTCCTTACCTTGTACTTGCATAAAGAAATACCTTTTCAATGGCACGGAGGACCCCTTTCTGCCTGTCACTCATAAAGCATAATGGATCGCTAGAGGGGTATTGTAAGTGCTCTTTCAAGTGGTTAAGGAACCATAACCAGCTAGACAACGTCTCTCCTTCACATATGCAAACTGTCAACGGAAGCACTCCACTGTTTGCATCCAAAGTAACTACAGACAGTATAACACCTTCATATGGACCCTTAAGGTGGCAACCATCTAGACCTATAAAAGGTCTGCACCCCTCTGAAAATGCTATTTTCTGTGCATGAAAACTCATAAAGAACCTTTGAAATGTGGGATGTGGTTGTTGTAAACGAATAAATGCAATCGAACCTGGGTTATGTTTTTGCAACATGCATACATACTTTTTAAGCACTTTAAAACAAGTAGCATGGTCCTCACGTAACCCAGTTAGTGCTCTATTTTTGACCTTATATAATCTTTTCCTATCCACTATGACCCTTACAATTGTTTTGCAACAAATCAGTAAGGACTGATATCTTCATATCCATTTCACCCTTGCTTCTTTATTCCTAACCATCTTTTAACACTCATGCACACTATTATAGGTCTTGATCTTCATGTTCCTCCCTGTCATCATCTCTGCTGTATGAATTCTCCAAGAACAACCCTCAGCCTTACATTTGTAGGTTAAATTGTTAACCGCTCTAAGTAAAGTAACCCTCTCTTGAATTGCATATTCCCTCAAAGCATCCTTCAAACTATAAACACTGTCATGAATTTGACCAACAAAAAACTTAATCCGCCCTCCCTCTTATGGCTTGAAAGGATCACCTTTCATAGGTCTTGCCACTTTTTGTTCAATTGTTTCTAAGTTTGAGTCACTACTAAATTCATCATCTTCACAAGACCTATAACCCTCCATTAACTTCCACTTGTCCTTATCTACACATCCCCTTATCTGTTCTCCCTCCCCCTCACCCATAAATTCCCATTCGGTAGCTCCCTCACCCTTACCCATATGTTGTTTACCCTCAGCTCTTTCACCCTCACCCATATATTGCCTACGCGATTCAGCCGCACTACCATGTTCCCCTTCCTCTTCAATTTTACACCTACTGTACCCACCTTCCTCTTCTACCTCACACCTACTGTCCTCACCTTCGTTATCTGCATCATCAACAAATAAATTACCCTCCAACCAACTAAAATCGAACTCATGGTAAGTATCTTCCACTACATATGGTGTTGGTAAATTATATAGACCTTTTGCCTCTCCCTTCCTAATATTAGGTGCTCAAGGGATGTAGTGTTTATGTTCTATTTCAAACTCAACCTTAGACAACTTGTTCTCTTGACACTTGTCAAACAAATTCATCAACTCCCCATCAGACTCAATCAACAGCTTCTTTTCACTCCAAGGTACAGTAGCATAAAAATTATAGTCATCTTGCTTTACATCCTTTAACTAACATATTGCACGTAATAACACTATCACACTTAGTTCATCAATGTCACACTCAGATAGTTCAATCAATTCACCTTCGTAATGCACTACAACCTGTATCGATGGCATTATATAATTGTATAAGATATACACATGCAGAACAATATGTTAAATTAAAAATGAATAATAATTAAACAAAACAACTTAAGAAAAAATTTGAACAAAAAAGAATGCTCTAATTTTAAGATACTAAGCTGCTGATTGTTTAAATCTTTTATGCTCACATGTCATTGCAAAATAACAAATAATAACATCCGTATTCATAAGAAACATATATGAAAACCAACCTGATATTAAAAAATATATATATATATACAAATATTAGAATGCACTAATTAATTTCCACATTATATGAGCCTCTATAAGGAGATATATATATATATATTTACATATATATATATATCCTATAGTATAATATGAATATAAGGAATTCAACATGGTTCTAAACTCATAGAGAAAAAAGTTGTGTTTGTTTAACTATCTGACACAAGAAAAAGGCCAAAACTACCATCAAAAGGACTTCCCTAAACATCATCAGCATCAATACCATGAGGCTAACACTTGTTTGAAGAAAACAATTTTAAAACAAACACAAAACATTCCATCAAGTTGCAGTTTAACTTACCACCAGGGTGCAGTTTCTTGGACAATCTTTTTTTCTTCACAAATATACCAACTTTATTAACGAACCTGGCAACAAAACAAAATGAATGGAATCAAACACTAAAACTACCATCAAGAACATCAACAAAACTACACTAAAACACTTGAACAGAAGACACTTCATTTTTCAAATCATTCATGACATTTAAACATATTTACTATGAAAATATACATTTCCACAACCAATTACACTTTTTGAGTGTGCAATCAAAAAACCCCAAATTTGTTTACACAAAAAACCCTAAAAACCTACAAACCCTCCAACAAACAAAATCTAGTTTATCCCTTTCAACAAATCAGTCTAAAACCTTGTTTCAAACGTAAAAATTTGTTAAAAACCTTACCTCCCCTCTACTGTCAACTATGGTCCAATTCCTCCACACCACGCAACTCTAAACCCGCGTTTAACAAACTCAACCCAACCAATGAACACACTAGGCTAGCGATCGAGGAACATGCAAGCAAGAAAGTTTCTTGGACGTGAAGGTGGTGCATGAACAGTACTAGGGTTTGGTGCAAAATGGAGAGGATAGTGACAACGACGAAAGTGGATTACTATCTAATGAGCTCAAATGGCACCCCACTCAGTTTTTTCACATGTGGTCCAAGGTCTAGTGACGTGTCACCATATAAAACCACTCATCTTTTATTCTTTTTTTTTTTAAATTTTATTTTCCATGCCCATTTACTATATTGACCATCAAGCAAGATACATGCTTATTGCATTACCCTTTTTGCGTTTGGAGTCAAATGGTCAACCATATTCACTTAACAGAATCTGTTACCGTTTGAGGTATTATCGTCCTTTCATATTCTTTCAGAGGGTATTTTTGGTGTTTCTTTAAAAGTTAGCAGGTTTTTTAGATAAAATGAAACCGTATGGAGTAAAATGGATAATTTATCAAAAGTCAGGGGTTTTTTTGGGATTATCCCTTCCCATTGTGAATGAACTTAATTCTATGTTGGAAATATATACACATAGGGAAATTGTTTAATGGGAGAAAATCTCTCATTATGATAATCTTGGCAGTGAAGATCCCTGGATTCTCTCCAATGCACCAATTGGGAAGTGTCCTATTTGGTAATTAATTGGGAGTCTCTGTCACCTATAAAAGGGTTGGGTTAAAGAGAGAACACGCCTCCATGCCTGGTCTTAGACTGGTCTTGTCTTGTGTCCTCAACACTAAACTCAATATCTCCTCCGTGGCCGCTGCGCAAAGAGAAGGAAGAAGGTTGGAGTGGCGGGACAACGCGTCACTCATGGTGGAGTTCAACCGCAACGACAGCGTGCGCTCCCTTCGGCATAGCGTCCAACGGCAACACCCCTAGCATCGCCGGTGTAAAGCGGCAGAAGGAGACTACTCCGACCAGGTCAAACGCAGTCGCACCGCCTAGCAGTTCTTCATATCTGTTCTGCCGCAGGTTCTGCTTATCTGCAGAATCACCAAACCGTCCAGCTTGGTCTCTCTCTTATCAACCATGCGTAGCAAAACAGCGTACTGGATCCACCGTTGACAGCCAGTCCAGCTGTCCTCTTCGGGCGATGACAGCATCTCCACCGTGTGCGGCTGTCACCCGTTGGTTTATCTCGACAACCAGGCACTTTTCTCCAATTCGAAGTCCGATAGCAGGCATCAGCTGGTCCTCTTCATGCTCGAGGCTGAACTGTCCAGCTGTGGTGTCGCTCGACGGGGATGGCTGTTACATGTGTACAGCAGCTCGATTCCTTCTCAGCCTCGGCGTTGAATCCATTATTATGGAGTTCGACCACCATGCAGTGAGTCTCAGCGCCAAGACCATCCTCTTTCACCTATTGGATCGTTATAGAGGTTTGGTCGACACTGTATCCTTATCAGTTCATTTACATGCCCAGTGGGCATCTTACTTTCGCTTATTAATTTATTCTACATGATCATCCCTATTGCCACATGCTCATGCTTATTACATGGCCATGTTTACTATTACTTAAATAGTCTACTTTGTAATGCTATTACATGATTATTATATTAATTTTCCGTATTATTATGCTACTATAATATTGTATCATGAATCCTTCATTATAGTCTGTTGACATCCTCGAGGAGTAGGGATGTAGCCAGGAATATCCTTTAGGATGGACTAGAACAAAATTTTAGATGAAGTTTGACAATATGAAAATATTTTATAGAGTAAAAAACATAATATACCTAATCAAAAGAAATATAACAAGTATTGTTTACCGTTTAAAATTCATATTATAAATAAATAAAAATAAAAAAACTTAAAAAGATATGAAAAAAAATTAAATATAAGTTAAATCATATATAAATCAAAACTGTAACTAAATATATTTTACTTATTAAATTTATCAAGTATAAATTATAGTATAATAATACTATAACATCAACAATTTTTCTCTAGACATAGATAATCTACATTTTGACCATCATAATTCATAATTACTACCACACTTTAAATTAAAAAGTACATTAGGAAAAACATCAAAGATATTAAATTTAAGTAATATATTATGTAATTAATATTAAGATTAAAAAAAAAGAAGAAGCAAAGTGTGAAAAATTTAAGTCAAATTTCAAATCTAATATATGAAATAAAATTATTATATATGCAATATTTGAATAGAAATATAAATATAAACAAGAAAATTTATATAATAGATTTGGAATACATACGAATTTGTTTTTATATTAAAAAAAATTAGTAAATGAATATATATATTTTAAAATAAATATAGTTTTATTATTATATCTTTTTTCACCAATGTGGGCTAGGGTGGCTTGATGATCCACCCCTATGCGGAAATGATGACAAAAAAGTTGAGGAAAACGAGTCTCTATGGATAGTTCTATTGTGCCCTTTTATCTCTATTTGTGGCTTCTTTGGCCCATGTGCAAGTATCAAACCCCTTTCTTTTTTTTTTTTTTTTTTTTTTTTTTTTTTTTTTTTTAAGCACTAATACAATAAAACAAACACTAAAGCAGTAATATAGAACACATAGCAAACACGAACATAAACTATATTTATAATTTTTTTTTTTTTTTTGTTCCAATGGAGCCTATCCTAGCTCACGTAGTGCTATATTCTTGTTGAGGAGCCATGATTTGGTCGTACAATATTACATCATGCTCATAGATATAATGACAGGCCCCTTTCCCTAGATAGTCTGTCGGTAACCTCACGGTAGGTTTTCCAAAGGATGACTAATTCGACTGAAAGGTTCCTGTGAAGTTAAATCATTTATCCTTTTAAAAGCCTTTTTTTTATATGGAAACATGTGGAAAATTTTTCCTTTTATTTTACACTTATACAAATATATTTATAAAAATTTTGACAGCATGATGACTATTTTTCTGACTATGTCACCCTACAAAGTTTATAGAGAACTATAAACATTTCTAAAATCAAACATTGCCTCAAACTTTTGGGCATCAGACTCTCAATTTTCTCAATCCACAAGTAACCATGAACATGCATACAATTTTGAAAAATATATTGAATTAAATTTATAAGTCATGCATAAATAAATTTCAATCCATTTCAAACATAAAATCAAACAATTTTTCATATCATTTCAAATAACATTCAAAAGTTTACATACAAATCTTTATATACGATATTTCAAAATTATATATAACAAGTTTCATATTTCAAAACAGCGAATTCAGTCCGACTCATCTAATCATGATCTAGAGTTTTTGCTAACGAAATACCTATATCTATACCTGTACCTATCTCTAAGGAGGTTTTATTTACAAAAATATAAAACATAGGTGAGCTTTGATAGCCCAGTGAGTGTCATATGAATTTCTGTTAAATCTAACTTTATCAATTAACCTCCCAAAAATCTTTTTAAAACATTTTATACATAATTAAATGCTATGATTGAAAAATTAGTATTTCTAAAATTCATGATTCATTTAATAACAATATTAATCACTCAAAATATAATAAAATTCATGCTTTATAAATTAAATTACAACCAATAGGTTGCATGGTTTTCGTTTCTATCAAAATATTTTGACAGTGGTGGCAATAGTATTTTTCAAAAAATTTCTGAATAAAATAGGCCAACCATTAGCGGTCCGTATCACATGGTACCCTAAGAGTGGAGCGGAATTCTGCATCGCTCAAGCCATCTTGGTATGCACCAAAATTCACTTAAAACTAATTCAATACAAACTTAAGGTTTCTCCTATCAAAACTCTAACCTATCAAGCTTCATGGTTTCCAAGTAGTTTGTACTTACTTTAAAGCTCATAAAACTCAACTTCAATCATACATAAAAACCCTATTAAAGATCCAACCAAATCACCAACATAAACATCATAAAAATGGGTTCAAAAGTGATGAACTAACCTTTATTTGCTTGATTTCTTGCTTCCAACTTGTTCCTCTAGCTTAGGGTGACTTGAAATCTTGGTTAGGAACTTGAAAATGCATAGAAATCACTTGATTCTCCTTTGGTTTCTTCCATGGCCGAATTCTCTCTTTCTCTCCCCCACTCTCTTGGTTTTATGTGTGTTTTTGGCGTGAGAGAGTGCTAAGTGGTTGTATATATATATTAATCTTTCTCATAAATGACCATTATGTCCTTAACAAATTGGTTTTTTCATCCTTAAACTCTTACTTATTCTATCTTGACCTCAATTATGATATATTTGCTTCTAATGGGTGTGTTTACTTAGTTGTAAGAGATTTGATGTAAAATCAAGTCCAAAAAGTATTGGGTTTGGATTGTGTAAGAAAAATTGCATAATTGTGGATTGTCAGGCATAAACGATAGGTTGACTTGTGACAGCTCGTGTGAAGTCATTTGTCTTAGGTATATGAGCTACAACCTTTCAAATCGAAGCTACAGATGTCTAGTTTCCATAGCAACTGATGGTTTGTGAATCGGAGGTTTGTAGAGAAAGTTACAATAATTTTAGTGACTAATGATCGTGCTGGCGCCAACTTGCGCGCCTCCGCGCCACCCAGCATGCGTGCCAACGTGCCTGGACTCCTCCAGGGCGCCTACCTACGTGCTCAGCAGCCTCTAGGTACCCAAGGGAGCACCACCTACTGCTCCAAATGCGCTCCCTTGCGCGCTTACTTTCCACTGAGCGGCCGGGTGAGCGAAAACCTGAAAAAATTTGAGATTTTGCAACCTTCCAACCCAATTTTCATGCTCTAACTCTCTAACCTATAAATACATCAATCTTCACTATTTAAGGAAGTTTTGAGGAGCTAAGAATGGAGCTCTTAAAGCATCTCTTAGTACTAATACTACGGAAACCATAAATGAAATTGAGGGCTTACATGAATGGCTTCAATTTTGTGACAAGTCAATGTATTTATATTTAATCTTTTCAAAATGACCATTATGTCCCTTAATTAATTAGACTTTGGCCCTTAACTCTTGCTTATTCTATCTTGACCCATGTCATGTAAACTTATTTCAAATTGATCCATAAACTTCCATAATTATCTATTCAGTTATCTTTAATCAATTTTAATTAATCTCACAACTACATATTTAGTCAAAAGATGACTATTAGGTGTTAATCCACCATTGGTCCATCAATAATCATATGGATTGTGCTTTTAGAATGAGTTTAATATAATAAAATCTCATTTATACCCTTAACGTTAAAAATTAATACAATTCATTCCGAAATAAATTTCAAATTAATTCTATGATCACTCATTCATCAAATTGACTTTACGATACTCTAATTAGATCTCTTAGGTCAACAGTATTCACAATTCTGTCCATTAGGGCATTTTCATCGGGTAACTTTCGGAACCTTCAGAAACTATCTAAACTGACTCATTTTTACTCCGTTTCAGTTTTATTAGGTCCCCTACTAATCATTCTAAATATTTTCGATTTTCCAAGGTCCGTCTCAAAATATTACTATTCATTGAGTACTATTCATCCAGAGACACTATTCACCAGGAAATATTCCTATTCATCCATAAATTCACTATTAATCATAAAATGAAAGTTTGGGTTCCTACAATTGGACAACTTTACTGTTCAGATTTTATCTCACAATCACACCATGGAAACTCAACTTGTTCACTTGATAGTTGATAAACTACTTACCTTTGTTAGATATCCTTCCTAGGCTCATTCTCTACCTTTTATTGGTTAAAAATCCACTCAAATTCAGCTTGAAGAAGGTGAAGTGCAGGTGCTGTCCAATTTTTTTTTTTTTTTTTTCTAGTTGAATTTCCCCTGCAATTCTTTTTTCTTAGTTCTGTCGACTTCAACCTCTGCTCTCTCTCAAAAATTCCAACAATTTCTTCTATTTATATATCCATTCTCAAGTTAACTAATTGCCTCTCAAGTTTGACATATAATTACATCTCATGCCATTAACTTATTTTGACAAATTTGCCCTCCATTTCTCTACGATCTTTCCATACTTTGTGATTCCAAAAATTCTCTTGCCTATCTCTTTAACCAATTAAGTTTTTAATATCATTTCTTTGACATTTCTTCAATCCTCATTCGTATCTTATACGCTAATAAATCAAAACATCATTTTCCAGATTCAAAATCGTTTCCGTAACTCAATTTCAAGAATATACCATTATTTTCGGTTTACTTGAATATTTTGTCTAACAAATCCAAAATTACAAAAATTTATTCAAACCACATTATTTCCTTTTCGTTGATCTTAGAAATATCCAAATGGTCTCAACCTAACTTTTAGTACTATTTCCAGAAATCATATTTGTTGGGGTTAACATCACCCAACACAACTAATTAAAACATATTAAAAAAAAAACGTTAAAACAAAATCGTGAGCCTACAGAAATATTATCTATGTGATGATTATTAGAATGGGTAACTTTATTTGCTTCGATAATGTAAAGTAAACAAATAAATTGGTCAATGAATCTTATATGATTGGGCATGTGCCATGTATGTGTGTTCATAACTGATAAAAGAAAAAGTGATTAGAGAAGTAGCTATATATAGATATATAACTTTAACTTAAATAACATATAATTACAATTATTTTATATTAATATTTTGAAAAAATAGTTACAAAATTAGAGTAAAGCATATTTGCTTTGTATGGTCCAGTTAGAGTTGGGCCATGCTCAGCCCACTGCCTTGAAAACAATGGTGTGGGCCACACAGTCCATAGCTCACTTGGAGGACAATAAAATGGGTCCAGTTGGTTGAGCAAGCTCGTATTTTATGTCTATGTATGATGGTGTGTTTACTTGATAAATTAAGAAATAAGAATAAGGATTGAGAATGATTAATGGTATTTATGTGCTCTAAATTCATTCCGTAATGAATCCCACATGAATTTGCGATTGTGGAATGAAAATCTCATTTCCATTTCTTTTTGTAAGGTAAAATGTCTCTTATATATTTATTAAAAAAAATAATATAGATACACAAAATATGTTAAATTATGACTTTTTGATATATATATATATATATACACACACACACACACAATAATATTGTTAAGAAAGTTTTTTTAACAATATTATTGTAAGCATATTTTTAGGTAACATTTTATATCAAAAAGAAATTACGACTTGATATACAATATAGATACATAATATATTATTTGATAAGAAAAACAAAAGAAGATATACAATATACTTACAATAATACTATTAAGGAAAAAAAAATTATTTTTTAGTTTATTATGATTGGTTAACATGACAAAAAGATGACACAACATCTTAAACATAATTTTGCATATTGTAATTAAGCCTTAATTTTAATCAAGTATATTTTTGTAACTTGTAATTAATTCATTTCGATTCCAAAACAAAGTAAACAACTCAATGGAGATATTGCTGATTCTGATTTTGATTCTGATTCCTACAGTTGAAATAAACAATTTATTCTGATTCTAATATATCATTCTGATTGCAAATCATTTCAATTCCAGATTATTTCGATTCCTACAATTGATGTAAACACACCATGACTGTATTTGAGAAAGAGCAAAGTCGAGAAAAAGCAATAGAAATGGTAAAAATAGATTTTATTTGAGCCGGGCTAAAATAAGTTAAAATTATTTTTAAAAAAATGATGTCAATATTCATATATTCATATATTCTTCACTCGGTCTAAGGATTGTCTTAATGTAATTAAGGATTGTTAATTACCTTGACTTCAATCATATTTTTTTTAATCATTAGATTAAGTAAAAATAAATAGATAGACTTTTTTTTTTTTTTTTTTGATACAGAATAGATAGATGATGAAGTCACTTTTTGAAATTAAAACCTAAGTTATTTTAGTCGAACCCTAAAATTTATGCACTAGTTTATATGAAACCTTTAGTCAATTAAACATTTTGTATGCTAAAGAATGAGATGTCTAGAATCAAATCTCTTGGCACCAGCTTTGGACAATGCTTCCAAGTTGAAATGGTAAAATGTAAGAGATCCAAAGTGAGTTTAATCGACAGAGAAAATGCACTCTTCAATCAATTCGATTTTATACAAAATGGGATGTTGTATACAAAGTATTGTTTAAAAAACATGTAATACACAAACACCTCATCCCCAAATTATACATCTACAAAGCATATAATAATTCTACCTCACAAATAACATACCTAATAAATAATATATATATATATATATATATATGAGTTTATCTGAGCTATGGTTTTGTGTACATAAACTATATGATTCATGAGAGATGTCCCATTCAGTTTGCTTCCATACGCAGCCGTGTCACTCTTGAAAGTAATCTGCAAGTGACTTGAGCTATCTCTGATGAATTTTCCCCTTCTCCCTTCACAGTTTTTGCAATGGAACATTTCCATTCCCTTATGTACAAAAGGGGGTCTCCTTGGCAAAAACAGGTCATTTTGGTCGCAGAGCCAAATGCCCGCCAACGGTGGTGTGTTACTTAAGATCCTTGAGTTTATGGAGATTCTGGTGAGACAGATGAACAAGGTTTTTGCAATCAACAATGCATAGCGAAACTAAATTAAGGGGCAAACCTCCCTTAGGGAAAGGACTTGAGGGAAGGGCAATTCGCTAAGATTTAAAAAGCGAAGTGACCTTGTGCAGGTGTTTGGGCAGGAACCTGAGACTTTTCACATTCATAAACAAGAAGTGCTATTAAGGAGTTATTGGGCAATCTGCCCTCAGGAAAGGATTTTTTTTTTATTTTTTATTTTTTTATTTTTTTTGAGATACTCAGGAAAGGATATTACTGATCTACACATTTACTGATCTTAAATGGTTTATGATATTTTGAACGTTCAAGAGTCTCCATGATTGCACATCTTGACGTACTCTGGTGGATAAAACAAAAGGTTCTCTTTTCTCATGTTGATTAGTAATAACTGGTAAAGAATTCTCGGTCATACCTTGACCGGTAAACAATTGTACTGATTCTGTATACTACTTGAGAATTAAAGAAAGCAAAATTTAAACTTCACTACAATGGAAATATGTTAACTAATAACAGAATTAGCAGGTGAGTTATCTTGACATACCGCTGAATCCAGCAACACTACATTGCATGAGTGTATACTTGGCTCGTTTGCCCTCTGAGAAAAGAAAAAAGAAAAGAGCTGTAAATTCTAATATTTAAGTATCAAAGAAATCAATATCAATATTTGATTTCAATTGAAAGATCTTTAGGCAGAGGTAGAGATAGCAGGCAAGGTTTTCAATTTACTTCTCCCTGGTTTCTTAAAATACGGCGAAAATTTGATCATAAAGGGACAAAGAGCGAACAACAGAAACACTCTTCAAGCACGGTGGAGAATTAAACATCAGAAATAATTTCTCATGGGGAAACTCGTTTTTTATAATTCTTATCAGTATATTTGTCCCAACTGACCTATTAAATGTTAAAAAGGGGTCAAATTTTAATAAAAAGTTTTCAATTATCAGCAAATAGAGAATGAAAAAGATAAAAATGTGTGTGCTAGGTAATTTGAATGAGATGACAGCAGCTGTTCATTAATAAGGTAACGAGGTAGTAATCCATCCATCTCAACTCCAGCAATCTCGCCATTTGCATTATAGATTTCCTAGATTGCTACTAAAACCTCATATCAATCGATTTCAAAAAAAAAAAAAAAAAAAAAAAAAAAAAATCCCTCAGATCAATCAATCAATCAATATTCATGGATGAATCCAAGTTATGTCCAGCCATCTACCTCTTATCCTTGAAAATAAGCATGAAGTTAATGCTTGACCATCTTACCAAAAGAAATGAAGGTCGTCCACTTATTGTTGGGGAGACAAAGAGCCCACGGACGAATGAATAAAAATGGGATGTAGGGTAACCCCAGTCGAAAATGGATTAGATTAACATATGTTTTAAGAACCACCCATGTTGACAGTTGAATAGGAGTACAAAACCTTCTTCTTTTAAGACCCAGGAAAGTAGTACAAATGTATGAAAGGGTAAGTGGGAGGTTTCTTTATCAAATTATGAGGACCTACAGAAATATGCTGCACAAATTTAATTAGATTTTATGATTGTAATCCTCAACTTAGAGGAACATAATGAAGCTCACCATCATGCATCTCCATTTTGATTCAGGCCATTTATAAGGATCCAAGTCAGCCATTCCTTTCACTACACCGCCACACCTGCAAGAAAGCATAAATTGCATCAGGTTTTTGCTGGGTAAGGTTATGACTTTGATCATCGATACGCAATTGAATTTAGAAGACCTTTGCAAAGAATCATCCATTTTGTATTGCATTAAGAAGTTGGCTCCAAGAGGCCATGTTGTTCTGATGCTTTTCATGTACTTTTCATAAGGTATCACAAAATCTGCAAAACTGGCCCTGCATTTCAAAATTTTAAATATGAGTAAAAGATGAGTTATCCTCCTATATGATTTTCATTCCTATCATATATATAGCATCCTAGATAACTTTCAGCACCCTCCCATAAAAACATGTCTTATTTTGATATGATAGATGGAATGTGATATGTACTACAGACAACTTTTCCAAACAAGAAAATGAAACATGAAACATGAAACAATGCTCATGTGGGATACTGCATAAGCCACTGGGGGGAAAGGAAATTGTAAGATCCATAGTTCTTCGCAATAATGGACTCAGGAACACCAATTTCATGGCAACCAGCTCTTCTTATTCCCAACCCCAGCTTCTTATCTTTACCTCTGCAAGAACCATTTCCAGAAGATTGAGAACCTCACATCATCAATAATGCATATGCTAAGACGACGGATGGAGCTGAAATATCTACATTTTCTCAAGTTGGGCTGATTAGAAAACTCAAAAGTAAAAGAATTATGGTATAATCTCAATGGTTTGCGACTGTGGAATTGTGAGTCAAGTAAGCATACCTAAGAAATACCAGAGTATCCCCTGGAACAAGATGCTTGTCTCTCACAAATTGACTCCATCCCCTTTAGTAATGGAGTAGCTTTTATTCTTATCTGGAAAACTAAATTACAAAATTTTCTTTTATTAAAGTACATCTTGACATCCTATCAAAATTTCCTTCCAACATCCACTCAGGCAACAACCCTCCTGGGGGGAACCAAGCTGCAGTCAGAAACTCCAGTAAACTAATCTATCAAAAGCAAACAACGTTAAAAACACACCTGAAAAATGATGTTTTCATCTTGCATAGCGACTAACAAGGTTTCGGCATCAGAAATTGAAGCTCTTTTCCCTCTGATTTGAACTCAATCCTACCGACTAGACAACTTCATAAGAAAGAGGATCACACCACCATCATAAAATTGATATATAACGACTTCAAATTGAAAAAAGAAGCCACGGAATACCATACCTCTGATTCAGGAAGCAGAGGCTACACCAACAATCGAATCACGAAATACCATACCTCTGATTCATGAGTAGTCCCACATCGAGAAAAAATGCAAAAGCTATCAGGGGTTTGATATATAAAATGCTGCTCGATACCCTTTTTCAAGCTGCCTTAAACTAATGAGTAAGGAAAACAAAGCGAACGGTGAGAGCCGGTCGCCGCGTCACTAAATCAAGTGCGCACGAATTTATGGAGGGGTAATAGGCTGGTACGAGCGTAGACGCTGCTTACTTTGCAGAACTCGCTTGTGCGGGCCTACCCGCCCTACCCCGATTTTTCTCATTAACATATTCAATTTTTTTTTTCCTTTTTTGTCTCCACTAGAATTTCCCTTGAATCTGCTAGAGTGCTAATTCAAGGGGGCCAAATACAATACGTCTCCTTTATAGTTTTATTTTTTGACTAGAGTGATCGATTAATTTGTTTTACATTTTTTATTACGTCAAAATAAAATGACGGTTTTACATTTTTTAATGTTGGTGGAGTAGCATCTGATTGGATTGTTTTATTTTGTTTTATTTATTTAAATATTATAAAAAAAATTATGAACAAATTATTGAAAAATCTTTGAAAATATATCTAATTACGTTTACAAATATATCTAATTACAAACGGAATGCACGTTTGCGATTTTGTAACAATATCTTCCACTGCATTAAAGGTCAAACTAAGGTTGACCGTTTAAGATAAGAAAAAGTAACAAGGTCATTTTGGGGGGTGTCATCCAAGGGTTGTTTTAGCGTACCTATGGTGTGATTTTTATTTTTAATTTTAAATTAAAAAAAGAAACAAATTAAAGACAAAATAAAAGGGGTAAACCAAGGTTGTATTTGACATGTGAGATTGGAATTAAATGAAATGGATTTGATTGAAATGGAAAATCATCATTCCATGTTTGGTAGAACTTAGAATTTGACTAAAAAATATTTCATATCATGTTTGGTGTAGATTGAGATTGGATTGAAATAAATTATTTTAATGTTTTATTATATAAAATTAATTTTATACAAAATCTAAAAACAAAAAGAAAAACCAAACATCATCTCCCACAATTCATCAAATATCAAAAATCACACTTTATCAATATCATTATCTCACACAATTCAACATCATCAACCTACTTTATCAATATCATCATCTCCCCCAATTCAACATCATCAACCCACAGTTCATTAATATCATCAATTCAATTCATCAACATTATCATCTCCTATAACAACAACATCAAATCATCATAACATTAAAAAAAAACAAAAAACAAAAACAAAAACACTAAGAACAGAACCTAGAACTAGATGGTTATGGGTTCGACAACCTATGTTGGTTCTGGGTCGACAAACCCAGAACTAATCTGCATATTTTGTGCTTATTCGCAATACTTACCTTTTGAATAAATTGGCTAAGATTTATGTAGATGAGATAGTTCCTCTTCATGGGGCACTGATATTTATTATTTCAGATAGAGATTCTCGATTCACATCCAGGTTTTAGCCGTGTTTACAAGAAGCTTGGGGTACAAGTTTATGATACTAATAGATGCATCAACATGTTGTCACATGTTTGTCTATCATCTACCTACAATATTGCATTTGCGAGACCCTTTGCTCAGATTATCTGATTACGAGCCCAATTCTCAGATTATGCAACCAAAAAAATTTGTCTTGATAATGTTGGAGAATTTAGATCCCGAGCTTTTAATGAACATTGCATGTCAATTGCGATTACTGTTAACCATCCTATTGCTCACACATACAAAATTAGTTGACAAAATTTCTTATTAAAAGGTTTAAATTAATTGTTAGGCCCTTACTGATGAAAACTAAGTTGCCTAGTTTTGTTTGGAGGCATGTCATATTACATGCTATAACACTTATTCACATAAGGCCAATTGCATATCATAAATACTCCCCATTACAACTTGTTTCTAATTAAGAAGTTGATATATCCTACATGAGAGTTTTAGGTTATGCAATATATGTTTCAATTACTCCACCACAAGTGCATTAAGATGGGTCCACAAAGAACATTGAGATGTTGGATTTGCATCCCCGTCAATTATTAAATATCTCGAACTCCTGACAGGTGATATTTTCACGACATGGTTTGCCAACTATCAATTTGATGAGATAATTTTTCAGCATTAGGGGAAGAGAAATAACAGTTGGAAAGACAAGAACTTTTATGGAATGTATCATCATTATCTAATTTTGATAATCATACAAATCAATATGAATTGGAAATCATTTACTTGTAAAAAGTTGCAGATAGTTACCATATTCACTTATTGATGTTGAAAAAGAGACAAAGTCACATATACCAACGGTTAATATTCTTGTTCATATTAATATGCCAACAAATGTGTCTATTGCACGCCAAAGGCATGGTAGACCACTCGGTTCCAAGGATGAAAATCTTAGAAAGAAAAAAGAGCAAAATAAGCAAGTTGACATTTCTAAAGTTATTAGTACTCCTAAATAACCCATAATAGAAATAGTTGACATAACTTAACAAATAACCCTAGAAGAGGCTCATGTACCTTAAAATAAAGATAATAAAGAGATCTCGATAAGTTATTTCATTTAAGGAAAGAGATGAAACCAAAAGGAAATTGTTATTGATAATATATTTGCATATGCAGCAGCTTTTGATATTACAAATGAAAATGAGGATCTTGAACCGAAGTCCGTTGATTAATGTCGACATAAAGCTAATTAGCCAATAAATATTATAGGGAGATCAATAAAGATCAACTTTAAGAAATAAAATCGATATATATATATATATTTATTGTGTGGTTTCCTTTGGCTCGAGTCAAAGAGGAAACAAAACTTTAAGGAGAAAAAAAAAAAAAGCCACATTTGATCAAATTTTATTTTCTTTTGTGGATTATTTTTCATTAGATCATAGATCTTGAGTTAAAGAGTTGAAGCTTGATTTACATTTATTACAACAGAAATAATATTAAAATATATTCTTTTTTATTTTAATGTAGCTGTGATCCTGCATGTGCAACCTGTTTTCTACCATTTGGATTCAGAAAAAATAATACATCTAACTTCAATTTACATAATTCCTTTTCACCATTGTCTTGCGTTATTCTTTACAAATTTATGGACTAATTCAACTCACTTGTTAATTTTGAGTCTGCAAAATTTTTACTGCTTGTCCGTAAAAGAGTTTAAAAAATGAAAATAAAGTTTTTTCTATTATGGATGTACTTTAGGCGGTACTAGCTAGTCAGTCATTTGATAATTAATGAAAGAATATTTGTTTTATTATAATCTTTTTGTTTATACAATTTTTTTTTTTTAAAAAAAAGAGAGAGAGAGAATAGGACCCACAAATTTAAGGAAAAATCCTAAAAAATAGTTTGACTTTTAATAAATTATCTATTTTTCATCATATAATTTCATTTTTATTTAAAATTTTCATATATTAAATTTTTAATAGAAAAGTTAGATAACAAATGAAAAGATATTTTTAACCCTTAAATTTTTATTTAAAAAATAAAATAATATTTAAAATAAAAAATTATAAACTAATAAAAATTAGTTTTTACTGTTTATCATGAGATAAATCGTAGAGATTATCATATTAAATTAAAAATAAAAAATTTAAGTAAAAATAATAATAAGTGAAATTATGAGACTAACACGAAAATAAAAATTCAAAATGCATCTATCCAAAATTAAAGAACTCAACCCACCGACATTACAAATGCAATCAAAAGTACCTAAAACAGCGCCTTCCCTATTAAAAAAATCACATATACCCTCTTATAATTACACCCTCACAATCCACCCCACTCTCTCCTTTCACACGTCTATTACACCAAAACGCTCGACATTTATACAACATTGCAAACTAAACCGACATACAATCACACACACACACACACGCCAACACTCTCATTTACACAAAAAAACCACATAATAATCACTAACCATCTCCCTTGACAGCCTGAGGAGCGGCCTCCTTCACAAAGTAATGAACCGGGATAGCATTCTGCTACTGCAATATAACTGGACCCCCACACAACTGCATAAACTCCAACCCAAATACCAAAATTTTAATTTTTTGTCAACAAAAAATATATATATATATATACACACACACGCACATATAACTGATAAAAATCATAAATTTCTTTTATAAATTCTAATTTTAATCACAAAAACCAGATATTCACTTAGGTCCACCACACCAGCACATCCGTCAAAAACACAAACATACTAAAAATAGATAAAGTTGAGATTTTTACTACATCTTAGAAATGCCATTTCAGACCCAATGAAACAAAACAGTATCCAATGAAAAAAACGAAGAAATTGAAGAGGTTGGGGATGGGGATAGAGATATTCTTGTGCCGATTTAGAATACAGAGAGAGAGATATCCACCGTTGAAGAGCTAGTTTGAGTCTCCACATGGAGACCCGTAATGGTCTCCACCATTAGAGACCTAGAGACCATTCTGCGTCTCCATCGTTGGAGACTCAGAATTGGTGTTTTCACTATACTGCCACTATAGGTCCATTATGTCGCCGCTGTCAAACCCACCTCCAAATCCGATAGGAGATGGAGAAAGAAAGAGGAAAAGAGGAGAGAGAGAGAGGAGTTGAAAGGAAAAGGGCTTTGGAAAAAAAAAAATTCTTATATATTATTTTTATTTTTTATTTTTAAATAAAAATATCTTTTTTTTATATAATTTTATATTAATATTATTTATTTTAATTTTTTATATTTTAATTAATATTTTCATTGAATTTTATTTTTTGTTTTTGGAGTTAAACGATCAACTATGTCAATCTAACAAAATCTATAACTGACAGAAGTATTATCTTCATTTTATACATCTACAGGGATATTTTGGGTGTTTCTTTTAAAATTAGTCATACGGTATTTTGGATAAAAACGAAATTATATGATAGAAAATGAACAATATATTACAAGTCCGAGGATTTTTTAGGATTTTTCATGAATTTAACACTAAACTGTGTTTTGATTCTCTAGTGTAATGTAGTACTAGTTTGTAGAATTACTGACGTCCAGGCAAATAAAAACAAAACGTCCTCGCAAGTCTTATTATTATTATTTTGGGTTTTTCTTTTTTTCATATAAATGATGCATTTTTTTAACTTCAAATTGAACACTAATCATTTTTTTCAAAATATTATAAAAATAATTATTTTTGAATAAAAATACACTTAATAAAAATGTGGAATCCCAAAAAAGAATTATTTCTCAACTACATCCTCAAAAAGGATTAGTTTCCTGATTTTTTTTAAAAAAAAAAATTGTCCTCGCAAGTTTCTATCTACTAAAATGGAACATCCATCATCGATGTAAAGAACAGTGGAAGAATAAGGTTGACAAGCGTAAAGTAGTAACTGACTAGTTGATTGGAAACTCTAGATTGTTAGCTGGCTGCTGGTTTGGACATAAACCGCAATTCAGACCATTCCATGACCGCAGTAGCTCTGTCATTCAGCTTCCCTCCATTTCTCCTTCTCTCCATTTTAGCAAAAGTTCGGCAGTTCCTCATCATTAAGATGTGTAAGAGTATCGCAGATCCTCGTCGAGATCTGCAAGATCTACCTCGGTGCTGATCTACATGAGTGCCACTGTCTTTTGTTTTTGGGTCCCTGCCTTGCTCAAAGACTCTCAGTTTCGCTAACTAAGGTTCTGCTCCTGCTACTGATTCTGTTAGTTACTCCGTTGCAGACAGCCCAGAACCCTTCTCGACTCGCCGGACTGCTATCGATGGGCTAGTCGACGAGAACTCGGTGCTGAAACACTGGTAGTTTGACTTGCATAATTCTATAGATGTTGTTGAAAGCTGTATTATATCTTATTCTTTAATAAGTATCAGTGGATAACCAAGGTTTTGTAATTAAGAGAAATGGTAGTGGGCGGACCTACATTGGGT
This sequence comes from Nephelium lappaceum, assembly GCA_021234005.1. NCBI lineage: Eukaryota > Viridiplantae > Streptophyta > Magnoliopsida > Sapindales > Sapindaceae > Nephelium > Nephelium lappaceum. Next base: position 14,205,667 of record CM038001.1, on the reverse strand, counting down.
ATGAAAGAATTTATACAGTATATAAATTTTATAAAACAATAAAACGGAAACCAAAAGCATACCTATTTCTATGCAACGAAAATTATCTTGGATTCTGAATTGTTCAACTGGTCGGATTCCAATCACATGGGCGGAAAGGAACCTTAAATCACAGTGTAATTTGTCTTGCCATTTGTTTTCTCTTTTATCTCATATGTGTAGTATGATGTGTATGTGAAGTTTCTGAATTGATTTTCTATCATTCTTCAACAAAATGAAATACCTTAAGTATTTATAGAGGTGACGGTTATTTTCTGATAATCGCTAGTAACCGCCAAGCGGTTATTTGATTCAATCCAATTCAAATGGATTTGAATCGAGTCATGGGTTTGAGTCATCTTGGGTGGACCCGACCCAACAACCCAATAATCCAACATTTTTCACTCACACAAGATGAGCCAAATAGAACTCACAGAGAAAACACTGGTGACCCCTTTATGACAAGGAGTACAGGCATTCATACAGACAAATGCACCGTGTGACCTATGAACAATAATATATGCAATGTGACTTGTCTTTCAAATCTCAATTGTACTTCTGTACAAGAGATTGTAAATTTGTTCATTATTATATTCTAGATTTAATATAATTTTATTTGCTCAAGCATGTTTAATCCCTTAACATGCTCGATCCTTCGATATTCCATATAATCACAACTGCAATTCCAAATTGCAATTAGTCGCGACTAGTAACTATAGGAACAAAAATAAAATTCATTAAATCTTCCTATCTCAATTTCGTCCCTCGGTCAACAAAATGACTAACATCATAGTAATGTCCCATAGGCCGTATTATCATAGCCATAGAAGACACACTAATGATACAAACATCACCTCATTACTTTGAGATAAAGTGAATAGTCACTGAGGACAATAGGTAGAAGTTTTATATAAACTTCAATGGAACTTACATAATGAGGAATTAGAGATAAATTCACTCATTTTTCCATGTCGGTCACGATAAACACACGAGGTATAAAACGCATGTTACAGTGAATCTTATCATTTAATAAGGACGCGTATGTCTTTTATATTGATATTATTTACTGTACAAATCTTAGTTCAGACACTTTCCTAGTGCCTAACCTGAGTTCCAAAGTTCACCCTTTTTTGGCATCTATTATCGAGAAACTCACATTTGGCTTAATCAGGTTCTCATGATGGTGGGGATACATCATGAGTGGTTCAATAATTTAATTTTAGGTAGAACCTCATCTTGACTATAGTCAAGACGATATTTCATATATTTCAAGCTCTTAAGAGAATAACTCCATTTTTATTCTCTAAAAATATGTGTCTCATCTTAGCTTACTCTCCTAGCAACCAATGCGATTGTACATGTAAGAATACCAATCTCAAAACCTAACGACATACTTTCATATATAATCTATGTGAAATGAATATGTGCTAGTTTTATAAAACCAAAATAACGTATCTAATCATAAAACAGATATAACTTAATGCAACAATTATAACATCACAATTTACACAAACTCAAAGACCTAGTATGTGACATAAATATATCTCTTGTCACAGCTTTTGTGAGTGGATCCATACCATCTCATGTGTAGATGAATACTAAATTGTTACATTCTTTTCATCATTACATCCCTGACGAAATTGCACTTAGTTTCTATGTGCTTCGATTTACTGCGACATTTCGTATCTTTAGGATAGACAATTATTGTCTAACTATCATAGTATACAGTAATTGACTTTTTCACATTAATTTCGAATTCAAATTCTTCAAAAATCTCTTGAGCCAGACTTGTTTCCTAGACTACAACTGAACATGCTATGAATATAGCTTCCATGGTGGACAACATAATGCATGATAGCTTTTTGTTACTTCCTACAAGTTGATTTATTTGAGAGTACTAACTTATTAGTCATTTCGCTACCACTGGGAACAAATGAATAAGCTATTCCAATAGCTTTATCACTCCCACTAAAGATAGAGTATTCAAATAACTCTTATCTTCCTCTAGTTGAGTGTTCGGATTTGGAACATTGTCCGAATTGTTCAACTCAGTACTATTGAAATTCCTTTTCAACCTTACATTTTGCTATGAAAATTTATTCTTTAAGAAGTTCAGTAACTATGTTTTTCGAAGCACATGTCATTTCATTAAATGACATTTATTCTATTTAGAGACTTTTAATCCATATCTATCTACGTTTATACTAGCACATCCACTATCATTTCACTAAAAATATTGTAGCAACTACACACTCATAAATATGATAAAGGAATATTTGGATAGGAATCGAAAAAAATAGTCAAGCTGCCCATCATCATCCAATTTCCAAATATTCACTAAACCATACATGTAAATGTTTTGCGCAAAGTAGTCCTAATATCATTTTCCAAAAGATTTTAGGACACTCATAATTTCAATAGCATCATTTGAGATCTTTATATTTTCAAACATCTCATAATCGAAATATCTATGACTTCCATCATTTTGTTGTCTAAGATTTTTATGATCTCAAGATCTTGCTAATCATTTGAGGTTTCTTTAATCTCAAAATCCTAGTCGACAATTTGAGATTTTGATAACTTCTTCGTTATCTAATAGAACAACGATCTCAATCAAATCATTAGATGGTTTATTGTCATAACGAGTCGACTCAATCCCATAACAATGCATGTCAAAACCCAAAAATAAATAAATACATCATGATTACTTTAGATTAAATAAAATTTAATTTAAAAAACTAAAGCATTTTTTAAAATCAACTCCCTATAGAGTGAAATAAATAAAATAATATAATTTGGCTCACAATTAAAGCAAATAATTAATTGAGATGAAAAGAGAAGGTTAAAAAAAATTTATTAATTTCCTTTTTTTTTTTTGCCTGAAAAAATCACCGACGGCGGCTGGTGAACGTCACCTGTCGCAGGCGTCGACAACTCGCCAGCAGCCTTGGTCACGCGTCGCCCGTGTGTAAGATATGCCTCCAGCATGACACATCATCGTCAGCTACACTGTGTCCCAGTGACATGTGTCGCGTTGTGATTCGGCCATGCGTCTCCCTACTATTAACCAGCAACAGTTCGTCCTGTGTACAAGTGACCACATGGCACGTTCTGCTTGTTCAGCTTGCTACACGTGTCACAACATCAGATTTCCATGCATCGCAATCTTAACGGTGCACGAATTCACCACTTGTCTCACATGCAGGTGTCTATGCATCATGATTCAGCCATTCAAGTTTCGCCACAGTGGCAATACCATTGCCGTTGTGCACGCGTGGTGCTTGTGTGGCTGGATGGTTGAGGTCCAGCGCGCCACGCACAGAGGTCACACGCGCCTCTTTGCCTATGCCTTCAGAGGACCGGACAACCTTCATATTTTTCCGCATTTCATCACCATTAAGTTTATGTCCTTATTTTTCAATTTAAGGTTAAGGTGAATCACCCTCCCCTTAATTGAGAGTGTCCTCATGGTTTTCAAGATCTTCAATCACCTTTTATTATCAAACTTTTTTTTCCAGATTTTTGATTCTCTACATTTTGATTCAAAACTGTTTTTCTCCTTCAATTCTAATCCAAATTGGGCATGTAATATACCGTTGGAAAGATCTTTTCGAGCCCTATCTAATGGTGTAATAATCACACGAAGAAGAAAAACATAAAATGATGTTAATTCCTAAAAACATATTCGGATCTCATACATCTATTTCTTAGGTTTTCAATATGGAAAAATTAAGTTTCATTGCATGTTTAATCATGTAATTATGATCATAAACCAACAAACAATCCAACTATACTTTGATACCAATGAAAGAATTTATACAGTATATAAATTCTATAAAACAGTAAAACGAAAATCGAAAGTGTACCCGTTTCTATGCAGTGGAAATTATCCTGAGATCCTGGATTGGTCAACTGGTTGAATTCCAATCACATAGGCGGAAAGGAACCTCAAATCACAGTGTAATTTGCCTTGCCATTTGTTTTCTCTTTTCTCTCATATGTCGTAGTATGATGTGTATGTGAAGTTTCTGCAATTGATTTTCTATCATTCTTCAACAAAATGAAATACCTCAAGTATTTATAGAGGTGGCGGTTATTTTCTGATAACCGCTAGTAACCGTCAAGCGGTTATTCGATCCAATTCCAATTCAAATGGATTTGGATCGGGTCATGGGTTTGGGTCATCTTGGGTGGATCCGACCTCAACAACCCAATAATCCAACAGGGTCCAGAAAGGGATGTGCTCCCTCAAAATTTTTTAAAAATTGATTGAGTTTATTATATTAGTCATTAGATATGCAAATATATAAATAAAATGCCACATAGCTTTACAACTTAAGAAAAGCGCTAATGGTTAGGTTTGTCCTCTTCAATTTCAACTCACTAACGTTTGAACCTATCCACAATCACAACATGTTTTTCTTTTTGTCACTTTTAGCTATTAAATATATTATATAATTAAATGCTACATGTTATCCTAAACATTAAATGTGATGGTGCTTTCAATCCCACGGTTTGAACCATCATCAAAACATTTTGTTTTTAGTCGTATTTTCTTCATTAAATATAGGAAAAAAAATCATTTTAAGTCTTTAATTTTTGAGAAATAGTCAAATATTTAATTATATTTTAGAAAAAGGCAAAATGAATCTTAACTTTTTTAAAAAAGTGTCAAATTAGTCCCTCCCGTCAGTCAGTTGATGGTCAAACATAACGAAAAATATGAAAATTAATAAAAAAATTAACTTTAAAGGGTAAATTGATCATATTATAAGTGGAAAAATCTTTTTTTCTAAAAATTAATTACACCTAATTAAAAACTACCATATTGCAATTATATTTTTTAAAAAATATATATATATATTTTTTACCTAGATGAGTCTAGATGATAGACTCAAAATTATTTTCTTCAGTCTTCTACTTCTCCTATGTTTCCTCCATCTCCTTCCTTTCTATTGGTCTCTTCTCTTCTCCCCATTGTCTCCTCCATCAACCTCCATCTTCTCCTCCTCCATCTCTTTCTCCTCACCGTCTCTTCCATCAGCCTCCATCTCATTCTCCTCCATTTTCTACTCCATCTCTTCTCCTCATTCATCTCTTTTCCTCATTCGTCTTTCTCCCCACGGTGACGAAAATGGAGATTGGTCCCTTTTTTATGAAGATGTGAATTGGATTAAAGGTTTGAGGGTTTTTTATTTTTTTTTGGACTTACGATTTTGGGTTATTGAGTGTGTGTGTATTGGTGATTGAATGTGGTGGTGATGTTTTATGGTGATTGAATGTGGTGGTGATGTTTGGTGGTGATTGAGTGGCGGTGGTGACACTATCAACTATGGATGAACATGAAACAGTACACTTTTTTATTTTTTATTTTTTGATTTTATTTTGGATTGATGATTGATGATGTTGGTCTGATGATTGATGGTGGTTTTTTATGATGGTCTAAGAGATTGATGATGGTCTGGGTTTCTGGGTTTCCATTCAACTAGAAATTGAGAAATTTGGGTTTCCATTGGAGTGGAAATCCAAAAATCTGGGTTTCTAGTCGAATGGAAACCCAAAATACAGAGGGCAAAGAATAGAGAAGAGGGAGAAGAGAAAGAAAGTAGGAGAAGATGGGTCACTGGCATTGAAGAAGATGGAGAGAGAGAGAGAGAGAGAGAGATGGATATGATAGAGGTGAAGATGAAGAATGAAAAAGAACACACGTTCATTGAAGAAGAACATGTAACACCTCCTACCGTCTTTTTACCAAACGACTTCAAGGGGCACTACCTTTATCCTTTTTAATAAAGTTCATAATGTAAAAATCATATATTTCGAATTTCTTTCTCTAGAAAACCATATATTAAATTAACCATATCAAAATACAAAATTTCAAAAACTTTACAAATCATTTTAACACTTTTATTTCCTGTGGAAAAACTGCCAGAGTTTCCCTTAAAATTTCGAACTTTCCCAACTTGTTACAAATTTAATATTTTCATTTCCAACACAAAATTTTTCACAATCATATTCATCAATTGGAACCAAACTTAATTTGGTCCAACATTAACCATATACACAACATAATCCCAAAATAGATACCAATCGATTTTCTTTACCAAATTCCACATTTAACATACACATACATGTAATGCATGCATTTATATGCAAATTACAAATTCTTTTATACAACATCAAATATGATAACTATCCAAAATCAAGATGGATGAATGAAAGGATGGATGTGACTATATAAACTCGCTGCAGATGTGCTTTCTCTTCAATCCTCCCCCTCCAAGGCGCAATCTACTAGCTGCATGCAGTAATTCCAACGTGCTAAACAAATTTGCTTAGTGGATGTACACTAAATTTGAATTCATAATTTTTGAATATAAACATTTTCATACCATAAAAATAAACAACTTTTCAATTCAAAGAATTTAACAACTTGTTATACACATTTGAAAACCAATTCTCACATACATTATACAATTGGTCTAAAACAATTTCCATTGCCCATTGTAAACACTAGTATGATACTTTAGACAGGAAAATGGGATTTCCGGCATTGGACCCTTGATGCCTACCTGCTGAATTGCATATCACATATATAAATCAATCATTTGGAACCGGACACTCAGTGCCTCTCATGGTCCCTAAATTAATGAATTTCATTTTATTTCAGAACATTTCAACGCAGTAGTGTTATAATAACCCTATTAGCATGTCAAATTTCCAATCCTCACCTATCAGTACTTAGGTTTACTAGGGCTTATTTAACATTTTCAAATGGATAGATTTTCATATTCAGAATTTCTTACTTAAATCAACACAATCATTCAAAATATACATTTCAAACATAGTTAACAAATCAATTTAGTTAAACCACTCAAATATTCATAATTTAGATAGCCATATACATACAATTAAAAGTAAAAATTCAAATCGAATATACACCAACCTTTTTGCCATGTTTTCTTGATCTATCTCACTCTCCCACAGAAGGTTACACCTTTTCTTTTCCTTTCGCTTGGCTTCCCTGAGCTATCTCATATCCTAAATTTTTAAAGAAGACATAGATAATGAATAAAAGTTAATTCCATCAATCTAAATGCATGCTTTGTTAATCCTAAATGATTCAAATACTTTCAAATCTCACTAAACTCCATTAAAACCTATTTGACTTTTTAACTTCTCTTCTAGGTTTCTACTTAACCAACGTTTTAAAATTTTGATTTCTTTCCTTAAATCTCACTTATTCTCACCTAGGAACACACCCATATACGCGAAATAATTTTTTGAAGCTTGAAATGAAAAACGATATTTTTCCACCCCTCTTGGCCGAATGGTATGCAGCCCCCAACGCTTTGATTTTCTTTCCTCAATTCTTGCTCCATTCATCTCTCTAACTCGCATTTAGGTCACCCGTAAAGCGGTTCTGAAAAATTCCAACTATCGGGTGGTAAAACCTAGGAAAAATCTCTTTTTTCGACACTAATTTAGTTGCACTTTTCACATTTTCCACTTCTAATTTCAATTCTCCTTTCCTAGGTGTTATTCATGCTTAAATATACTCATTTAATACATTCATATACATACATTAAGTGGTATTATATGATAACCAATATTGCCCTTCATATAGACTCTACTAACGGAAATGGTCTAATTGATTTCCAACTTGTTTATAGATTTCTGTAACATGTTTTCCACATGGAATCATGTTTAAAGGACTCAAATTACATTGGTATCATAGACCCCTTACTATGGCATCTCATGGTCCAACACACACCAAGTCCATTTCTCTCAAATTTTTCATGGTAGTTCATTCAAACATTTCATCAAACACCTAATATACAACTCATTTCATTCAAATACAAACTCAAATCCATCTTTGAATTTCTCCAACACAACCTCTAGCTCATCAAAATTCATGGCTCTACATGATCCATCCATGGTTTTGGTCTCTAAATACTGAACTCTTATCACAAACAAAAACCCACATCCATTTCCAACAAAGTTCTCAACATAAACATCAATCCAACATCATTCCAACAAGTTCAAAATTATGAAAACTCACCTTGATTTGCTTGATTTCTTGTCTCTAACTTGTTTATCTAGCTTAGGTTGGCTTGAAGACTTGATTTGTATGATGAAAATGACATGAAATCACTTGGATCCCTTTATCTCCTTCATTTGGCCGAAAATCACCCTTTCTCCCCTTTGGTTTCGATTTTGCCTTTGGTTTCTATGTTTGGCTTCTTGTTTTGGCGAGAACATACTCACAAGTCAACATATATATTTTTATCTTTTCCAAAAATAACCATTATGTCCTTGACAAATTTAGTTTTCATCCCTCAACTTTGCTTAATTTTAGTTTGACCCCAAATATAATTTGTTTATTTCAATTTAGTCCTTTAGCACTTTAATAATTTCTTAAGGTCATTTACCATTTTACCTTTTAGTTTATTTTCCAATTGGGTTCAATCAATTTCTAGAGATTCTCTACATTCTTTAGACATTTTCATTAATCATTTAGGGTCTCAAAATATCTCTTAGGGACCATTACTAAGGAATCCATAAATAAAATTTAGGGTTTTACCATATATATACATATATATTCACACTTAATCTACTTTTGCATGTTACATTTCGATTCATAAATGATATGCATGCTTAAAATATTTGGAGTGTTACAGAACAGATGGTGTTCTTCACTATTTTTCATTGAAGAACAAATTTTTTATTTTTTCTTAAATTTTAAAATTATAACAAATTTAAAAATAATTGAGAATTTAAAAGAAAAGAAGAGATCCATCACATGATGGAGAGAGATTAATTTAAAAATAAAAATGATTTTTTTTTTTAAATTTAAAGATTAATTTTTAATGAAGAAAAAAAGTTATTAATTATATGTCTAAATGTTTTAATTTAGAAGTGGTGATGTGTCAATACTTTATTGATGTAAAATTATTATTATTGTTATTATTATTTAATTTTGCATGAGACGTGTTGGATTTTTATTGGTTGATAAATTATAATAAAATGATAATTTTAAGATTAACTAAAGATAGGGGTAAAATTGACTTTTTGCATTGTTCTGTTAAGTTTGATCGTCAGTTAACTAATAGAAGACACTAATTTAATACTTTTTCGAAAAATTAGGGTTCATTTCACCTTTTTTTCGAAATATAATTAAAAGTTTGATCTTTTTCTAAAACTTAGAGACTAAAATGATTTTTTCCCCTTAAATATATTATATACATAAAATTATTTTGCGTTAGGTCATTTTTTAGTCATTAAATATATTAAATAAATAAAATGATGCATTTTATCACAAACATAGAAAACTATTGATGGTATGAGTCTTTTTTCCTTTTGGTCATTTATTTTTATCTTTAATTTTTATTTTATTCTATTTTGTTATAAATACACATATATTTATTAATTAAAAGACTAAAATTATAGTTTGATTAGTAACTTTCATAATAAATGTGTGTAGTTTGATTGTATACATTTATTTTGCAATCTAAATAGCAACTCTCATCATAAAGACATATCCCCAAATTAAAGTTTTCTTTTTTTTTTTTTTTTCAATATTATGAAATTTAAACTTCTCTTACTAAGAAGAAGAGAGCTAATGCACAATCAACTCGCAATTAATCTGTTTTTGTTTTTATTCTTGTATCAAGTATTATATTTTTAAGAAATTTTAATTACAATTTATGAAAAGTAAAACTATATATCTCCTACTGATTATGTATTTTAATTATTTGTATTTCATATAACGTCTTTCTAACAATTGAAATAAATTTTGCCAAGAAAATTTCATACAGTTTGATTTCTTGATGTTATAATTATCATATAAAATTGCCCCCCTCACATAGATTTCTGGGTCCGCCACCCGTAGTGGATAAGTTATGATGGCCACGAAACTGTTGGACATATCTTCATGGGACATGAATAAATTGGTCTATTTTCATATGTGAAGCATCGAAGGTAGATTGGGTTTTGGGCAGTATACATTTTGTGTTGGGTTTTAGGGCCTCTAACGATGCATGTGCTCCACGAAATGTTTCCCTCGTAAACAAAATTGCTCAGGTGATTGAATCCCGACACTGTTATTGTTAAACATTCTTGACAGTACCAGTAAACAAAAACCATAAAAACAGAGTATATAAACATGTAAAGGAGAACCTGGAATGCAGTGGAAGACGTTCAAATTCACGTTGTTCAACAGTGGTCGGATCCCGATCACCAAACGGGAAGGAAACCATAATTCACAATGATAAATGTCTTATCTCTCTTTCTCTATATTTCTCTGTTTTTCTATGTGTCTATCGTCTCTGTTTTTCTTCTATTTTTCATCTCTTTTTACAAGCAATCAATTGAAGCATTTTATAGATAGTAACTGCTTCATGCAGTTATCTTTTCAAAAACGAGAAAACTGATTAAAACTGCCAATTGCAGTTAATATTGATGATCCATTTTATTGGATCTTGGATCTGGATTTGGGTTTGGGTCATCTTGGGTGAACCCGACCCAAAATCATACAACCCAACATCTCCCACTCACACAAGATGAGCCAAACAGAACTAATAGAGAAAAACATTAGTGACCTCTTTTTAACAAGAAGTACAGACATTCATACAGACAAATACATTGTGTGACCTATGAACAACGTTATATGAGATAGAACTTACTTTTAAATCTCAATTACATTGTGTGACCTATGAACAACGTTATATGAGATAGAACTTACTTTTAAATCTCAATTGTATTTCTATACAAGAGATTGTAAATTTATTCATTGTTATGTCCTAGATTTAATAGAATTTTATTTGTTCAAGCATATTCGATCCCTTTAACATAATATGCTTGATTATCTAATACTTCATATAATTACAATTGTGATTCCAAATCACAATTTGTCGACATGTAAATATATGAAAAATAAAATTTATTAAATCTTCCTGTCTCACTTTCATCCCTCAGTCAACAAAATGATTGGCACCATTGAAGTGTCCCATAGGTCGAATTATCATGACCATAGAAAACACACTAATGGTACAAACATCACCCTGTTACTTTGAGACAAAGTGAACAGTCATTAAGGACATAGGTAGAAGCTTTTACAAACTTCAATGGAACTTACACAATGAGGAATCAGGGATGAATTCACTCATTTTCCACGTCGGTCACTATAAGCACACGCGATATGAAACGCATGTTACAGTGAATCTTGCCCTTCAATAAGGACGTGTATGTCTATTATTTTTAGATTATTCACTGTACAGATCTTAGTTCAAAACGCTTTCTTAGCGCCTAATCCTGAGTTTCTAAAAGCTCGCTTTCTAGGTGCCTACTTTCAAGAAACTCACATCTGGCTTAATCAGGTTCTCATAATGGTGGGGATACATCACGAGCGGTTCTATTATTGATATTTAGTATTGAACCTCATCTTGACTATGGCCAAGGCAACATTTCACATATTCTAAGTCCTTGAGAGAACAACTTTCAGTTTATCCTCTAAAATATATGTGTCTCATCTTGACTTGCCATCCTAGCAATCAAGGCGACTATACGTGTAAGAATACCAGTCTCCAACCTGACGACATACTTTATATAATTCAAGTGAAACGAATATGTGCTAGTATTATGTAATGAATTCAACATATTTATTCTTAAATGGATATAATTCAAAGTCACAATTAGTACATCACAATCTACGTAGGCCTAAAGATTTGACATGTAATATAAATACATCTCTTGTCATAGCTTTTGTAAAAGGGTCTGCAACCATTTCATGCATAGATATATATTTGATCATTACATTTTTCTTTGTCACTATATCTCTAGCAAAATTATATTTGGTCTCTATATGCTTCGATTTACTGTGATATTTAGCATATTTGGTATAAGCGATAGCTGCCTGACTATCACAGTAAACAGTAACTGGCTTTTCTGCATCAGCTTCCAAAATCAGATCACTCAGAGTATCTAATAAAGATACATTTCTTTCCTCTAGGACCTAACTTTCCATATTTACTGAACAAGTCATGTATATATCCTGCGCACCCCCAAGGTCGCATATGGATTAGATTAGGTTTCTTACCTGTCCATAATTCATAGGGTGTGGAAAATACTGACTTTAGTAGAGACCCTATTTAGAATGTATGCAGCTGTTAATAGTGCATCCCCCCAGTAAGATACTAGAAGGTTAGCTTGTGTCATCATATATCTTACCATCTCTAACAAAGTTCTACTCCTTCTTTCCGCTACACCATTTTGTTGCGGAGTTCTAGGAATGGTCAATTGTCTATCAATACCTTTCTCTTGACACGATGTCTCAAATTGTTCAGATAGGTATTCTCGTCCTCGATTAGTTCGCAAGACTTTAATAGTTCTATCTAACTGGTTCTCCACCAAGTTTAGATATAATTAAAACAATCTAATGCTTCAGATTTATGAGAGATTAGATAAACATGACCATAACGAGTGTAATCATCTATGAAAGTTATAAAGTATGAAGCACCATTTCTAGCTCTGACATTCATTGGTCCACAGATATCAGAATGAATTAATTGTAATGGATTCTCAGCCCCAGTTCCTTTTCCAAATGGTTTTCTAGTTGTTTTTCCTACTAGACAATTTTCACATATAGGCATTTCTATTTTATTGAGGGGACCTAAAAATCTCTCTTTGGCCAATTTATTCATTCGATTCTGGCCAATATGCCCTAGTCTAGCATGCCAAGTATTAACATCGACATTTGCAATGTCAGAAGAAGTAATTAACGAAAAAAAATCATTATCATCATGATAACCGTTCATCTCGGTATTTAAAACAATAAAATCATCTAATAAATATCCAGTGCCAATCCTAACAGAATCTAAACAAATATCCATACATTCACCATAAAAGTTTGAAACATATCCTAATTTAAGAAGTACTGGTACAGAAACCAAATTTCTTCGGATGTCAGAAGCAAATAATACATCATGGAGATAGAGTACTTGGCCTCCATACAAAACAAGCTTGCAAGTGCCAATACCCTTTACCTCAACACGTGAGTTGTTCCCCATATATATATATATATATATATCTTGATCCTTGACTTATTCGGTGGTACTCCACAAACGCTCCTCGATCCCTAGCTACATGATCAGTTGCTCCTGAATCTACAGTCCAAAGACGACGAGATTCAGTGAGTAATACTGAGCTAGAAATGTAAGTATAATAAAATGTTTTGAAGTAACATTGTACCTTTTCCTTCTTTTGCTCAGAACATTCACTAGCAAAATGGCCCAACTGGTCCATAGTTGAAACAGGTCATTTTGGCTTTATCCTTCCTAGCCCCATCGCGTTTTCCCTTCTTGCGCTTCCAGATCTCATTCTTCTTAACACTGGGATTGCCATTCCCTTTCTTGAAATATTTCATCTTGCCTCCCTTGCGCTTAAAGCTTATGCCTTTGCGCTTGCTGGATTCAGCCATGTAAAGCTGACCGGAAGCCTTAGCCGCTTCTAAGCGCTCGTCTTCTAACTCAACATGACGCGAAATATCATCAAACGTTTTGATGTTATTATTGTGAGTCATGTTGATCTTCATATTCTCCTAGCTGGAGGGAAGAGATCGGATTACAACTTGTACCAGCTGCTCATCAGTAAGATTATGTCCAGCATTCTTGAGTTCACAAATCATGTTTGACATTTCCCTAAGGTGCTACCTCATTGTATGATTCTGGTGCTTCATATAGGTGTCAAACTTAATGGTTAGCCTCCTTAGCTTAGTGGTTGAAGTACCACCATACTTGTCTTTCCGAGCTATCCACATGTCCTGGGCAATCTCAAACTTTTCATATACACACATGAGGTTATCATCCATGCTGCTCAGGCATCGTAATTCGAGCTATGCTATTCTTCTTTTTCCAAGCCTGATAGACCTCCATGTCTCTTCTGTTTTGAGCAGATGTACCTAACTCGGGCGGTACCATAGTGTTTGTCAGGGTTTCAAGAGTATTTTGCTCTTAAAGAATGTACCTGAATTTTCCAATGCCAGATATCATAATTTTCACCATTCAGTTTCTCACCCTTGTTTAGTTCAGCGATAATATTCTTTGAAGCTGAAGCCATTTCCTGAAATGATATTTATTTTTATTTAGAGACTTGTAATCTATATCCTTCTATATCTATACTATCGCATTCACTATTCATTTCACTATAATATTGCAGCAACTATACACTCATAAATATGAAAAATGAATCTTTGGATAGGAATCGAAAAAGTAGTCAAGTCATCCATCATCATCCAATTCCAATTATTTGCTAAACCATATTTATAAGTGTTTTGCGTAAAATAGTCCTAATTTTATTTCTCAATAGAGACAGGACACCCACATATGTATTAATTATATAAAACAATTTAGCTATAAAAGCAATATTGATAAAACGACGTATCATAAATGATAAAGAAATAAAACTACATCATCCATATACTAAACAAAAAATGAAATAACCAACGTAATGTAAATACTATTTACAACATGATAATAAAAATAAAATTAAAATAAAATCATATCAATCATGCAAATAAGGGGTACGAGAAGTGATCTCCTCATAATACTCTCTCATGTACTGGTCGAAATCAATCGTTATCTCAGAACCCTCCTCGTCTGATGAGATGTCTATAACCTCAACCATCTCATCCTCAGACGTATCCATGACATCTATGTCCATATCATCATCTAATATATCAATGACCTCTATATCATCCTCGTCATCTGAAATGACTATAATATCAGCTGGATAATCAGAAGGCACATAATCCGGAGGCTCTACACCCTCCTCGTCATCTACAATGACTATAATATCAGCTGCATAGTTAAAAGGCACATAATCCGGAGGCTCAACGCCCTCCTCGTTATCTGAAATGACTATCACATCAGTCAGATCATCAAGAATATCAATGATGTCAGGACTCTCAACTATTTCGATGACTTCCTCGATTTCTTCATCAGAATCAGTAAATAATGGATAACTCGATAGGCCATCTACAAAATAATTTATTATATTTAACACATTAAATAATTTAGTATATTTAAACTAAATACAATATTTAAATTTTATTAAATTAGTGGTTAATGAGAGAGAAAAAAAAATAATTTTTTTTTCTCGGTGGCGGGCGACCGCTGTCGGCGGCGGCGGTTGGACTGCACGCGTCGACGACCGTCGTGGTCATGCGTCGGCAGTCGCGGCACACTGGCCGCGCATGCAGCGCAGGAGGGCGCTGCATTCTTCCTCGGCGCGACACGTGGCTGGCTTAGGGGGTTGCCACACGTCCAAGACATGTGTCCCATCCAAATGTTGCCACGTATCTTTTAAGTGGCGTAATCTGGTTCGTCAATCTTGTGACACGTGGTTGTATCATATGGCGCCACATCTTCCACACGTGGTAGATTTTCATTAGTTGAAATGTGCCCCATGTGGCTCTACCAGAAAGTGACACGTATCCTCTATGACGTGGCCTTTCCCCTGAACGACACGTGTCCAAACACTGTTCATCGTCTTCAACATTTGACTAAAATGTTTTCCAGAATTTTCATTTTAACACAGAAACTTTGAAATCGTTTTATTTACTCGTTTCTTATCCAAATCGCTCATATAATATGTCGTTGGAAAGCTATTTTCAGGCCCTATCCAATGGTATAATTTGTTTTTACCAAAAAATATGAATTTAAGTGATATAATATTGCGAGAACAGATTCGGGCATTTATCATAGTTTACAAAAAGACACTCTAAAATGCCGTAAACTCAACATATAAAGTAAGTTTCATATCATTTACATACATCCACTAGCAAACAACACAACCTTGCTTTGATACCAATGTTAAACATTCTTGACAGTAACAATAAATAAAAATCATAAAAACAAAGTATGTAAACATGTAAAGGAGAACTTGGAATGCAGTGGAAGATGTTCAAATTCACGTTATTCAACTAGTGGTCGGATCTCGATCACCAAACAGGAAGGAAACCACAATTCACAATGATAAATGTCTTGTCTCTCTTTCTTATATTTCTCTGTTTTTCTATGTGTCTATCGTCTCTGTTTTTCTTCTGTTTTTCATCTCTTTTTACAAGCAATCAATTGAAGCATTTTATAGACAGTAACTGCTTCATGCAGTTATCTTTTCAAAAACAAGAAAACTGATTAAAACTGCCAATTGTAGTTAATATTGATGATCCATTTTATTGGATCTTGGATATGGATTTGGGTTTGGGTCATCTTGGGTGGACCCGACCCAAAACCATACAACCCAACAGTGATAATGTCTACGTCAACATGCTGTTTGGTATCATATTAGCCTAGTATTTGGTTTACATCTTTTAAAATTGTTCGGAAATGATGCTACAATATGTGTTTTCTTTTCCTGGGATGCCAAGTAATTGTTTGTTTATATATACTGGAAATAGGTCGGATTTTGTCACCTTTTTGGTGTTTGATTTTAGTTTGTGTGACTGATAATTTTCTTTAATCAAAGTATTAGTAGATATTTGTTTTAAATAATGAAGCCTTGGAAGAATTTTTCTCATTTGGATTTTTTCAGGACCGGTTTTGATGGATTGATAGTATGACTAGAGTTGGAAGCCGTAGGTTTGGTGACAATGAAGCTCGTCAGGTCACTAACATCAACTCACTCACTTTTCCCTCTTTCTGTTATTATTACGGTGATTTGTTTTTGTTGCTAATTATTCTATCTGAAAGTGAACGGGTTCTTGATGAAGTTGAACAATGAGACCGCCTACATTGAGTTCAAAAACAGAACCATTGTTGATGGCACCATCACAGGTTACCTTTCCTTTCTCTTTTTTATTCTCTTTCAGTTACTGTTTTGTTCTGTTTCAAGGTTTAATTTGTTTAGGGTTTTGTTAAGGGTCTAGTTTTTTTTTTTTTTTTTCCTTTTTCCTCTTGGTTTAGATGTGGTTCTTAATTTCGTTTCATCACATGCTTGAATAGTCTGGTTTTGTCACTTCTTTTCTTTGGTTTAATTTTCTGTGAGATGTTTGTCAAAGTAATCTTTTGCCTTTCCAAATCAATAACGCTAGGAAGGATAGAGGTGCGAGAGACTTAGGGCTGTTTCAAAGTTGCTTGTATTTATTTATTTATTTATTTTTGGGTTATTTGTTGGTTTATTCGTAACAATCATGTTAAGAAGATTTTCGTTTTAAGATTGGCTTAAGTTATTAGATGAAAATCACAGTAGATAGTACGAATTGTAGAAATTGACCATTCTTGAAATTATATAGGTGTTTCATTTAAAGAGGCAGTAGAATTTTGAATAATTGGAGACTTCAGGCCCATTTCCTTTATTTTTATTTTTATTTTTTTTTCCTTCCTATTTTGTGGGTTTTGTGCATAGTGTTTCGCTAAAAAAATAAAAAGTATGTGGGTATCTCAACAAATTTTTAGTGAATTTTGTAGTTTGCTTAATAGAATTCACTATGGTGTGTGATGCTTTGGGACAAGTTGATTTATCTAGATGAAAGTCTAATATAACAAAAATAAGTCAAAATAGGCTTTGTTATGGCTAATTAATGTGATATATCAGTTCTTTATTTGCTGTTTCTTTTGGTTATATATTTTCTGTATGGAAAAAATGTGAGACAGATGATCTTGCATTTATGTACTCCTCAATGCTCTTAGTCCTTTTTATCATACCTTCCACTTTTAGAATCATCACTTGCTTCAGAGATAAAATGGTGTGATTGACTCTAAAACACAAAGACAAGATGACAAGAGTTTAAGATAAACTTGTTCGATGAATAGCATGTTTGATACTTGCATATAGGGGTGGGCATTTTCGGGTTTCGGGTTGGGTTGGGTTGAAAATTCCCCAACCCAACGTGAGTTGAGTTGAAAATTTTTCAACCCAACCCAACCCAATCAATTCTTCAACCCAATAATTGTCGGGTTAGGTCGGGTTAAGTTGGTTGGGTTGGCAATCAAAAACAACCTTCCTTTCTTCTCCATTACAGCCTCTTCTCAGTAATTCAACGAAACCTAACCTATAACAGTAACAAGAAAACACCAGTTAAAACCAAAAAGAAATCAACAACAACAACAAAAAATCAAACTAGTAAAAGATATAATATTAAATGTATTCATAGTTCGGACACTCACAAAACACACACAAGTCACAATAGTCTACACAGACACAAAACACACACAAGTCACATTAAAAGATATAATGTGAATAGTGACAGTGCACTCACTGAAGATTGAAGAACACAACCTAAATCAAACTACAAACAACACTACAAATAAACCTAAATTACTATCACAAAGGCACAAACAATAGATACAAATTAATTAATAGAGAATAGTGTAAAAATATACAAAATCAACAGAGTATACAAATTAATTAACAAAGATTAGTGTTAAAAACATAGAAAATCAACAGCTTTCTTACTTTGTTTGAGAAGCAATGACCAAAATCAACCAAGGACCAACCAAAATCATCCAACAACAAAGTTCTTACTCTGTTTTAGAAGCACGACACTACAAGGAGCCAACCACTAGAGAGGAGAAGCACGACGATGGAAGAGCTAGAAGGAGAGAGTGCGTTCGTGTGATTTGGACCAGCAACTGGAGAAGCACAACGAGTGAGTGGATGGATGAAGCACAGTGACTAGAGATAGAGGGTTGGCGGCCGAGGAGATGGAGGGTATTACCAGGTGATTGGATCTGGATGCTTGGGTGGAGGAAAAATAGAGAGAATGGAAAAATGGAAGAAGAGCTATTAAAGAAATGGAGAGTGCGACTAGGGCAAATACCTATTTTTATATATAGTGTCGGGTTCGGGTTGGGTTCTCGGGTTACTCACATAACTCAACCCAACCCGAAAACAGTTCGGGTTCTTTAAATCTAACCCATGTCGGGTTTTTTTAAATGTTATAACCCAACCCAACCCGAGCAAAAATGATCAGGTTGGGTTGGGTTATTCGGGTTGGGTTCAAAATGCCCACCCCTACTTGCATATACTGATTGGTTATTGGAGATAAATGTGCACCATTTACAGTTACCACACACAATATTGGTCCTTCACATTAGCATGACCTAGAATTAGGATATATGTAAATTCGATCAGCGTTACTATGATTTATTTATTCATTTCTGTGTGATGGTGTTGTTAAAACCCATTAAGGAAGAAAAATTTAAAAAAAAAAAAAAAAAAGAAAAACCAAGGGAGTTTGAGAAAAGGAGAAGAGAGAGAGGGGGAGAAGTCACATGAATCAGAACAATTCAAATGAACTTTGTTTTTATTTTTATTATTATTATTTTTTGAAAGTGTTATTTTTATTTTTACCCTCCACAAAGAAGACATTTTCAACACCCTTTTTACAAAAACGAAAAGCTGATGGTGTCAATTTGGTAATTAAAGCTAAGTGAGGAAAGTTTTTGTCTTGAATCCAAAGATGAGATTCTTTTGTCAGGAATAATCACGTGAGAGTT
Organism: Nephelium lappaceum; assembly: GCA_021234005.1. Lineage (NCBI taxonomy): Eukaryota > Viridiplantae > Streptophyta > Magnoliopsida > Sapindales > Sapindaceae > Nephelium > Nephelium lappaceum. The sequence continues at coordinate 14,186,153 of CM038001.1, read as the reverse complement.
GTATGCGTACAAGATAGTCGTCTCAGTCCTGATACGGTCATATATACCCATATACGATCAGGTTGGATAAATTTAAAAAAAAAAAAAAAAACATATACATAAACCAAAAAACCATAAAATCCCTCTAATCAATGTCGATCGACACCCTCTCTCTCAAATCGGCACTCCTCTCTCCTTACCGGCAATTACAACTTTCATTTTCGACAACTTCTCTCATATGCAATCGGAGGGAAATAGAAAGTAGATGAGAGGAGGAGAAGAAGAGGAGGAAATGAGTGAGAGAGAAAAGTAATCGAAGAGGAGAAGAAAAAGAAGAAGGCTTTGGCTTGTTTCTTTATATCTAGAAAAGTAATAGGAGAGAGAAAAGTAATCGACCGTTAATACCCATCATATATTTCAATTTTTGTGTTGTTTTAATGAATTAAAATTCTTAGGAAAAATCCCAAAAGACAACCTGGATTTGAAACATTATCCTTTTAACCCTAAATGTTTGGTTTTTATCCAAAATCCAACAAAAGTTAACTTTAATAGAAAAGTTCTATAAAAGTTAAAAAGATTTTTTTACCTCTGAAATTTTTATTTAAAAATATAATAAAAATAAAAATAATAAAATAATAAAAAATTGAATCACCATCTCCCAAACTTACCATCTCCAGTCTGTCCACTAACAAACACCATCTCCATAACCCACAATCATCATCAACCTTCAATCTTTTATCAATCTCTTACAATCATCAATTTCCATTAGAATCTCTACTGGGAACACAAGAAATCAATAACCAAAAAACTCTAATAAAAAAAATGGTGGTGAAGAGTCTCCACGATGGAGACCCAAATGGTCTCCAATGATGGAGATGAGACTAGGTTTCCAAATGATGATGACTAGAGCTAAAACGAAGATGGCAGATGAACCAGATGGCAAATGCGCTGGCGATGATACTAGATGAACCAAATATGATGGTGATGGCAGCAAGGAGAATGATGTGACGACTGAGATTAAGACGGAGAACTAGTGCGACGACAGTAAAATTGGCAATGGAAGCAGACCAGTAGGGAAGACAGAGGTGCGCGGTAGAGATAGAGGCATGTGGTACTGAGGTTGATGGTGCCATGTTTTCGCTGCTGTTGAGATGCCGCTACCGAAGAATGAGAGAGAAGGGACTACCGGAGATAAAGAGAGAAAAGAAGAGGGATAAAGAGAGAAGCAACAGAGAGAGAGAGAGAGTTGAGAGAAGAAAATGTTATATATGTATATATTTATTTTATATTTAATATATTTAATATTGTTTATTTTATTTTTTATATTTTAATTAAATTTTCATTGTTTTTCCCTTTTCGCCCTTAGAGTCAAATAGTCAATCATGTCAACCTAATAAAATTCGTGACCGTCAGTGACATTATCATCCTTTTGTATGCCTTTAGGGGACATTATGAATATTTATGTTAATGTTAAGTTGTACTTTGGATAAATATAAAACTATGAGCTACAAAATAGATATATTTTTATACGTCAGGTTATTTTTTGGAAATTTCCCAAATTTTTATAAAAATATTTTAATATTATTTTAGTAAATTTACTGTAATACCCTTGTACAAATTCAAATTAGCTTTTTATTTCTTTAATATTTTTAAGTAAACATTAAAAAATAAAAAATAATAAGTAAAATAAAAAATAAATATTTATTTAATACAAAATAAATATTAAAAAAATGTAAATAAGTAATGTTTTTAAAACATAAATATTAAAAAATCAATGTTTTTGCTTTTTTTTTTTTTTTATAAAGCAATTTTTGGTTGATATGCTCGTATCAACTGCATTATATCGTATTACGACAATGTGCCCGTACTACACTGTCATGTATTTGCAAACATTGGTGGACTTTATCATTATATATATTATATATATATATATATATGTATGTATGTATGTATGTATAAGGAAAGGAAGAAAGTTGCTGATTGTTGAGAAGACAAAGTGAGAAGTCACATCATTAAGGAAAAAAAACAAAAGGGGTAGTTAATGCTCTTACAAATGAGAAAAACAAACAAGAGCTAGAAATAACGAGAGCAGAGAACAATAGAAGAAAACCAACAACATTCAAATTTAAGAACATAAACACTAAATAAAACAAGTACACCAACTATAAAAACTAAGAACAAGTACAAACAAGAGATGATAATAGCTCAATAGTTTTATGACTTAGGTGGCCGATAGCAAAAAGGGACCTTGGGAGGACAGTGCAGGCATTTGTTGTCCCCCCCCCTCCTTTTTCATTTTACTCCAATAAGTACAAGCAAGGTAGGAAGCAAAATATATTTCACTACAACTGAAAGAGCAGAAGCCATACGCTATAATTGAAAGAGCAGAAGCCATACTTAAGATTTAAATAGAGGAATTGTTTTGTGCAAAGAGTGTTGAGAAACATCTGTTTGAATAGGCAAATCTAGAGTGTTAGTTCGTCGATAAGTTTGAGTCAAATTCAATTTCCTTTTTTAACATTGATTTTGGCTTTATTCATAAACACTCTTGATTTGCCAATTTAAACGGTTTTTTTTCTCAATACTATTTCACTGGAGGTCTCCAGCAATGGAGACCACTCGTCTCCATCGTTGGAGATGTGGTCTCTAGGAGTTGGTCTCCATCACTAGAGACCTATTTTTTTAATATATATATTTTTTAATTTTTAATTATTATAATTAAATTAAAAAATATATATTATATTAACTTTAAATTTATTGAATGATATTTTAGTCTTTTTGTACTTTTGATCGTTGATTGTAAGAATTTAACTATTATTGACTAACAACAAGAGAGATTTGTATTGAGTTTTTGGAACCTTGAGAGAGGTTTGTGCAAGTTTCTCAAACGTCATCAATTTTGTGCAATTATACCAAACCGCGGGCAAGGTTTGTGCAATTTATCCGAAATTAAAATCCAGTTGTTTAATTTCAATACATCAATTTGGAGCGAGTTATCTTTTTGTCTTCATATGATTAATTTCAACTCAATTTATTTAAAATACTTCAGAAGCCATGAAGTTGCATTAGCGGAATTCAAAAGTCTCTTCTTCAAAAAAAAAAAAAAAAAAAAAGAACTAATTCAAAAGTCTCTCTTCTTCTCGTGTAACTTCTCTGTTTTCCTTTTCAATTGATTTATTTTAACATGATTTTTTTCCTTCATTACAATATTTCATGTTTGTTATACTTTATTATATGTGTTGAATATTAAAGTTTGATTGAAAAGATCTGTTTATATTTTCTTGTTGGTTTAATTGGTATACACTCTCTCTGACTATGAGCATTTAGAATTTGGCCGTTCTTTCGAAAATCATTGATGATTTTAATATGAATTTTGTGGTATGAATTTTTTCTGGAAATCCATACTCAATCCTTCACGCTTTGAAAGGTTGGGTAAAATTTTAATTCTGACAAAAATTTTGCAATGCAATTCTGGTTCTGCTGCTTTGGATTTCCAATCCTCTTCGACTCAGGCTGTTGAAGTACAGACTGGTGCAATGTTGATGCTTTTGAGCAAAGCATAGCACTTTTATGTTTGTGTGTGTGTGTGTGTATGATGAGACTTGGTTGGTGTTGAATGTGATGCAGGTGAGGAACAGTGGAACATCATTTTGTTGTGAATTAATTAACTGTTCATGAAATATTTTTCTATTCCTATGACTTTTTTTATTCATTCGTAAACTAATTTTTTGTTTTTGAACCATTTATTTTATTCGTGAACTATTTTCTTTGTTTGTAAAAATACTGACCTTGTTTGTGAACCAATTCTTTGTTTATGAATTAGGCCATGTGAAATTACTTGGGCAAATTAGTTTATTCCAACATTATCGTACCAATTCTTTCTTAATTTTCTTAGTTAAGATCTTCTTTCTTCTCTGATTTTTACAGTAACACATATGCAATGTTAGCTCATTAAAAGGAGTTGGCAATGGTTCAAAAAAGGAAAAAGAAAAGGAGTTGGCAATGAAGTACCACAAGGCAGCTGCAATTGGAAAAAAATGAATTTTGTTGCAAAGGACTAGTGGTAATAAGAATTCAAACTGCCCTTTGTTGTATATAGAACAGCTGGCAAACACTTTGTGATTCCTCATTTATAATTTAACATAGACATCTTCAGAGAGCTACTTAAAATTTGGGAGGAGTTGGGTTGTGAAGTGATGATGGTACTATCACTTTGCCCTGCGATTCCTTTCAAGCAGTACACCATGTCACTAATCCAAAAAAGCCTGGTAAATGATCAAAAGAGAGCACTGCTTGTGTCAGGAGTTACTTCAGATTGAATTGTAATCAAGTAAATGAAATGATACATCAATCTGACTATAAAAATATAAGAAATTATAAAAAATCAACAACCAAGAAAGAACTTCTTGGTAGAAATTTGTGTAATATTTCGTTAAACTACAAAACTTTGTTGGTCAGTTACAAAAAAATTTTTTTGGTGATATCAACTCAACAACTACAAACTAGCAATGGCTGGCTAGTTTGTCCCTGATAATGACAATGAGACAGTAATGAGGATCTAATGCTAGTTATAGACACAACCAAAGCTTGTTGCAGATGTCTATCAACATAGCTATCTGTATACGACTTTCCTTCAAGTCTTTCTCCTACTGATATCAAATCTACTATCTAAAGGTGGTGTGAGTGTCGTCCTCAGACTCATGTTACAATTTATAGTCAATATCAAAGTGACCAAAAGGAACCTAAGGAATATCTCTCACAAAGAGACCTTCCAAACCTAATGCTAAAAGACACCACAGACATGGAAGCTGGATTTTAAACAAGGTGCACTTTATAAGAAAAATTTCTCCTTTAACTTTAGCAACAAAACTTGCAAGTGAAAAAGATTTGCGCTTCAACAAAGGAAAATATAGATTTCATAAACCTGAGAATGAATTTCAAGCCGAAGTGGATGTTGTGGGCCATTAAAATTGCACCAAAACGGACTTAAAGAGAAGAAAATCCAAAACGAAATACTAATAATTCAAACTATGTTTTCCAACCATGTAGTGGATAATCTACAACAAAAATAATCAGGAGAAGAAAACACTTGCAACAAAAAATAATGACCAAAAGTGTATCAAAAAACCCAAAAACATAAAAACAAAAACAAAAACAAAAAAACATCTAACTTTATAATTTTCACATATATTTTCGGTTTACCTCGCCATAATTTCAAGCTCTTTAAAAATGTTCACAGAACTACTGGACAAACATGAGATCCTTGGAAAAAAAAAATACAAAAGTTCAAACCATTCCTTTAAGACAGCATCCAAATGTTATATCGCAGTGTGCTATTACTTCTTTTCATTTGAACCCACAATCTCAACCTCAAACGTGTGAAAGTAAGAGAATTATCAACTTTTATATAAATAAGTTTTCAGTAAGTGAAGTTTGTTGAGTTCATTTAACCTCATGATGTCCAACTTGTATTTTCAAAGCACATGAACATAACAAAACAAAAATACGAGTACAATTTGATGTATAAATAAAATTCATCAAATATATAGATGCCTAAGAGCCAAGGCCAGAATAAATAAAAAGAAACAACTACAGATTGTAGGCCTCTTCTGTAAATTCTAACTCTTGATAAAGTGTCTGTTGCATCTGAAAATGATTATCAAAAGGAAGATAAAATTGATGAACTTCTAGTCAGCATATCTTTAACTTCTAATTCAGTGCCTCTTCGTTTTAGATTCGCTCTTAGCAAGCACCATTCCTGAAAGCTTGTTGACCTCATACAGTAGTCCGGCTGAGAACAAGAAACTGCATTGACATTGACAAACATGAAAATTGTCGATATTGCATACATTTGGAAGGTTCTCAATGGCAATTTGCAATTGATTGTACCAATCTCAATTTTACAAATCAGACTATTATTCGATTTTAACTATAAATTTTCACCAGATCTGCCACAGATTATCCTTCTTAAAACATCAAGACAGCCTGTTTGTCATAAATTATCATATTTATAATTATATTTTGCAGCATATTCAAATTCTGAATCACACAGTACTCTTTACCTGTCAGACAATATGTCTAGCATTGCTTTTAATGTCAAAATTCAAGAGCTATTTTCTGTTACAAGTCTAGAAAATAAGTTAAACATCAATAAACAATCTTTAACATCAGGCTTGACATAAAGTCGTAGACTGACTATGATTATTCTATGGTATATGGTGTTAAAGAGAAGCGATTAGGAACTCCAATTTTTGCCACAACTAGATACCTTTCGATTAAAAGATTTAAATGATCTAAATTAAACCGTGAGTCTCTCTTCAATTTTTTATTTTATTTTCTATTCTATCTCTACTCTCCCCGTCACATTTTGCAGCCATCTTCTTTCTCCTCTTTTCTCTATTTCGTCAAAAAAAAGAAAAAAAGAAAAAAAAAGAAACAACTAATCTTACTCTTTTTTTTTTTCTCCTTTAGTGCACCCTCCACACTCCACCCAACACCATGCACCAACACAAATTTAAATAAAATTTCTCTGTTCACTACTACGGCAGTTTCTTTCTATTTATTCGCTGATAAATAAAAATCGAAATTTTATTCAACGAAAAACTTGTCTTCAACTGCTAGTGTAATAACATTCTAACATTTTTAAAAATATTTTGGAATAATATGGTGCTTGGCCGATTGACCTTCATATGTGAATTCGATACATGAACTAGATGGGAAAGCAGTTTTTGACAATATAACAGATGCATCAACTAAAAAGAAAAACACTTCATAACACTGCTTCATAACTTGATTAAATTTTCAAACCATGAAGATGGGTCATCAAGTAGGCATGACAAGTCCTGACCAATACTAATTTTCTGATGCCAACTGTAAGTCCAAGTTAATGAGACAAGAAGTAGCTTGAGATGGAGATGGCATCATGGCATCTTAAAAGAAAAATTATACTGAGGTGCAGTGAGACAAACAACAAGCTGATTCCCTTGAATCAAATGAGAGAAGAAAAGATTAAGAGAGAAGAGAAGATCTATAAATGTACACATGAGATGAGAATATATTAATTCAAGGAAAGTGAGACAAAAAAGGAGAAAGGTAAGAACAAACTGAAAAACATAATGAAGGAGACAGAAGAAAGGAAACTTTAAGATAGGAGAGGATGATCACTATATCATATCTTAACATTACCATGTTGTGATACAGACTCGATGAACAGTGCTAGCAGCAATCAGTGCTATTGCTTCAGCTAATAGAACTGCAAAGAAAGAAAATAAGAAAATTAAATTTCACCCAAATCTTCCTAGAACAACAAATTGCAACTAAGGAGCTTGCACCTAGTGATGTTAGCTCATCTACTATGACATCAATTAAGTTAAAATGAAGATTCTAAAGTGCCAAAACTACCAGGTCAAGTTTATGCATGGTTTAAAAGCAGTTGAGAATACAAATACATAAAAGTATATGTTTAAAAAGCAATTAAGAATATTAAAAGTGCTAAGATTGTTAAGTTCCCAGCCGCCTTCCTGCACAATATGAATAAGCACCGTACAGAAGCAAAGAGAAGATGACTCAAAGTTGATATGTATTAGGTGGATTCATATTTCAATGCAAGGTTTCTTCAGTTGGCTTCATAGTTATCTGCAGTGCTGTTAACTAAATGGGGTCAACCTCAGACACAACTTGCAAGTGATCTTATGATAATGTATAAGGAGATCTTAACTAGTGCCCTTAGGTTTAGACTTTTAAAAATGTGTAAGGTATTTACAAATCAACTCATTTGCCCCTTTCCTTTTCCTTGTAACTTGCTAAATACCTATTTTCCCTTTACATTATAATCTAAACTCAAACAGTTTAAAAACAAAAAAAAGGAAAAAAGGAAAAACGAAAAACAAAAAAAAACAAAAACAAAATCAACATGGCATAACTCAAACATGTTTCATCTCTCTCATCATGCATTTTTAATGTAATTGTAGCTGTAGTTCTTGTGGGTGTATATATAAAAGAACCATCACTTGTGGCTCAAGTTATGACCACCCTCATAAATCTTTTGTTTTTGTTTTTGTTTTTTTCTTTTATCTTGAAACCTAGAATTCCCCCGACCTTCCTCTTGATCACCAAGTTCTACAATGGGGTTTTACTTCCAGGCCCTACAACATTAACAATCATGGAACCTATAGGATTTTAATATCCTGGGTGTGGCCCCAAAATGTACTTAAATTTTCTACCTATTTGATTAAACCTCCCAATTCTTAATACCTTCCAGCGTTTTATAAATTTACATAACCTAATGATCCTTAAATTCCATATAAAGGAATGGATGATAACTTGTAAGTGTCATTAATCAATCATATATGGTCTTGTTTGGGCATAATACAACTGCAGAGCCAAGTTGAGCACAAAATTTTATGTGAACCACAGAGACTTACTAGAGACGGCAGAATGACTCATAAAATGCATATCCAAGTCAAGCTCAGAACTGACAATAGAATGCATAGACAGAGGTGATACGGGTTAAACACAAATACAGAAGCAAACATCACATATACACACATACAAGAAGGTTTCAAAAAGTGGTTCACATGTGCACAGATCACAAGCGAGGAAGGAGCAAAGATTGGACTAGGTAAGGCCAGCAGAGGCTTATTTACAACCACAAGCACAGATGCTCAGAATCACCATTGACAATAGCAGAAAGAATATAAAAACTATTCAGCAAAGTTTTTATCTTCATTCTTAATTTTCTATTTTTTAGGAAACAGTCAAACTTTATTTTATATCAACAAGAAATTATACAACAGCGCTTACACAAAAGCAGCTATAGAAACAAACACAAGTAGCCTCTAATAAATGCTCATGGAGAAGCAGTCCACCTAGGCTAACAAAAACATCCTTCAAAAACAAGGCCAGAACCCAACCAAAAGAAAAATCTCAACAGAACAAAAACATTATCAGCAGAGTAATTAAAGAAAACACAAAACTGAATAGAATACATAAAAAGCAGACTCACCGGCACCCCATCCAGTCCTCATGCCACACGCTTCCTGGAAATTTCCAATGAACTGCACAAACGGCAAGCAGAGTGAACATATTCTCATGTGCACACAAGTCACAAGACAAAAATGACTAGAAAGTAGTAAGAAGTGATAACTTACAGTAAGAGAGACAAGAAAAAGGAGAGAACTGATGAAGCCACCTAGTATGGTAAACAACTCCGATGATGCCAGCTTCCCTCTGTACATTTCTTCTAGAGAAAGTATCACTAGGAACATCAGAGACGAATACACCATCGAACTCCCTGTTCCAGCACCCATCTCCTGCAGAATTAACAACAACACTCTCAATGCCCTTCAAACTAAATCACCTTGGTTTTTATTTATTTTTAAAAACAACCTCACCTCCCTCTCTGATTCTGCGATCTAGATCTCGATATCTACCTGCTCCTCTGCCCTCTCATCGTCTCTCTACTCCATATATATATATATAAAAAGGTAAGCGAAACCTTTTTCCATTTTAGACCCCATAGTTTTACTAATATCTAAAATTCACTCTAAGGTTTTCAATAATCACCACTATAAAATAATCTTTTCAAAATAAATCACAAATTAATAAACTTTTCATCTTTAATATAATTTTAAATACAGAATGAAATAATAACGACAAAAAAGAAGAGAGCGTGGCGGCCTTTCTCTCTTTCCTTTCTTTTCTTATTTTCTCTATTTTTTATTTTTTATTTTTTGATCGATTGGAATTAATTGAATTTTAATGCAAAGGTTAGGGTTTGAACAATAATCGTATTTAATATTGGATGGTTGGGATCGGTTCGAGTGGTGACGGGATAATCTCCTCATAGTGGAGGAGATTGGAGATAAAATTCAAACCATCTTTGCATTTTTTTTTTAATTTTTTAATTTTTAAATTTAATATTTTTTATTATTATAAAGTATATGAGGATAGAATATGCTTTTTACTTTTAAATTTAGATGGAACCTAATAGAATAAAAAAAATGGGAGAACAGGCTTTTTTAAATCTAATCAAAACCTAAAATTGTAAGAAAATGAGAAAAATAAAAGGGATAATCCTAATTGACCTTTGTAGTTAAATGAAATAGTCAAATTCCCCCTTGAAAAATTCACTAATTCCCCTCTTGATTTACAACATAAATAAAAAAAATAATAATAATAAAAACCCTTATAATTTATTAAAATATCCAAAAAAACCTTCTATTGTCATTTAGACATAAAAAGTCAACGTTGATTGTTAATGTAGAAGGACAAAGCTATCAAAGTAAAATAAAATATACAAATATTAATATTTAATAAAATGATAATTTAATATTAAAAAAAAACTGAAAAAAATCTTCATCGTTCATCTCTAAAATGAACGGTGGTGATCAAAACTACTAAAATAAATTTTAAAATTTTAAAATATTAATGATTTTTTAAAAAATTATGTCTACCGTCCATCATATTGATGGACGGTGGACATAATTCAAAACAATTAAAAAAATTTAAAAAAAAAAAAAAACTAAAACTTGAAAACATTCTCTCTCTTGACTTCTCACTCTCTCTCTCTTCTGCTCTCTTTTTCTCTTATTCTTCTCTTCTTCTTCTTTTTCTTCTTCTTCTTCTTCTCTCTCTCTTTCTTTCTTAATGGTGGCCTCTATCGATGAAGAACCTACATCGACAGAGACCCAAACTAGGTTTCCGTCGTGGAAACCCAGAGATTTTAGTTTTTCAATGTCGAAAACCTAGAGATCTCTAGGTTTTCGCACCGAGAACCAATAGATTTTTGAGTTTTCACATTGAAAACCCAGTTGAAAACCCAAAGATCTATAAGTTTTCAACGCGAAAACCAAAAAATCTCTGGGTTTTTAGAGTTGGAAACCTAAGGATTTCTGAGTTTTCTGCGTAAAAAACCTAGAAATCTTTAGGTTTTCAACGCTTGAACTCAAATATTTCTAGGTTTCCTCGAAACCTATAAATGCTTTGGTTTCCCGAAAATCCAGAAATCCTTAGGTTTTCAATGCCGAAAATCCAAATTTTTGAGTTTCTAACATCGAAAGCCTAAAGATTTCTGGGTTTCCTACACTAAGAACCCAGAAAGTTGTGTTGTATTTTATTTTCTTTTTTTGATGTTACTATTATGTTTGATGTTATTGTTACAGTGTTAGGGGGTTTGATGATGATGTTGATAAGTGAAGATGTCTGAATTGGTTGAATGGATAATGATGGTGTTCTTCATGTTAAGAAGAACAAAATACAGAGAGATCAAGATTGGATCTTCATTTTTTTTTATTGCATAAAAAAAATTTAATTATTTTTAATTTGTAATTGAGGGGTAGTTTGGTGTCTTCGTGCATTGTCATAATCAGGATCCATCTTTTACTAATAGAGTTAACAGAAGAGGTAAAACAAGATTTCTAAAAGCTATAGGGGAGTAATCAGCGATTACTTCAAACTACAGAAGGAAATTAGGATTATCCCAAAACAAAACTACAAAGTGGAAAATGTACAATATGACAAATATTAGAGTAAAGAATGATAATTTGGCAAAGTCAAAGGTTAGGGTCACAAGTGTCCAACAAGTAATTAAAACATGAAACGGTGTTGTTTAGAAACGAATGATTCATTGTGATTAAGTCGTTGATTATGGGAATAGAATCAGTGATAGTAGAGGCGGAATGTCCAATGTGCCTGTAATCGTATGATGGAGAGTAGACAATCCCACGCGTACTGAATTGTAAGCACAGTGCTTGTGAGAGCTGCCTCTCCATTCTTGCCTAAAAGTACACACTCACTATTCGTTGTCTTTCCTATAATGTACTCGTTAAGTATCGTTCATTCAACCCCACCCATTTCCCCAAAAACATTTACCTTCTTCAACTCCTCCACTTAACAAATCCAAATCCCTAAAACCCATTTTTCCTCTTCAATCTCCCTTCCAGTTTTTTCGTCCTTCTTAGTCCCTCCACTTGTACTCCCTCTAGAAGTCCTCTATTATCCTACACCACTTTTTTCTTCATATACACATTTTCGAAGATGAAGCTTCTCTCTCTTTCACTTCTTTAAACAACCAATACACTTCTCTTTTTAAGGTGGCTTCTCTCTCCTCGTCTAGCAAGCTTGATTCTACTTTTAAGTATGGTTGTGTTGGGAGCATCATCAAGTGTTTAATTGACATGACACAACAACATCGAGACCAATTAACTATTCTCACCAAGTTTTCTACTATTTTGGGATTCTAGGCTGATTTGGATCATCACTCTTTGTACTTGGTGTGTCACAAACCAAGTCTAAGTTTACAAAACTTTGTTTGTTTGAGAGATGGGGATGGTTTGAATACCAAATGGTTGTCTCTTTTTGTGACCATAGATATGAAAATTTGTGAAGTGTTGATTGCTTTAAATAAATAAGACTTGATTGCAGGTTGTTTACATTTTACTAGCTTTAATCTTGATGATTTTGGCCATTTATATCTTGATTTAAATGATGTATTAGTTATTGGTGGGAAGATTCTTGGGAGAAATGAACAAATGGGCAAAAATATTTCTTTTTCCAATATCTATCATTTGTTTCTAACTTAGTGATAAGGTGTTGGCGACGTGTCTGATGTACCAATGTATACCCACCACCATCTTTTCATTTTTTTTAATAGAGTAGGTGTATTACAAGTTATGTAAACTAAACTTAAGATCATATTGCTCACAAAAATGGTTGACACCTAATAAAATTCTCCAAGAGTTCGACATTAGCTAATTAGGAGCAATATCCCAATAACACAATGTTGCTCTAATTAGCCTTAAGGTTGACAATCTCATCCGAACTTTAAAATTCTATATATGAAATATATTCCATCCTGGGACAATCCAATCTATTCATTCCAAATTGCTGGGTAACTTCAATTCTACCTTTTCAGGTGTTTGATATTCCTCCCTAATCCAATCTAGGTCGTTCAAACCTAACATACTAGGGACGTTTCAGTTAAAATTCTAGTTGGTTTGCTTTTTACATCCTCTAAAGGGTTTACATTCGACGGACCCTCAATATCTATATTTCTAGTCAACTACATTGCATTTTACTCCAAGCGAGCGATAAGAGCTGTGTCTTCCTCATTTAAACCCCTATCATCCTCATGAGGTAATTGTTTAAACCACCTAGATGAACTAAAAGTGAAATTTGAGGATTTCTTAACAGGTGGGTCGCTCGACAACTCGATGACTTTTTCTTTGGTCGACGTCTACCTATACACAATCGAACGAACACAAAACCTAGAGTTAGTTTCTATAGATACTCGATCTTAACTCCATCCTAAAATTGTGACTTAACTAAGGTTCATAAACACCTAAGAATACAAGTTAACACCAAATTTAAGATCAAACGCAAGGCTTTTTACCAAAAAAAAAAAAAAAAACTCTATCTTTGAAATCAACAGATATTTTGTGTTTTTTCAAACCAAAGTCAATAGATATTCAAAGTTCGCACTATGAACACCAAAATGATAGTTTTAGATATTTGAAAGCTTCAATAAAGTCAAGAATTTTAACAACAATTAACTTTTGAGAAGAGAAACCCACTTACCAATTTTGAAGTTTCGAGAACAACTGTAATGAGGTTTAGGCCAATGATGTCAGCAGCTGACCACGAGCAATATTTTGTCTTCTTAACTTCACTCTCCTCTTCTTCAACCTCTCTCTCTCTCTCTTAGTCTTTCTCTCTCTCTCTCTCTCCTTTTTAGTTAATTTCTCTGTCTAACTTAAGATAAATGACTACAAGAATTGAACCATCTGTATTTAAGTGATGCGAATGAGTGGGTCTTTTGAAATTCAAATGACACGAAAAATGGGGTTAGTGGAACACTTGTCACTCACTCACCGTGCAAGCCAATTGGGGACACGTGAACTTGAATGGTGTGTTGAAAACACCGTCATTACATTTAATGAGGTGTGATCATTATCTTAATCCAATAAGATGTATAATTTATCGACATTCGCATCATCTTGCAAATGCCTTCAAGAAATTCAATCGACATATAGGAACGATAAGGTGATCTCCAAAGTTTTGCCATTAATGTGTTATCAATCAAATAATTATGATTAAATGATGTGGCTACCACACTTCCATTCCTCTAATCAACTCTGTCGCACAAAGAAATAAGGGACAAATTATAGTAGCCATAGATCCAGGCCCAATAATCATAGGTCCACAAGCCGATTGGGCATCGACCTAATGTGTTGGTCGACATGTGCTCGTAACCTAACTTTTTGGTCGACAGAGGTTGACATTTCCTTGTAGTGATTGATAAATGAGTTAAATGACTCAGCCTACTCAACTTAGAGTAAATATGGCCTTGAAAGAATGACTTGTAAGTTCGATCAACCATATTCAATATGACTATAAACTATTCCCATATGTCGTTTGACATAACACCAACCTAAGGTTCTTAATCTAATTTAAACTCTTCCATCTAGTGTCTAATTACATCGGGACTTAACCATCAATGAGATAAGGTACAATCCAATTAAAATTAACCTTTATCGTCTCCTACAATTTAGGGATGACCACGACCATCCCGCATTCTACTTAAACTCGGACTCCTAAGTCTATTAAAACTAGACTTCATTTGACTTAGTAGAACAGTGTGCCTATAAAAAGAGTCCTCATACCCTCAAATCAGGCATCTAATCTCACATACATTATCACATTGTTGGATTGTCATAAGACACTTATGAGATTCAACTCTAGTCACCTATAACGACGAAATCCTTACAATACCATCTACATTCTCCTTCAATACGTTCTTTCCTTTGACAAGCTCAAGCTGATCAACCATTACAATATTCTTAGTCACTTGATGCAATCAACCTAGTGTTAGATCACCACCGTCTTGGATCATATCGACGTTGTTCTAGTCATTAGCCTTGATTCACTTCGCCCATCGTTGTCCTCCACTTACATTGCTCTATAGTCTAGCCATTTGGTCTACACTGTTCGATAATATAAATCATCCATATCATCCATCCTAATGCAGCTAGGATCACATTTTATTGCTTTCCATTACTTTTTACGTTTTAAGTACTAACTTGAGTGTTAGAAAATCTTTGGCTGGCACCACACCGATGTTAAGATCGTCCACATTCTTTGTTGTTTGATTTGTGTAGAACACAGATTGTTGGATTTTATAAAGTAGGCCGACAAGACTCACTTTTAGTGGACATACTATAGTTCGATTTCACTATAATTATTAAAGTATATAGGGTAGAACATGACTTTTAACTTTAAATTTAGATAGAACCTAATGGGATAAGAAAATGGGAGAATACGATTTTTTTAATTTTGATAAAACCGAATATGGTAATAAAAAAAGGTACAAAGTGGAAAATGCATGACATGACAAGTATTAGAGTAGAGAATGATAATTTGGCAAAAGTAAAAGGTTAGGGCCGCAAGTGTCGAACAAGGAATTAAAACACGAAAACGGTGTCGGTTAGAAACGGATGATTCATTCTGCTTTGTGTCGTTGACCAGGGGAATGGAAATGGCGACGGCGGAGGCGGAGGTGGAGGCGGAGTGTCCAGTGTGCCTGCAATCGTACGATGGGGAGCAGACAATCCCACGCGTACTGAACTGCGGGCACAGCGCTTGCGAGAGCTGCCTCTCCATTCTTCCCCAAAAGTACATACTCACCATTCGCTGCCCTTCCTGCAATGTCCTCGTCAAGTATCCTCCACTCGGCCCCTCCTCTCTTCCCAAAAACATCGACCTCCTTCGACTCCTCCACCCGAACAAATCCAAACCCCTCGAACCCCCTTTGTCTCCCCCTCAGTCTCCCTTCCAGTTTCTTCCTCCTTCTTGGTCCCACCACTTGTACGCCCACTGGAAGTCCTTTATTCTCCCACACCACTCTCTTTTTCATTTACACATCTCTGAAGACGAAGCTTCTCTCTCTTCCGCTTCGTTAAATGATCAGGACGTCTCTCTTTTTAAGGTGGCTTCTCTGTTCTCGTCTAGCAAGCCTGATTCTGCTTTTAACTATGGTTATGTTGGGAGCATCATCAAGTGTTTGGCTGACATGACGCAACAGCACAGAGATCGATTGGCTACTCTTAACAAATTTTCTACTGTTTTGGGCTTCTGGGCTGATTTGAATCGTCATTCTTTGTATTTGGTGTGTCAGAGACCAAGTCTAAGTTTACAAAACTTTGTTTGTTTGAGAGATGGAGATGGTTTGAATACCAACGGGTTGTCTCTTTTTGCGACCATGGGTATGGAAATTTGTGAAGCGTTGATTGCTTTGAATAAGCGAGGCCTGATTGCAGGTTGTTTAGGCTTTACTAGCTTCTATCTTGATGATTTTGGCCATTTGTATCTTGATTTAAATGATGTTTTAGTTACCGGGAGGAAGATTCTTGGGAGAAATGAACAAGTGGGAGTTTTGTTTAGTGATTTGTTGAAAAGCAATGTGTTTTTGGGTCCAGAAGTGTTGTTTGAGTTGTTAAGTGAAAAGGGTATCGTCCGAGAGTTTAGATATTCCGTTGAATATGGCTCTGATGTTTGGCCATTAGCCTGTGTTTTAATTGGACTTCTTGTTGGGAAGCCATTCACTCAAGAGTTGATTGATTATGTACATTGTGTGACTCAAGAGAATGGTTTGGACTGTTTGGGGATGTACATGGGTTGGGTAGAAAAAGTCAATTCTTTGTTGCAAACAAAATTGGGTACACAGTTTGTGTTTTTGCAGCAGATGTTTTGTCAATGTTTGAATTTTGATCCAATGAGTCGTCCGCTGCTTATTGATTTGTGGAAGTGCATTAGGAAGCTAATTATTGAACCTGAATTTGATCACGTGATCAATTTGGATAAAGTTGTTAATATGCAGAACAAAGGTCATTGTTTGGTTCTTGGCGAAATGTGTTGGTTGCCCAAGCAAAATGCAGAAACACAGGGAAAAGACGGGTTATCACGGGCAGAAAACAGTGCTGGAGCTGATATTGATCAAGTCGAGGCAGCGAGTGGTGTCCATTTAGTTGAGGGCATCTCAGAGAAAAAATTCAAGTTTAAAGACATGAAGGGCCATCTTGATTGTGTGACAGGATTAGCTGTTGGGGGTATGGATTTCATTTAATGCTCTCATAATGCAAAGATGAGACTATTCATATGAATTTCTATCCATGCGTCTTGATGCCCTAGTTAGATTTGTAGATTATTATGTCCCCAAGATAGCTAAAACTTGAGAATTTAGTGATATTCTTGGGATGGGACAATCATATAGAGACTGGCATTCTCCTTGTGACTGAAAAAATGCAGGGGATTTTCTTGCACCCAGCTGATGGAATACTGTGACTGTCAGATATCATGGTTCGCTTCCCCATATTTGGGAACCTGGCCAGCTTAGGACTTGTTAATCTAAGGTTGCTCCCCTTATTGGTTAGACATGTGTCTTCAGAACTTCTACAATCGTTTATACTTGCTAATGCAAGCTGTAAGCTTGATTATTAAACGTTACTAAAAGAAGCACTACCTTTGTTAATGATGCGGTGGGAATTATGTGATGTTTGTTCATGCTTGCCTACTTTGCACTTATGTGTTTAGTTATATTTATAAGACAGCTATGATGGTACTTTTTCTACATCAGGCTTCAAAGCTTGATTTCTAGGATTGCATGCTGTTTGATTCAACACCAACACTCTTGGTTATCCTTTGTTTCTGCTGTTTGCGAAATCTTATATTCCTTGGTGAGTGGGTTAAAAATGAGCTTGTGAGACTTTGGCAACTTTGTTCTGAATGTTTATTTTCTTTTCACTTGCAGGGGGGTTCTTGTTCAGTTCCTCATTTGATAAATCAGTCCATGTATGGTCATTACAGGTACATACTTCCTAGGTAACATTCATTTTTGTGTTCTTGGTGCTGTAATTGTTACCCTATAGGAGATGGAAAATGCACTGGCACAAGTAGTTGCCAAATTCTACTTATATTAGTTATTACTAGTTAAACTCCTGCATTCCTGCAGAAGTCATACACTAGTAAGGTTTGGCACATTCATCTGGGACCTACTTTTTGTAGAAAATGTTAGTTTCTTTTTCATAGGTAGAACAATTTAGATATGGCCCCAATAATTATAGGAGTCTATATAAATTGAAGAGTTCATTCTCAATATTGCTGAGACTGTTATTTGTCTATCTATTGGGAAAAATAATAATGATGCGACTGCAGGTTGCTTAGGGATCAAATTGAGCTTTAATGGTGGTTATATTGAGCATTCACATCATTGTAGTTGAAAAGAGCTTTAACAGAATGCATTCAGATTAACAAAGCTTTTATTTATTTATTTTTTTTGTGCTAGGCAACATTATTTATATCCCTGTTGATGTGAGATTTAAATTTTTATGTATAAAATGGATCTAGAAGTTTTATTTTGTAAGTCATGTGGTTGATCACGAGTAAGTAAATTGATTTATCATAGATTTTGCAATTTATTCACTTGTGCAATATTTGTTAACTGTTAGAACAGAAAAGTTTCTCCTTATTTATTTTCTTCTTAGATTGTAAGCTTATGTTCTATTACCCCATTTCTATTAAGTATCTTCAGTGTGTTTTGTGCAGGACTTTTCTCATATACATACATTTAAAGGTCATGAGCATAAAGTCATGGCTGTTGTCTATGTGGATGAAGAAGCACCATTATGCATAAGTGGTGATAATGGGGGTGGTATATATGTATGGAGCATTAGCCTCCCTCTTGGGCAAGAACCATTAAAGAAGTGGAATGAGCAAAAGGATTGGCGCTATAGCGGCATTCATGTCATGACTGTTTCTGGGAAGTATCTCTATACTGGCAGTGGAGATAAGACCATTAAAGCATGGTCATTGCAGGTAGCAAATATTATCTATCACATGATCTGCTCCATTTTAATCTATATACTTGTATATAATCTGGATTTTTATTATTGTCTTTTCCAGGATGGCACCCTCTTATGCACAATGGATGGTCATAAATCAGTAGTTTCCGCTCTAGCAGTATGCGATGGGGTCCTTTATAGTGGGAGTTGGGATGGAACTATTCGATTGTGGAGTCTGAGTGATCATAGTCTGTTGACTATACTGGGAGAAGACAGTGCAGGAACAATGTCTTCTGTCTTGTCCCTTGCTGCTGACCGGCGTACCCTTGTCACATCCCACGAAAATGGATCTATAAAGGTTTTGTATTCATTGAAATGCCCTTTTACTGGCTTTAGCTCCTTCTGTTCTTATGGGCATATAGACATTAATACCTCATGGAAATAAAATGATTTTAAACGCTCTTGTGGTCCTGTAATGCCTTGCCAATATTAGTGTGATCAATAAATGTAGAGTCATCAGCATAATGATTCTGAAGTGAACACAGTATGATGATCATAAGAAATTATGGGAAAGATGGTACAAACCTTATGGGGTGTTTGAACACTGTCAACGTGACGTGTGGTTGAGTTTGTTTTCTGAGGTTTTTGAATTGATATTTAGTCTATGTATATAGTTAAGTAATTGCTAAGGTGGTAGATGGAAAAAGGCAACTGATGCCATGTTTGACATGGTAAAATTATGGGAAATCAAATTTGGATGAAAATCCTACTTTAGAGAAGTTTTGGTACGCAATTGATGAGGGAGATGACTAAAGTTTGAAATTATAAATTTATTTTGGTATAAAATTATGGGATTTACATCTAAATTTGTAAGTAGAGGGTTGATTTTGAAAAGGGTCAAACTCATGGTGGTTTTTGTAATTCTTCCTTAAAATTATATTTCACGGGCCCATGCAAAGATTTATTTAAATACCCATGTGTTAGTCTGAGCTCCTGCATGTGTGCCCACACTAATATGGATTTTGATCTGGTAGGGAACTGCACTTAGCTAGTTCTCTTCCGGCGGAAAAGCCAATGTGGGTTTGCTGCGTTTTTCCCTTTCTTTTATCTTGATTAATTGTTCAATGGTATAATATTCTTTCATTATTTCATACACAGGTCTGGAGAGACGATTTGTTTATGAAATCCGCACAAATCCATACTGGTTCCATTTTTGCTAGTTTCTTGGAAGAGAAATGGCTGTTTACCGGAGGTTGGGACCAAAATGTCAGTCTGCAGGTACTAATGTTGTGTTTGTTTGAATGTATTGATGAAGTCATATTTTGCCCTGATGTTAGAGCTGATCTGGGGCTGATGTCAACCTATTTAGGATTTTGTACTGTCGTACATATTTACATGTTCTTCTGAACTCATCAGCATAGCTATCAACGTGTAGGAATTGATAGGAGATGAATTTCAAGTAGATGCTGTACCTATTGGATCAATCCCTTGTGGTTCTGTCATAACAGCTTTGTTATATTGGCAAGGAAAGCTTTTTGTTGGATATGCTGACAGAACTGTCAAGGTAGGCCACTGTTTTTTAATTTTTTGTATTTTCAAGAGAATCACAGCATTGGCTTACATTTTATGGCACTTCTAGATTTGGCTTCTATTTGAGATTTGTTTGCAGAACTTTGCATAACTTTGCTAATAGCAACCTCGTTGAGTCTTCCATCTCAATATCTATTTTGCAGAACCATAGACTGGAATTTTTTATTTTATAACCTGTCAATCAAAGACTAATTACTAAGAATTACTATAACTTTAGATGGTTCTGTTGACCATCCAGTACGAAGATAATATCAAACTGGATGAAGAGTTTAGCTGGTTTTCCTGATTTTATGGTTTTACTTTTTCCATTTTGATAGATTGTGTTAGAAGTATTACAATTTACGTTGGTGTAGTTTTCTTCTGTTTCTTTCTTGGGTAAAATTGATAAATCAATATATATATATATATATATATATAATTTTTTCATTATTATAACTCCAGGTATATTATTATGAAAAGTGATTAAAATCTCACCAGGTAAGCTGTTCTTCCTTTTTCAATTTAATTACTGTAGGCTTTCATGGACTTTACATTTATTGTCAATATAATGCTAATGTAGTGAGTAAATGTTTGTCTCCCCATGTAAAGCTTTCCAGGCGCTGGTTGAAATCTGCCCTGGACTGTCGTTGAGTCGTATGCACTTATCAATTATCTGGCGGTTTCTTGCTGCAAAGTGCTAGACATTAAAATTTATAATATTCGCATATTTATATACACCCGCATGTACATACACATATATACAGAAGGAATAAGAAATATACAGGAAAGCAAATGTCCAGAATAGATGGTCTGAAAATGTTGATGTGATCAACTATCTATTATTAATATGTACCCTTTTATCTTGTATATGTCTACAAGAAATCGTTACTAATGTATGTCTAGATACATTTCATTCTATATCTCGCCAGCCGATAAATGATCACTTTTTTTTTTTTTAAATTGTTTTATCTTGTAAATGGGAACTCCCAATGAAAATACAGTAGAACCTTTATAAACTAATAATGTTGGGACCATATAAAATCTATCAAGTGGTATTGATATATCGATGTTGTATCACCACTTCTATTTTAAAAATGTTTTTTTTTTTTTTTTTTTTTTTTTTTTTTTTTTATCTTGTTATAACCTATTTAGTTATTATTTCATTATGAAATAACATATTCTGTTGTTATTTCATAATGAAATAATTCTCCCAATTTACTTATATATAGGTCTATTTTGTAATCATTCAAAGTATTTTATCAATTGAGTTACATTCTCTGCTTTTTATTTTATTTTATTTTTTGCGGTTTGTCTCTTATTTTGGTTAGTATTTTATATTAATTATTTTTAGAGTTTTTTTTTTTTTCATAACACGTTATCAACATAAATCTAGTATAAACGATTTTATTCATATGATTTGCTCTCTTACTATTTGATTCAAATAATTTTATTAATAAACGTGTTCTGTATAAAGATGATGCTATGTTAACTTCATGATGTCATATTATATCCAAAATACGTTTTTCTATGAGCTCAATTTTTTTTTTTTTAGAATTTCAAAGAAAAAAATTGTTTTTGTTCTTTTTGCTATTCAGGTTTATATGTTTATTAAAATATATCTTGTTTGAAAGCATATGCTGAGTGCTTCAAACTTATGTATGATTTGCATGATTTGGTTAACTATATAAAGAAGATTAAATAAAGATTGAATTGAAAATTTGTTTTAAGGTACATTGATCGATGCAGAAATAGGGAGAAAAGAAAAAGGAAAGTTTCTTATTCTTATTCTTTTTTCATTTCTATATCGTCTATAATATATTTGAGTATCGATATATCTAAAATAATTATATTGTACAAATACTGATTATATTTTATTATATATAATTACAATTAAATATGATTGATTGTTGTAAATGTGATATGATTTATATAGTTATGATTATATTTACTTATTGTAATCACACATGTTTAGTTATAATCACATATAATAAATTTCAATAACACGTTTTAGAATGCAATCACGTATTTTTTTTGTCAAGTGTATACATATCCCAGATATATGCTAGAATGTGTTTTTATATACATACATACATGCATACGTGCATGCATATAAACACTCAAAAGTCACTCATTAACAAATAAAAATATAATTCCTATCCTCTCTCTATCTCTCTCTCTCTTTCTCTCTCAATTGCTATTGGTATGTATGTATGTATATATCATATATAATGGGCAATTATATAGCCGCCTCAAAAGTCACTCATTGACAAATAAAAATATAATTCCTACCATCTCTCTCTCTCTCTCTTTTAATTGTTGTTATATAATATATGAGGACTTTTATAATCAGGTATACCTGATTTCAAAAAGTAGGGAATAACTAATCAAATTCATCTATTTCATTTGAATTAAATAGAAGAGATAATTTGTTTTAAGAGAGAGAATGCAATAGATGAATTTGATTGGTTGATCCTTACTTTTTAAAATTAGGTATACCTTATTATAAAAGTTCATATATATATATATATATATATCACATTCTAGCATATACATGGGGTGTGCATATACTTAAAAAAAAAATGCTATTGCTAACGTGACCCGGTCCGGATACCTCTAGCTTTGATCCGGTAGGTCACGTTGGGCACCCCAACGAATTTCTCTTACACCCGACTTTTCAGTTAAACGAAACCCGTGGAGTGAACCCTAAACTTTCTAATACTTTCCGAAACGTTGTTGGGTTGATTTTCTTTAAAAACTGAAAAGACGTAAGAATTTTTTTTTTTATTTTTAAACTCTTTTTCTAACGAAATTTCGACAGTATAACGGTTACATTATTGATATTTTAGAAAAACCTGTTTACAAAAAATCACACTTCGACTAAAATTCATCACCAATCCAACTTCTGATTGCTCGTAGGCCTCAAACATGATTTTAATTTTTTCAAATCAACTTAATAATATCCAACCACAATTTAATAAACCACATTTAAGTCAAAACGATTTAAACACAAATACGAACAAATAATTACAAATTACAAATCACTTATACAATTCAAAAAGGGCTTTACATGTAAATATAACAGATGCAAGAATAAACTGTTCAAAATGGCGTTGTGTCTTGCTACCTCACCCGTTGGAGGTAATATCATAGCTCGGCTACTTGTTGAGAATACTTGAAGAGGTTTTTGTACGAAAACAGAAAAATAATGAGCTATAAGTTCAGTGAGTGATAATTTATCTTTTTTTTAAAGACTTGATTTCTAAACGTCCTCCTCGGAAAACGTTTGAATATAATTCTTTATTTCTTAAAGCATTTGAAACTTTAATTTTCTTAAACTCAATTTAAACATGAGAATTTATATATAAACGCAAACATGCATTAAATTCAAAACTCGTAACTTCAAATCATAAGTAGCTTGAATAGTAATCATAAAATTTCTTTTCTTTCAATTTTACTTTTTTTGAAACTATTTCTTGGTTGCTTTCGAAAATACCATAGTATCCCTAACTCTGGGGTCACGTGGCCTCTGTATGAGGAATGCTCCAACGTAGAGGACCAATAGTGACAGCTCTGAGACATTTCGTGGCTATGTGCGGAATTTTCCAACGCTAACCATAACACACAAAACACCACCTCACATCAGCAAAGACGACTCGATTGACAGACTAAGATACTTGTCCCCTTAGGTTAGTGATTCATCTCTTCCCAGTACTATGCCAACTGATGTGGGATAGACCAGCCGGGTCTAATCTTTTCTGAAAATCTCTAAGGGTATACTAATGGTTTGAAAATGCTTTTCTTTTCTTTTTTCAATTCAACTTAAAAACTTGGCTTTGAAATTATATATTATTATTTTTTTACAATAATATCTATGCATATAAAATCACAATTCTCATTTCAAGCTAAAATTCATGCTCATATCAATGCATTTAAAATAAATTCAAGTAAGCAATTACTTATCAAATCAAACTTAACAATTTGAAATACTTTTAAAATCTTTAAAATAAAATTCACTTACAAAAATGGAAAACTGCAAACGGCGCGTACGGAGCCTCTTCTTCTCTCGTCTCGATCCTCGCGCATCCTCGTCACCTACACAACATATGGATACGTAAATTTGCATTCGCGTCAACTTCTGAAAACTCGAAATAGCTAAAATTACATAATTTCCCCTAAGGGACCCTTTTTACGCATAAACATTCCTTTTTGGTTTATGTTTTGATTCTAGGGTTTCGAACTCCGTTTTCTTCACCTAGAACCTATTTATTATCACCTAGAGACATTCTGGCACTAACAGAATCGTGTTCGGAGACTCGAAACGAAAATCGTTCGATTTTGACCCCTTAAGGCCGAACACTATTCACGACCCTACTCAGAGCTTTTCTTCATTCCGTTTTCGCTTCGAACAACTTCCCAACTCGCCATTTAGTCAGTCAAAGTGTCAGTACGGAAGGAAACGGTCACCGAGTAAGCGTTTTAGGCTAAAAACGTGTTGTTTTTGCTACTAATTTTTGACGTTTTCTTGGTTTTGATTTCTAAATTTAATCTTTGATTTTTAATAACCTCAATACGTCTAATTAAACTCGTTAGTGACGTGACCCGATCTGAACACCTCTAGCTCTGATCCGGTAGATTACGCCGGGCACCCCAACGGATCTTTGTTAGACCCGACTTGTCGGGCTAAATGAAATCCGTGGAGCGAACCCTAAACTCTCTGATACTTTCTAAAACATCGTTGGGTTGATTTTCTTTTAAAAACTGAAAATGCGTAGGAAATTTTTTTTTTTTAAACTCATTTTTCTAACAAAATTTCGGCAGCATAACGACTGCATTTTTGACGTTTTCAAAAAAACTGTTTACAAAAAAAAATACACTTCGACTATTTTTCAACACCAACCTAACTTCTGATTGGCCGTAGGCCTCAATCATGCATTTTTTTTTTTCAAATCAACTTAATAAAATTCAAACTCAATTTAAAACCCACATTTAAATTAAAAGAAATTTAAAAACAGTTATGAGTGAATAATTACAAATTACAAATTACTTATATACTTCAAAAGTGATTTTCATGAAAATGTAATTAATGAAACAAAATGAGCTGCTCAAATAACGTCGTGTCGCACTGGCTCGCCCGTTGGAGGTAATACTACTGCTCGGCTACTTGCTGAGAGTACCTGAAGAGATTTTTATATAAAACAGAAAATAATGAGCTAGAAGCTCAATGAGTGATAATTTTTTTTTTTAAAAAAAAAAATCTGGTTTTCTAACTTCCTCCTCGTAAAACGTTTGAAAACTATTCTTTGTTTCTAAAGCATTTCAAACTTAAATCTCTTAAACCTCAACTTAAATAAGAGAATTTGTATATAAGCACAGACATGCTTTTAAATTCAAAACTTGTAACTGTAAGTCATAAATAACTTGAATAATAATTATAAAATTTCTTTTCTCTCAAATATGCTTTTCTTTTTAAAACTGTTTCTTGACATCTTTAAAATTACCATAGTATCGCTAAATCTTTGCTCTTGCAGCTATACGCGGAATTTCCCAGTGGTAACTATAGCTCGCCTGCTCTGAGACATCTCGCGGCTATGTGTGGAATTTCCCAGTGCTAATCATAACACGCGAAATACTACCCCACATCAGTAAAGGCGACTCGACTGACAAATTCTGATACTTGTCCCCTAGGTTAGTGACTTATCCCTCCTCAGGACTGTGCCAACTGATGTGGGATAGATCGACCGGGTCTAATCTGATCTGGAATCTCTGAAAATCTCTGAGGGTATACTTATGGTTTTGAAACTACTTTTCTTTTACTTTAACTTTCTGGTGCAAAAGCACAAATCTTTTTTCTTGGTGCAACAAGCACTAAAACTTGTTTTCTGAATGCATTAAGCACTAAAATATCTTTGGTAAGTTCAAAAAGCACAAAGTAGCATCATTTCAAGCTCTAAATTCATGCTCATATCAATGTATTTAAAATAAACTCAAGCAGTTACTGAATAAATCAAATTTAATAATTTGAAATACTTTAAAATCTTTAAATAAAACTCACTCACAAAACTGATGACTGAAAATAGTGTGTGCGGAGCGCCTACTCTTCTCGCCTCGACCCTCGAGCGCCCTCGTCACCTACACAACATATGGAAACCTAAATTTTCGTTCGCGTCAACTTCTGGAAACTCGAAATTACACAATCGTCCCTCAAACTAGTTTATCACGCGATTCGTTTTATTTTTAACTTTTTACTATTCTCTTGGTTCCCTAAGCTCCCAATAGACATTAATCTACTTATTTCTCAACTTATTCTTCACTCAAAACCAACCAATAATGAATCGTAACAAAATCCACTTCAAATTTAACTTAATCACCAACGAAATCATCAATTTCAACTTAAACACTCACCCGATTTCTTCCCCACGAAATCACTTTCTTCCTCCTCGTGTTGAGCTCAATTTGGGGGCTGTTTTTGGATGTGTAAATGGACTGGTCCAGCTGGATCTCCTCCCTCTTTCTTCTCCTATACACGAGCTTCTCTTCCTTCGCTGGATTCTCTCTTCTTCTTCTCCGACCTACCGCCTCTGCTCTGCTTCAGCTTCGGTCACGTTTCGGCATTGTTCAAACGAGTTTTGGTCGCGTTTTGCAGCTGGTTTGAGGTCGGGTTCGAGTTGATTTCGCTAGTCTTCTCTTCCTCTTTCTCTTATCTTCCTCTTTCGCTCTCTCCCTAGCTCGATCTACCTCGTTCTGCTCGGCGATAAGTCTGATTTTGCGACTTCAAGCAGCTGGATTGACGTCGAGTTGGCTGAGTTCTGCAGGTGGGCATAGCTCGGTCGGGACGATGGCTCCTCGTCGTCGTTGGTTCTGCTTCGATCGGGTCTGGGTTGTCTTTAGGTCTACCCGGTTTTGCGCGGGTGAGGTGCGGCTGGACGAGTTGGACTTGAGGTCGAATTCAGGTTGCTTGCGGCTAGTAGTGATAGCTTCTCGTTCTGCGTTGATAGCTCCGTCGCCGTCGTCGTCAGCTTGCATGCGTGGAGAACAGGTTCTCGATAACTTCTGCTCAATCTTGACGAGGTGGCTGGTTGGCAAGCTGCACGGCGATCTGGTTGACTGGTCGAAGCTACTCGTCGCCGGTGTCGGGTTCTTCTTCTTCTTCTCTTCTCCTTCTTCTCTCTTCTTTTCTTTCTTTTTTTTTGTTCGGTTTTGCGTTGACTGTCGTTGGTTTGATTTTTGTGAGTCAACCAACTCTTTGGCTTTTATTTTTCCCCCTAAACAATTTTAAAAATGATGGTCATGTCCTGATAAAATTGCGGTCTCCTCCCTTAGCTTTTAGCTTAATCCTAGTTTGACCACAATTATTAAAACTTATCTTCAATTTAGTCCCTTATCACCTTAAATACTCACTCGATTTCGTTTACCACTTTATCCTTCCGTTTTATCTCCGATTGAGTTTAAATCGATCTCTAAGGGTTCCCTATACCCTTAAGCACTTCCATGAATCATTTAGGGTCTCTAATAATTATTTAGGGACTATTTATTGGGAGATCCGTAAAATTACATTTGAGGGCTTACAGTTAGGGTCATCAAAACTCTTAACGGACACAATATAGGTCAATTTATGGAATCGCCCTTCAAATTAGTATATTGAGCATTTGATTTTTCTCTTCAAGATTTTGATATTTTTCTTGGTTTCCTAGGCCTCCAATAAACATTAAAATAACATCCATTATGTTCGACTTTTCATCCGACCACTTTGCCCACAATAACCTTAAATTCCAAATTAACCTTAAACCAAAACTCTCAAACTCTAACACTAAAATTCCACTTTTAATTGTCCAACAATCAACAACTCAAATCATATCAAAACAATCAACACCAACACTAGTTTATGGCAGCCCCTTACACACTCAAATCTCAATTTTTTTCATCATCAATGCACTTAGTTTATAACTCATTTTTAATCACAACCAACCAACAAACAATTTGTAACAAAACCCATCTCAAAACCAACTTAAATTACCAACAAAACATCAACAATAACTGCTTCAAACTTGAACAACTTACCTCATTTTTTCCTCACAAACCCATCCTCTTCCTCTTCGTTTTGGCTTCGTTCTATCGTCTGATTTTATGTGTCCTTTGGTTTCTAGTTCGACCTGTTTTGGCGTGATTTTGGTGGCAATTTGGGCTGGTTTTAGCTAGATCTTCCTCCTCCTTCTTCTCCTTTGTGCGATCTCCCTCTTTCTCGACTGGATTTCCCTTCGTGTCGCTGTTTCAGGTCTTATTTGAGGCTGTTTTTGGTGGTTGATCTGGTGCATTTGGGGTCTGATTTGGGATCGGTTTTGAGTTAGAAATGGCGTGGAACAACTAGGTTTTCTTCTTCCTCTCCTCCCTCACACGATCTCTCTCTCCCTAGCTCGATCTCCCTTATTCTCTTTTCGTTCTACCATCGGTTTATACGAGTGCATCTGGTCTGGTTCTGGTCACGTTTTGCGTCCGTTTCTGGTCTGCTTTGGCAAGCTTGGCGTTGGGTTCTTGGTCTGGTTTGGCGAGCTGCTCGGTCGTGCTTTTTCTTTTTATTCTTTTTTTCTTCTTCTTCGATTTGGTTTGTGACTGCCTCTCTCTTCTGGTTTTGCTTTGTGATTCAATTTTGTTTAATGATCATGTTTTCCTCCATAAACAACTTCAATAATGTCGGTAACGTTCTGAGAAAATTTCGTCCTCCTCCCTTAGCTTTTAGATAAATTCTAATTTGACCATAAATATTAAATCTTATCTTTAATTTAGTCCTTTATCACATTAAATGATTACTCGATTTGATTTACCATTTTACCATTTCGTTTAATCTCAAATCGAGTTTAAATCGATCTCTAAGGGTTCTCTACAACTTTAGGTACTTCCATCGACCATTTAGGGTCTCAAATCGTTACTTAGGGAGTATTAGTGGGAAATCTGTAAAATTAAAATTAAAGGATTTACAATTTCTTCCCTTTTTATAAAAATTTCGTCTTTGAAATTAAATTACATACCTAGCTCAAAAAGGTGCGGATACTGTGCATGCATCTGCTCCTCATGCTCCCATGTAGCTTCCTCCGATCCATGATTCCTCTACAAGACTTTAACCAATGGTATCACTCTATGGTGCAACACTTGCTCCCTACGATCTAAGATCTCCACAGGCTACTCTTTGTAGGTCAAATTCTCTTTCAGTTGCACCGGCTGCTCTCTAAGAATATGTGAAGGATCCGCTACATATTTTCGTAACATGGAAACATGGAATACGTTATAGATATTTGCTAACTCTGGTGGTAACTTCAGACGATACGCCACCTCTCCAATCCTCTCCATGACCTTGTACGACCCTATGTACCGCGGACTCAGCTTGCCTCGCTTTCCGAATCTGAGCACTCCTTTCCATGGCGAGATCTGCAGGAACACTCTGTCACCCACCTGAAATTCCAAATCTCTCATTTGATTGTCCGCATAGCTCTTCTGTCTGTCACTGGCTACTTTCAACTTCTCTCTAATCACATTTATCTTCTCTATGGTGATCTGGCCAATCTCTAGGCTAATCAATCTCCTCTCACCTACCTCATCCTAGCAAACTGGGGTCCTATACTTTCTACCATACAACGCTTCAGAAGGTACCATCTCGATACTTCACTAGTAGTTGTTGTTGTAGGCGAACTCTATTAGTGGTAAGTGAGTATCTCAGCTCCCTCTGAATTCCATAACACAAGCTCTCAACATATCCTCAAGGGTTTGGAAAGTCCTCTCGGATTGGCCGTTCGTCTGTGGGTGAAATGTCGTACTGAAATGCAGTTTGGTGCCTAAAGCTTCCTGTAGCTTAGGCCAGAATCTTGATGTGAATCGAGGATCTCTGTCTGATACGATGGACACTAGTGCACCATGCAACCTCACTATCTCATCCACATACAACTGAGCTAGTCTCTCTAAGGAGTATATGTTCTTAATCGCTAAAAAGTGAGCAGACTTCATCAATCGATCAATAATCACCTATATAGCATCGTGTCCGCTTTGCGTCCTCGGTAGCCCTACAACAAAATCTATAGTAATCCTCTCCCATGTCCATTTAGGGATCGGTAGGGGCTAGAGTAAACCTTTTGGTTTATGGTGCTCTGCTTTAATTTGTTGATAGGTCAAGCATCTGAAAATGAACTCTGTTATCTCTTTCTTCATTCCTTTCCATCAATAGTGATCTCTCAGAGTCCGATACATTTTCGTGCTCCCTGGATGCATGGCATAAACTGATCAGTGTGTCTCTTCCATAATTTCTTTCTTTAAATCTCCCACATTTGGCACACACAATCTTTGTCCCATAACTAGTATCCCATCGTCTTTGATTGAGAATGTGCTCTACTGCCCAACCTCTATCTCCCCTCTAATTTTCATTAGGTATGGATCTTGGGTCTGGAGCTCTCTAACCTGATCCATCAGAAATGAACAGACTTGAAATGTGGCTAATAGGGCTCATGAGTCCGTCGTCTTCAGTCTCACACCCATGGACCGCAACTCTACAAGCATCGGGAGATACTTTGCTTTCAGCTGGGTTAATGAACCAATAGGCTTCCTACTGAGGGCATTCGCTACTACATTTGCCTTGCTAGGGTGGTATTCTATGGTGCAGTCATAGTCTTTAATAAGTTCAATCCATCGTCTCTGCCTCATATTGAGCTCATTTTGAGTAAAGAGGTACTGCAAGCTCTTGTGATCCGTGAAGATCCTGCAGGGGACTCCATAGAGATAATGTCTCTATATCCTTAAAGCGAACACCATTGCTGCTAACTCTAGGTCATGTGTGGGATAATTCTGCTCATGCTTCCTCAACTGCCGCGATGCATAAGTAATCACTCTCTCATTCTACATCAGCACACAACCTAATCCTTGTCTAGAGGCATCATAATAAATGGTAAATCCGTTGCTCCCTGACGAAAGTGTAAGTACAGGTGTTGTAACACCCCGAATTATTCAGCATGAATATCATTTTTTATTATTATTACGTCTATAAGTTTATAATTGTTGAATCATGGGTGGAGTAGAAATATTTTAGGATCCCGTTGGAATTACCAAATGATTCTAGATATTAATAATGGTTTGATCGAAATCCCTAGTGAATATCTAAAAGTTTAAAAGATATTTTAGAATCCTAAAAGATGCTCTCAAAAAAGAAATCCGGATTTTAAATCAGATTTATATCAATAAGCATTTTAAAGTTAACTATGAGATTATGGACACCCAAATTAGGGCATGGAATGACTTTTAGGAGTTTCGAAGACTACAGGAAGGACGAGAGAAATTCGAATATAGGCCCCAGAAAATTTAAGGGAAGTTTCGAAGAGATCTCGAAGTAACCTGTTAGAGATGTTTTCAGAAAGCTCGTATTAAACGAAAATACGAAAAGATATGCACAATTGACACATGGCAAAGGAATCAAGACATGAATTACATGTGGCGTGAGGACAAGATGCATGCATGACATTTGTCATGCAATGGAATGCATGTGTGACAAGTGTCACACATGCAAGAGTGGCAATTTGGTGAATAAATAGAAAATCAATGGCAATTTCCCTTTCTAATGCAAAGTATATATAGATGACAATTCAAAGAGAATCAAGCAAATTGATGTCGTTCATTGAAAAGAAAACAAAGAGAAGTAATCAAGCCGAGAGCAAAAAGAGAGAAAACAAACAAGAGAAGCAAGCTAACCCGAGATCAATCAAAAGCCAAAACCGAGAGCAAAACAATTCAAAACCGAGACAAGCAAAGCCAAAGCCAAGAGTGAGAGAGAAAAATAGGAAGTGTTTGGCTAAAGTGGAAACCAAGAGATTTCATGTGATTTTCAACATCCAATCTCAGTCTTCAAGTCAATCCCAGTTAGATAATCAAGTTAGTAGCAAGAAACTGAGTTAAAAGAGGTTAGTTTTACAATCTTGGAACTCATTTGAATAATGGTTAGTATTGATATTTTGGTGAGTAATTGATGAGAATATTAAAAGTCGAAGATTACGTTTCGAAGGTTAAATGAGTTCTAATGGAGCTTGGTGCGATTTGGAAAAAGTTGGATCAAATAGGAATAGTAAATCATGCATTTTAAATTATGGAATAAGCTTTCATTGAGTATTTATGTATTATTTGAAAATCCAAAAGAGGAGGTAACTCACAGAAGTCAAAGAAAAGGAAAGGAGAAAGTATGAGCTTCCGTTAGGAAATAAGGTTGGTGTACACTTTATTCAATTCGTTTTCATAAATAGTTTATTATCGATTTTTGAATACTTTGATGCTTTGAAATATTGTTTGTGAATATTTTTGATATGTGTTTGATTATATATATGCTTTTGAATTATGAAAATTGATGAGATTTATATGGTTATGACAAAAACGAAATGATGAAATTGAAAATTGATTTATATGATTGTGGGAAACGGTAGTTGTGTTGGATTGATGAGATATTTAGAAGTGTCATTGCATATTTTCAGATTTTCTAGAAACCTTTGATATGCAGCCGTTATGCTGCCAGATTCTGTTTGAAAAATGATTAGAAATCGAAAAGTTTAAACGAAACCAACCCAATGAATTTTGAAAATGAATTGTTATTCAAGCCCTAGTAAGTTTTGACACAGATAGGTGGGGATTGGAGTGGCATGCCATTAAAGGGTCACAAGCGCAGTACTGCGCCGTTTGATTCTGTACCTACTATAGTGAATTTAGAGGTTGTGTGAGGCATCGAGTGTCCGGCCCCGAATATACATGATTATATGATAGTCCGGCGGGTAGTCACCGAGTGTCCGATGCCGGAAAACCCGACTACCAGTCCATGGTATCGTGCTTGTGTTTACTAGGGGCATGAAAGTTATTATGAGAATTATTTTGATCAATGTATCGTTTTAAATTTCTTTTGAATATTAAATTGAGATATGATAAATTGTGATATTTGTTATTGATTTTACAAACTAATTGTGTAAAAAATAATAATAATAATAATAAAATAAATATTGAGTTTTGTGTACACCCACTAAGCAAATATACTTAGCGCGTTGGAATTTCCGCGCGTAGGTAGTAAATGACATAAGGAAGGCGAAGATTGAAGAGAAAGCATCTGCAGTGAGCTGAGACAGTCACATCTATCATTCCATATTTATTTTTGGGTATATATATATTATCTCTGGTTTTGTACATAAAAGTCTCAATTTGTATCTGTGAGCATATATATATATGTATTTGGATTTAAAATGATGTTTTTGATAAAGAAAATCAAGTTGTGTATATATATTTTGAGATAATGTTGTATATATGGAAAAAGGATGAGTCAAACGGAGTTTGGTTCTAGTTATTGAATATGTTAAATGAAGAAATGCTTTGGATATGAATATGTTAATTTATAACAGGTTATAAAAGTTCGAATTTCAGAGGAAACTCTGTCAATTTTTCCATTTGAAATAAAAGGATTTTGTATTGTTTGTAAATTGATTTTGAAATTTCATATTTTAATGTGGGATAAATGAATATATGGTTTATAATTAAAGATTTTGTAAAAAGAGTTATGACTGTAGCACCCCTTAGAGTCGTCTGGTGAAAAGGCGGGTAGGGGGTGTTACAGGTGCCGAGGTCAATCTATGCTTTAACTCATTAAAACTACGTTGGCATACCTCTGACTATACACACTTTTCTTCCTTTCTAGTTAACCTCAATAAAAGAGCAGCAATCTTCGAAAATCCCTCTACGAACTTCCTATAATATCTTACCAACCCTAGAAAGCTCTAACTTCAGTTAAGTTTGTGGGTGGCTACCAGTTCACTATTATTTCTATCTTTTGGGGGTCCACTGATATCCCATTTGCTGATACTATATACCCCAAAAATGCTACTCTGTCTAACCAGAACTGGCACTTACTGAACTTCACGTACAATTGATGTTCCCTCAATATCTATAACACTATCCTGAGGTGCTCAACGTGCTCCTCTCGGCTACCTAAATACACCAGTATATCATCAATAAAGACGATGATGAATCTGTTCAAGTACGGCCTGAATACCCTGTTCATCAAATCCATGAAAGCGGCTGGAGTATTCGTCAATCCAAATAGCATCACAATGCCCGTAGCCCATCTTAGGGACATCCTCTCTATTCATCAAATCCATGAAAGCTGAGGTGCTCAGTGTGCTCCTCTCGGCTACCTGAATACACCAGTATGTCATCAATAAAGACGATGACGAATCTGTTCAAGTACGGCCTGAATACCCTGTTTGTCACAATGCCTGTAGCCCGTCCTAAAGGCCGTCTTAAGGACATCCTCCCTGCGAATCCTCAACTGGTAGTACCCTGACCTCAGATCAATTTTTGAAAATACCCTGGCACTTTATAGCTTATCGAAGAGGTTATCAATTCTCAGTAGCGGATACTGATTTCTGATGGTGACTCGGTTCAGCTGCCTATAATCTATGAATAATCGGAGGCTCCTATCTTTCTTCTTTACAAACAATACTGGAGCTCCCCAAAGCGACATACTCGGCCTAATGCATCCTTTACTCACTAGCTCTTCCATCTGGACCTTTAATTCTTTCAATTTGGCTGGGGCCATCCTATATGGCGCTATCGATATGAGCTCCGTCCCCGGTGCTAGGTCTATCTCAAACTCTATCTACTTGTCGGGTGGTAGCCCTATAAGATTCTTTGGGAAGATGTCTGGATACTCCCTGGTAACTAGTACTCCGGGTCCAGGTTCGTTTCTAGCTGAACTTCGACGGTTGTGGAATTGTCTCCATGCTCTTTTCCACTCGTATAGCTGCCTCTACCACATCCCCGTATCTTGTATAGACATTTGAGGCCACATACGTTCTTATTCTAGGACTTAAGTCGGATCTGAACTTACTGATCTTGAGCTGCCTTGCTTCAACCTGTAAACTCCTCGATCTTGGCCTCTCTGTAACTAGAGAGGTAAAACTTCTTGAGGAACTCTCATCTGAATGCTGCCCAGGCTACCCCGTTTGGGTGTCTCCGCTATAAGGCCTTCCACCAGTCTTTAGCTTTGTCATTTATCAAGAAAGCAGAGAAGGTGACCATCTGATCATCGGTACAGCCTATGACCTAGAATATCTCCTCACTAGCCTCCCACCAGGATAAGGCACATTTTGGCTCTCCTGTGCCATGGTCTCGCACACAATTTTCGCGCGCGCTCTATATATTCCCCCAACTCACGAGGCTAATATAAAGCCGTTGCCAACATCTGGGCCATTTGCTCTACATTCACTTGTACACTTGCTAGCCCTATGACCTGTAGCGACTCTACTCGAGGCTCCGACACATTAATTGATGCGACAACATGCTCCTTCTCTCTCATAGGTACCTTAGCTGTTATCTTTGCAGCTGCCCTTCGAATCCTCAAGCGACCACGACCACGACGCTGCATATTTATAATGCTGAAATGCATGAAAATAAGGTTCAGAAATCATGCAAAATCATGCAATGCTATGCTTTAAAATGATTTAAAACAAACTAAAACTTTCTTACAATTCTTTGGAAACAGCACTTCTCAAAACTTTTCGAAACTTCCCAAAATCGGGCTCTGATACCACAGCACTTCTCAAAACTTTTCGAAACTTCCCAAAATCGGGCGACCCGATCCGGATACCTCTAGTTCTAATCTGGTAGGGCACGCCGGGTACCCCAACGGATCCCTCTAAGACCTGACTCATCAGGTTAAATGAAACCCGTGGAACGAACCCTAAACTTTCTAATACTTTTCGAAACATTGTTGGGATGGTTTTCTTTAAAAACTGAAAAGATGTAAGAATGTTTTTTTTTTTAATTTTTAAACTCATTTTTTAATGAAATTTTGACAGCATAACGGCTGTATTTTTGATATTCTAGAAAAACGTGTTTACAAAAAATAACACCTCGACTAAAATTCATCACCAACCCAACTTCTGATTGTCTGTAGGCCTCAAACATGCATTTAATTTTTTCAAATCAACTTAATAAAATCCAACCACAATTTAATAAACCACATTTAATTCAAAAATGATTTAAACATAAATACGAACAAATAGTTACAAATTACAAATCACAAATCACTTATACAATTCAAAAAGGGGTTTACATATAAATATAACAGATGCAAGAATAAACTACTCAAAATGGCGTCGTGTCGCGTTGCCTCGCTTGCTGGAGGTAATATCATAGCTCGGCTACCTGTTGAGAGTACCTGAAGAGGTTTTTGCATGAAAACAGAAAAATAATGAGCTATAAGCTCAGTGAGTGATAATTTGTCTTTTCTTTAAAGACTTGATTTCTAAACGTCCTTCTCGGAAAACGTTTGAAAACAATTCTTTGTTTCTTAAAGCATCTCAAACTTTAATTTTCTTAAACTCAATTTAAACATGACAATTTATATATAAACGCAAACATGCATTAAATTCAAAACTCGTAACTTCAAATCATAAGTAGCTTGAATAGTAATCATTAAATTTCTTTTCTTTCAATTTTACTTTTCTTTGAAACTGCTTCTTGGTTGCTTTCGAAAATACCATAGTATCCCTGACTCTGGGGTCACATGGCCTATGTATGAGGAATGCTACAACATAGAGGACCAACCATGACAGCTTTGAGATATCTCGCGGCTATGTGCGAAATTTTCCAGCACTAACCATAACACGCGAAACACCACCCCACATCAACAAAGGCGACTCGACCGATAGACTAGGACACTTGTCCCCCTAGGTTAGTGACTCATCCCTTCTCAGGACTGTGTCAATTGATGCGAGATAGACCGGCCGGGTCTAATCTTTTCTGAAATTCTCTAAGGGTGTACTAATGGTTTGAAAATGCTTTTCTCTTCTTTTCTCAATTCAACTTGAAAACTTGGCTTTTGAAATTATATATATATTTTACAATAATATATATACATATAAAATCAAAATTCTCATTTCAAACTAAAATTCATGCTCATATCAGTTCATTTAAAATAAATTCAAGTAAGCAATTACTTATCAAATCAAACTTAACAATTTAAAATACTTTTAAAATCTTTAAAAAAAAATTCAATCACAAAAATGGAAAACTACAAACGGCGCGTATGGGCCTCTACTCACCTAGCCTCAATCCCTGCGCATCCTCGTCACCTACATAACATATGGATACGTAAATTTACATTCGCGTCAATTTCTGGAAACTCGAAATAGCTAAAATTACACAATTTCCCCCAAGTGACCCTTTTTACGCGGTAAACCTTCCTTTTTGGTTTCTTTATTGATTTTAGGGTTCCAAACTCCGTTTTCTTCACCTGTAGCCTATTTATTATCACCTAGGGATGTTCTGGCCGTAACGGAATTGCGTTCGGAGACCCAAAATGAAAATCGTCCGATTTTGACCCCTTTAGGCCGAACACTATTCACGGCCCTACTCGGGGCTTTTCTTCATTCCGTTTTCACTCTGAACACCTTCCCAATTCACCATCTAGTCGGTCCAAGTGTCGATACAGAAGGAAACTGTCATCGGGTAAGCGTTTTAGGCTAAAAATGCGTTGTTTTCGCTACTAATTTTTAGCGTTTTCTTGGTTTTAATTTCTAAATTTAATATTTGACTATTAATAACCTCAACACGTCTGATTATACTTGTTAGGGTCATCAAAACTCTCAACAGACGCAATATGAGTCAATTTATGGAATCACCCATCAAACTAGTATATTGAGCATTTGATTTTTCTCTTCAAGATTTTGGTATTTTCCTTGGTTTCCTAAGCTTCTAATAAACATTAAAATGACGTCCATTACGTTCGAATTTTCATCGGACTATTTTGCCCCTATAATAACCTTAAATTCCAAATTAACCTTAAACTAAAACTCTCAAACTCGAACACTAAAATTCCACTTTTAATTATCCAACAATTAATAACTCAAATCATATCAAAACAATCAACACCAACACTAGTTTATGGCAACCCCTTACACACTCAAATCTCTTTTTTTTTTTTTTTTTCAACATCAATTCACATAGTTTATAACTCATTTTTAATCACAACCAACCAATAAACAAATTGTAACAAAACCCATCTCAAAACCAACTCAAATCACCAACAAAACTTAATAATAACAACTTCAAACTTGAATAACTTACCCCTTTTTCTTCCTCACGAACTCATCCTCTTCCTTTTTGTTTTGGCTTCGTTCTATCATCTAATTTTGTGTGTCCTCTGGTTTCAGGTTCGAGCTGTTTTGATGTGATTTGGTGGCAGTTTGAGTTGGTTTCAGCTGGATCTTCCTCTTCATTTTTCTCCTTTGCACGATCTCCCTCTTCCTCGGCCGGATCTCCCTTCGTGTCACTATTTCAGGTTTGATTTGAGGCTATTTTTAGTGGCCAATCTGGTGCGTTTGGGGTCTGTTTCGAGCTAGAAATGGCATGGAACAGCTGGGTTTTCTTCTTCCTCTCCTCCCTCATACGATGTCTCTCTCCCTAGCTCGATCTCCCTTCTTCTCTCTTCCTTTTGTCGTCGGTTTATGTGCATGCATCTAGTCTGGTTTTGGTTGCGTTTTGCATCGAATTTTGGTCTTGTTTGGCGAGCTTGGCGTCGGGTTCTTGGTCTGGTTTGATGAGCTGCTCGGTCGTCTTTCTTCTTATTCTTCTTCTTTTCTTCTTCTTCGATTTTGTTTGTGACTACCTCTCTCTTTTGGTTTTGTTTTGTGATTCAATTTTGTTTAATGATCATGTTTTCCTCCACAAACAACTTTAATAAAGTCGGTCACTTTCTGAGAAAATTTCGTCCTCTTCCCTTAGCTTTTAGATAAATTTTAATTTTACCACAAATATTAAATTTTATCTGCAATTTAGTCCCTTATCATTAGGGGTGGCAATTTGGAACCCGACACGACGGGTTGACACGATAATTACGGGTTAGGGTTGAGTGTTAACGGGTTAACCCGTTTAACCCGTTAAGTTATCGTGTCGGGTTCGTGTTCGTTTAATCGTGTTACGAGTTGACCCGTTAAGGAGGGTAAAATAATAATTTTACATTAAAGGGTCTTTTATGTAATTTTACTGATAATATATATATATATTTTTGAAAGTCAAAACCCTACATCTCATTTTTATCTCATTTTTATATTTGCTTCCTCTCTCTCGTCTATTCTTTCTCTTGTTTTCTCTGCCGACCAGTCGACCACCGGCCGTCCCGCCCCATCTGCAGCAGCTTCTCCCGCCGTCGCACGCAGCGCCACGCCGCCGTCTTCGCATCTGCAGATCTGCGTGCATCGTAGCTTCTTCTCTCCCGCCGCGTCGTCGAGCTGCTGCCGCTGTGCCGTGCCATCTCCGCCGTCCCGCGCAGCTCGTCTGCTCGCAAGTGGCAGCGCATCTGCAGACTGCAGATCTGCTACTGCCGTCTGCCGCAGCTCGTCTTGTTTTCTCTGCCGACCAGTCGACCACCGGCCGTCCCGCCCCATCTACAGCAACTTCTCCCGCCGTCGCACGCAGCACCACGCCACCGTCTTCGCATCTGCAGATCTGCGTGCAACGTAGCTTCTTCTCTGCGTAGCTTTTGCCTGCCGCGTCGTCGAGCTACTGCCGCCGTGCCGTGCCATCTCCGCCGTGCACCATCCTCTCCTCGTGCAGCTACTTTTAGTTATTATTTTTCCGTAGGTTGTAGTTGGCGGATGCAATTGCAATCAATAGTTGATGTTTTTTACTACGAAGAATTATATTTGCGGATATATTTTTGATGTTGTTTTTTTGATGTGTGGATGTTTGTGTTTTTATGTTTTGGATTGTATTTATAATTGTGGATGATTGTATTTTATGTTTTGAATTATTTTGTATTGTATTTGTAATTTGTGGATGTTTTGGATTATTTTGGATTACATTTATAATTTGTGGATGATTATATTTTTAGATTTTTGATTGTATTTGTGAATGATGATATATATTTTTTTTGAAATATGGATGATTTTATGTTTAGGTTTTGGATTGTATTTGAGTATTTTAATGTTATTTTTTATTAGATGTGAATTAAAATTTAAATATATAAATGGGTTAACGGGTCGGTTTAACGGGTTATAAATGGGTCAGTTAAACGACCCGTTAATAAACGGGTTATCGTGTCGTTTTCGTGTTGACCCGTTTTTTATCGTGTCGTGTTCGTGTCGAGTTAGTTCAACCCGTTTTCCTTATCGTGTCGTGTTCGTGTCGTGTTAAAAATTATCGGGTCGTGTTCGTGTCGGGTCCAACCCAACCCGTCAACCCGAATTGCCACCCCTACTTATCACATTAAATGATTACTTAATTTCATTTACCATTTTACCCTTCTGTTTAATCTTCAATCCAGTTTAAATCGATCTCTAAGGGTTCTTTACAACCTTAGGTACTTCCATCGACCATTTAGGGTCTCAAATCGTTACCTAGGGACTATTATTGGGAAATCCATAAAATTAAAAATAGAGAGTTTACAATTACATTCTAAAATGTGTATTTGCAATTTATTATATGTAATTACAACTAAACATGTGTAATTGCAATTAGTAAATGTGATCATATTTACTAATTTACTAATTGTGATCATATTTATTTATTGCAATCACATATATTTAGTTGTAATCACATATAATAAATTATAATAACACATTTTAAAAGGCAATTATGTATTTTTTTTTTTTTCAAATATATGCATGCCTTAGGTGTACTCAAGGGAGCCCATATATATATATTTATGTTTAATTAGAAGCACAAAAACATAGGATTAGGTTCGGCAACAAAGAAATGAAATAAATCAGCAAGAAAAAGAAGAAAAATAAAGAAGAGAGAGTGGAGAAAATTTTAGAATGCTTGAATGGATATTTGAGTGTCTGATTTATCCAAATAAGTAATGTTATTTCCACAAGATTTAGAATTTAGAAAATTTGTTAATTTTTTCATAAATTGAGTTTATATGATTTTGGGTGGATTCAAGATTATGAGAAATTATATGATAACCCGTTTTAGATCCAAATTTGAGTAAAGGAGTTATGTGAGCAGATAATTTTTTTAATTAAATTGATTGAATTATGATTATTTATATTTAAGCTTTTATTGAAAATGAAATATTTATTCCTTTAAATAACGTGTTTGGATTATAAATTATGTTTTACAATTAAAATGAGAATTTATTTCAAATTCATATATATATACATATAATAAATTTCAATCTGAATTTTATGTTTTCAACTTCCGTTTACTATGAGAATGATTTCAGAATGTTTCGAGTAAGAGCAATGCTAGGCTTCCTAAATATTTTGCCTAAATCCATGGCCAAATGATGTAGCATGTAAGTTATTAAGATCTTGTAAATCATTAGATGATGTGATAATTAATAGGATCTTGACAATTTATCTATCATATCATTTGGGTATTAAGTTTAGCAAAATATTTGATAAGTCTAATGTTACTTTATTATGTTATGTTATGAGAAAGAATATTTATTTATGTTTTGAGAAAAGTATTTATCCATAGTTATATCTATGTTTACAAACATAATAATGTATTTTTGTATACGAAAATGGTTTAAGATTTAAGAGGAAAATAAAGATATTTTTGGAACATCAAAGCTTTACCCTTCCATCTGATGGTCAGATAGGCTACACATGTGGCGAATGTTAGAAAGTCATTGAGTTGTCAGGAGAGTCATTAGGTTATCCAGCATGTGTATGGTAGATGTTATCACTCGCTCTACTATGTATTTAGTATCTTCACCACATATAACAAATTTCTGTTAATACTAGTTGGTGTATATTTTCATATTATAGATAATATATATTGAGTATGATAAGTAAAGAAATAGATTTCAGAGAAGTTTTATCGGATGGGTGGAGACTAGGGACCCATACGTGCATAAGAGTCATAAGTTCGTGGACAGAGGTCCAGTGGAGGCTTGAAGCGTGGTGGTCAAATCAGAGAAGCCTATGCCGTCATTTGAAAGAGATTTCCAGAAAAAATATTCAGATAATAGTTGTATATATCTTTTATTGTTTTATGTTATCAAATTTAAACATTTTTT
This sequence comes from Nephelium lappaceum, assembly GCA_021234005.1. Classification (NCBI taxonomy): domain Eukaryota; kingdom Viridiplantae; phylum Streptophyta; class Magnoliopsida; order Sapindales; family Sapindaceae; genus Nephelium; species Nephelium lappaceum. The sequence goes on along the minus strand of CM038001.1, from coordinate 14,143,745 downwards.
TAGCTTACGTTTTGTATAACAAATTTAGAAAGATTTATTATTGCTCTTAGAGAAGGTTTGATAATTTGTAAATTTTTAGATTATAAGTGCTTTTATAATTAAGACTATCTAACTTTAAAAAGTTAGGACGAACCAATCAAATTTATCTATTACATTCTCTTTCTCAAAATAAATTCTCTTTCCTATTTAATTCAAATGGAATGGAGGAGTTTGATTGATCATCCTAGTTTTTTAAAGTTAGAACATCTTGATTATAAAAGTACTCTTCAGATTATATATTATTAAAGTTATAAAAATAATTTATATAAAAAGTTATGATTTTACCATAATATGAAATTTGAGTTCAGTTTTACTTTCAAATATAATTGTGTATGAATCATTGAGAATTGTTTTATTTTACTTGTGATATGTGATGTTTTAGTTAGAAATATTTTTAGAAAATTTATATCCACTCACTGAGTGATAGAGGTCACCCTTTTATAAAACCTATTTTCTAGTTGTTCGCCGCATATTCATATAGATTATTGAATATCATGAGAACCATGTGAATCTAAAGTTTAAAAGATCATTCATTTGCAAAGCGCATATAAGAATGAATACTCATTGCCAATATTTTAACTCGGGTGATTGTTCTTGAAGAACAATTTATGTAAATTGCAACAAATAAATCATTCATCATATACAGAAGTGTGAAAAGTAAATGTTATTGTAAAGTCATTATTCCTTTAAATGAATAATGAAAGATTATGATCATTTTAAATATTACGCTTGATCTATTTATAATCTTTATTATATAAATAATGACTTCTAAAGAGTTGAATGTTTTTTAAGAGATAAAACTCTTTGAACAAGAAACAAATTTGTATAATCTTCCCTCATGAAAAGAGATTTTAATTGTATATGGAAAAGTGCATATGCTCAAACTATAAATATTATAATTTGTCTTAAGAATACGAGAAAGTTTACGGTAGCCCTTGAAGAGGCATGTATATTTAAAACTTAAAGAAATTAAGATCTTTTTGCTTTGCATATTACAAAAAAAAAAATGATGAGGATATTGAATCATAGATTGTGGATGCATGTCCACATAAAACTTATTGATCAAAACAAAAATAGAGATATACTATGTAGTTTTATTGGACTTGTCATGTAGAAGCTTGAAAATTTCATAGATTTTGATCAAAATAATTATTATAAAAAATTGAGATAGTGAGATATAATTCTATAAAAAAAAAAAAAAGAGTTTTCACAACACACATTAGGACACAATAGACGTGTGTTGCCTATTACCATCAAATGCAACACACAAAAGATGCATACTACGAAAGTAATTTGCAGTAACTTACATTCAAATATTGCAACGAATGAGGTACATATAACAACACATAGTTGAAGAATGTTGTGAAAAGTCATATATTACAACACAAAATGTGTTGTTGCCAATAATTTCAATGATATGGCAACAAAACTTATAGGTGTTGCCAAAAATATATATATACATATATATATATATATATATATTTGCAACACACAAAGTGATATTTTACTAAAAGAGCTACATACAACAACACATATTGGATGTTGCCAAAAACATTTATATATTGCATCACTTTAAATTTGTTTGTTGCTATAGATAACTCTATAGTAACATACTTTTTCAATGTTGCTGTAAACTTACTTTAAGTAACACACAGAGCACTTTGTTACTAAAATTAACTTGTTTTTTGCAACACACAAAGTAATGTGTTGCTAAAAAAGCTACATATACAACACATACACTGAATGTTGCTAAAAATGCTACATATGCAACCTATATACTGAATGTTACTAAAAGGTTTGTATTTTACAACAAACTAAGCATTTGGATACATTCTTAAAATGATGTTTTCTTAAAATATTTTCAAAAACGAAAAATAAGTTTTGAAAACAACGTTTTCAAAAAGGGTAGTGCATTTGGTCGCATTTTTTTAAATTTATTTCGAAAAAGAAAAATGATAAAAGATGTTTGGTATCATTTTGCAAAAGGAAAAATAATAAAATAAAATTTCGCTTGCCTCACGTCTCTCTCTCCATCACCTTACCGGTTTCTTTATCTTCTTCACACACACCTCTCTCTCTCTCTCTCACAACCCACTACTCTCTCTCTCATCTTACCACTCTCTCACCTCACCGCTCTCTCTCACCGAGCTCTTCATCCTCGCCTTCACTACTTTCCCACTTGCCATTGGTGATGTGCCTAATTAGTCATGGCAGTCAATTTGTCTATTATTGTGCCTACCTGAACACCGCTGCATCTATCTTCAGCCTTTCAATCTGTAAGCCCCTGATATTTAATTAAGGTTATTTTAGTAATAATTTATAAGTGGTGTATGAAATCATAAATAACTATTAAGAGATGTTTTGAAACCCTAGGGGATTAAACGGAAGTATTGTAAAACTATAGGGATTGATGAAACCTCATTAGAAGCCTAGTAAAGTATAAGGGCAAATTGGTTATTGTCATTTGAATTCATAAGTTAGCATGGTCTATGGACTAAATTGAAAGGAGTTATAATGTTAAGGGTCAAGATGGAATAATTAAAAGCTAAATGCCAAAAGTTAATTACATAAAGAATACAATGGTCATTTATGGAATTAATGTTATTATATAAACAAGACTTAGTCAATTTTTTTGAAAGAATTCAAGTCATTCACGCCAACAACCAAAGAAACAAGAGAAACCAAAGAGAGAAAAAGAGAGAACGTGGGAGAAGGGGAAATAGGTTCGGCCAAGGCAAGAAGTTGGTGATCAAGGTTGGTTTCCATCAATTTTCACATTCTAATCAATCAAGCAAGCTTCCTTAAGCTAGGAAATCAAACTTGGAACAAGACCCAAGCCAATCAAGGTTAGTTTGTTCATTTTTGGATTAGTTGTTGTGATGTATGTGTTGGTTATTTTGATGATGTTTGAGTTGGTTTTGGTGGGAGGTTTTTATCTTTGTCAAGAGAGAATTCTTTGGAGACTTGAAAGCATGTGAAAGATGGCATGGAAACCTACTAAAATTGATGGGTTAGTGTTGGCATGAGACAAATTTTAAGTTGATTTTGGATTGGAAATCAATGGAATGAGATGTAGATTAGATGTTTGACAAATGTCTAAAAGAACTAATATGTAAAACTTGAAAGAAATGAACCTAGGGTATGAATAGTAAGTTTATATCCATATACAGCTTTATGTTATGATTATGAATAGTAAGTTTTATCGAAGATTTATATATCTTTTAAGTTATTAAATGTATTCACTTCCTTATGAAATGATATGACTTATCAAAGAAAATGTTTAAGAAATAAAAATATATTTTCAATGTTTTGAAGGAGGTATTTTAATAATAATTACATTATGGATTTATAACTTATACGCACTCACTGAGCTTAAATAAGCTCACATTTTTCCTTGTTTTTGAATAAAATCTCCTCATGTACTAGCGCGGGCGACTAAGGCGTGAGACTCCCTCCATTGAGATAGGTGGGCGAAGGTCCGACGACTGCATCCTTTTTCATAATCATTTTGCATACTACATAAAAGTTAAAGCCACCATTTTGTTGTATTTCATCATAGATTTTAGTGGCTTTTAAAATAAATGTTTGTATCTATATATCTTTTGACATGTATAGAGTTGTATGAATTTATTTTAAGTTATGAAAAATATGTGTTTGGTTAAGTGAATTTCTTATGGATTTTGGCTTTAGCCTATGGTTATGGTTTCAAATGATTTTTAACTCAAGTGATTTATGGTATGAAAATGGAAATGAATCGTTGAACCATGTTTGTGGAAAAAGTTGGGTTGTGATTTGGAAAGCTATGAGAGTGTTTTTACTTTGCAAGAATTTTGGAAATATTAAATTTACAAACGTTATATTGCCGAATTTTCATTTGGCAAAAAAAAAAAAAAAAAAAAAAAAAACCAACCCAATCTTGTTTAAAGTAATGAGATTTTAAGGGTTCGCTCCACGGATTCCTTTTAGGCCAATTGAAAAGGTTTAGGAGAATTCCGTCGGGGTGCCAGGTAGGGCCCTCTAGATATGAGTATGATATGGTTCGGATTGGGTCCTGTCACAATCTATTTCTGTCCCCTTTGCAATACCCATATTTGGTTATGTTCATCTCTCATGGTCGGCACACCAAGTTCTCATCGTTGTCCTCGTCTTTTTCTTCTTCTTCATTAGGTGATACATCGTTAGTGATTAGAGTGTTTTGATTGTGTCAATGATTTCTAGTGACCGGAGATGATGGTCGTCTTCTTGTGATTGTTCTGATCTGGTTCAACCAGATCATTTTTGTGGTTGAACAATCCAGTTAGGTGTTTATGTGTTTTTCATTCTCCGGTACCAGTGTTTGTGTGTTTCATTTGTTTTTTGTTTTTTGTTTTTTTTTTTTCAACAATTCAAATCATTTTTGAAAACAATGGAAGAGGAAAAAAAAAATCATTCTCCATTCTTGTGTTAAAATTTTTGGAAACATGTTTTCCATTTTCAAAATTATGTTTTCGAAAACGATTACCAAATGGGTCTTATTGTGTTTTTCATTTTTGAAAATGGAAAATCATTTTTGGAAACGCATCCAAACACCACCTAAACTTGTTAGTTGCTATATAGTTATCTTTAGCAACACATTTTCGAATGTTGCCGTAGAGTTATTTTCAACAACATGCATTAATTTCTACATGTTGTCAAATGTATATTTTACAACCTACATTCTTACATGTTACAAAATGATAACTTTTAGCACTAAAAAATTATCTTATTATAATTTAATTATTACTAATTTAGGATTGGAATAAAAAGACATAATTTTTAGATAGTGGCAGACATTAGAAATTCATGTGAGAAGGGACATTTCTAATGATAACCTTAAAAAAAATTAATATTACAATAAAATATTAAAATTTTATTTTGGTTGGCTTCTAGCCGTCTTCAACATAATAATGATGTAATTAGAAAATGAAAATAAATAATAAACCTATTAAAGATTTATATACTCTTACATTTTAAAAATTAATAATTACAAAAGCATAATAAAAAAAATCAAAATAACATATTTATCAATTGGTAGTCAGTAAAATATTAATTTTTTTATTTATGATTATAATGTTTGTTAAACACCATTAATGGTTAAATTACATAAATTCCCTTGTAAATTGAAAATTCTTGTTAGAAGAAAATTTAAAAAATATAACATAAATATATTAAAGAAGTGAAACCAACTCTACTTCACTTAGAGTTTATAAAATTATTAAAATAATTATAATTTATTTATAAGCAGTCACCAAATAAGTATAAGACTTTTTTTTTTCCATAATTCCAAGTAGCTTGTGATCGACTTATCCTTTTTTTCTGTTTTTTTTTAATCGAATTAAGCTCCTATGTTTTTGGAAAGTACCAAATTAATCGTTAAAGTTAAAATTCTATTAGTCAATCAATTGGTTGAAGGGCAAGATATTGGGCATTTTTTAAAAAAAAAATTTAGAAACATAGTTTATATTATCTATGTATTTATAAATGAAAAAGAAAGAATTTTTTTATAATTTTAAAAATACGCAAATCATTCAAAACCCTCTGAAAATATGCCTATTAACAAATGAAAACAACATTTGTCTTTTATTATGCTGTCATTCCCTGCACTAAAGGTTTGATCATGATTGACCATGGGAGATAACTGTAGTAAGGGTATTTAGGTCATTTTTTTATTTTTTTCTCAAAAATTATATTAATTAATAGGTTGTTTGAATTTCCACCATCTGTTTGGATGGTGGAGATGCATTTAAAATAATCTAAATTTTAAAATTATAAAAAAAAAAAATTAAAAATGAAATGATTTTGAAATTTATAAAAATTAAATCAATTAAAATTAAAAAAAAAAATCATGAGTTTGATGATAAACTGGGTGTGATGATATTGGTATTATGATGATGAATGGTGTGAGGAAGATGAACTAGGTTGATGAATGGTGTAGATCTAATCTTGATTAGATACTTTTTTTTTTTTTTTTTTCAATTGTTCAATTTTTTTTTTTAATGTTTTCAATGTTTTCCAAATTGATTTTGACTGTCCATTTTTTGAGATGGACGACTTACATCCATTAAAAAAGATTATTTTTATATTTAAAATTATTTTTTATAGTTGATTTTTTTTTTCAAATTGATTTTCATCGTCCATCTTTGAGTGGACGATTTATATCCATTTTTTTAAAAAAATATTTTATATTTAAATTATCTTTTATAGTTAAAATTTAGGGATTTGATAAAAAAACTCTCTTGGAAAGTAAACTAATTGTGATTGGACCCCGATTTTTTTTCTTTTTCTATTAAATAAATGGCTCCCTACTATCTAAAAAATTCAACCGGTGTTAAATTTAAGGGCAAAATGGTAATCTAATAAAATAATTAAAATTTTAAAATGAAAAAAATTGATAAAAAATTTTAAGAATTTTAAAAAATAAAAGTAGAAAAAAAAGCTCCTTTGTCCATTTTAGAGATGGATGGTAGTGATCAAAGTAATTTAAAAAATAAAAAAATTTGTAAAAAATTTAAAAATAAAAAATTAATAATTTTCTAAAAAAAAATAATTAAAATGAATTCTACCATCTATTATGTTGATGAATGGTGGACATCATTTGAAGAAAAAAAAAGGTTCTTTTATTTTAATTTTTTTTTTTTTTTAAAAAAAAGGGTCGAGATTGGATCTCCATCGTCTATTAAAAATAATGGACAGTGGTGAAGATTCAATATGGAGATTGGAGACCTTCGATTAATCTCAACATCAATTAATTTTTAACATCTTCGAATAATCTTCAACATTTATCTTTGATCAAACACAGAAACCTACTATTATCATCATCAAACCATCAATTTAGACACCATCATCAACTTCAAACCCATAAATCCACCATCATCAACTTCAAACCAAAAATAATAATAATAATAATAAATAAATAAACAGCATTTGGGTTCGATTAAATTCAGAAACCCACCATTTTCATCATCAAACCATCAATCCAGACACCATCATAAACTTCAAACCCAGAAACCCACTATGACCTTCGTTCAATCCTCTACCATTAACTTTAAACCACCATCTGCTCAATCCGACCATCATCAACTTCAAACCATGACCATCAACTACAAACCCACCATAACCGCTGCTCAATCATCCATGACTACTGCAACTTTAAGCCACCCAAATGATTGTTGTCATTTAACTAGGTTCCAATTGAACCTAGATCTAGATTCAATTGGAACCCAAAATCGATGGGTCATTTGGGAAGAACCCAGAACATTTTTGGGTTCTTCCCAGATGACCCACCAATCGAACAAAAAAAGAGAGAAAACAAATGATAGAGAGGATATGAGAGAGAGAAAGGAAATAATGAAATGCTGCTGGTGTTGATGGCTAATTTGAGAGAGGTTTTTTTTTTTTTTTTTTTTTTTTAATATTGTTATTAATTAATAATTCAAAGGCTATTTAAGTCATTACATAAGTTTAAAAGGTATAATACGGATTTTACTGGATCTTAATAAGGGTATTTTGGTCATTTCATGAATTTGAATGGAAAATATTAACTTTTTGAATGGAAAGTTAATGGCAAATGGTGGTTCATCTAATAAAAAAAGTAAGGTCCACTCACAATTAGTTTACTTTCTAGGGAAAGTTTTTATAATATTCCTAAAATATTTTAAAATTTTAAAATGATCTTGATTATCCATCTTTGAAATGAACGGCTTAGATCCATTTGAAAACAATTATTTTTTATATTTAAAATTAAATAGATCTCAATCATTCACAAAATAAAATAGATATTGATCATTCATCTTTGAGATTGATAACATAGATCCATTTGAGACTTTTAAGTTTTTTAATTTTTTTTCCCGCTCACAAAAATAAATTTTTATCCCACAAAAATAAATTTTGAGACCACTCTCTCACAAGCCACTACCTTCCTCCTCTCCCACAACCACTCTCTCCAATATTCTTTTCTTACTCTCACTTTCACCCACTCACAATCCCTTCACAACCGACACCATTCCGTCTCTTCTGCCATCACGACGTCGTTGACTCCGTTCAGTGCCGTTGAGCCTCACCGTCATGTCGTTGTTCATTTCACTTGATTATTTCTTTTTAAACTCTCTTCTCATCACCTCTACAACAACTTACTCACTCTCCACAAAAAAAAAAAAAAAAAAAAAAAAAAGGTAAATGATTTTGGTCTGAAAAAAATAATAATAATAACAAATACTCAGCTTCACCTACTACAACTGATTTTTTTTTTTTCTTTTTTTGGTTTTTGTGTTTGTTAGTACGGTATACTGTTTGTTTATCTCAATTTCTCTACTCCCAATCTACTTTCCAGTGAGATCTCAATCACAGCAAACCTCACTCTCTACATATGACATCTATATCATGTTATATTCTTATGTTTTTTGCATATATGTTTGCAATTTTTAATGTAATACTTTATATTAATTCATTGAATTAACGTCCATTGCTGCCATAATTGACTCAATTATTGATCCATGTTATCTACTTGCGTAATGTTGAACATTTGTTGCTCGCACCATCTGTTTGTATGGATGCTTTGCTTTCAGTCTCTTGTGTCTTGATATCTTTTAGTGAATTTAAAATTGTTGTGAATTGCTAAGTTCAAGTGTCTCAATCATTTTGGGTGCTTTTGGTTTTGTATTTGAATTTTCTTCCCCGTTGTACAACACAAGGCATACAAGCTAAATTTTTTAAAATAATTTTAAATTCAATTTATTAGTGCTAATTTTTTAATGTATAGTTTTTGCTAATTTCTTTCAATTTATTGGTGTTTTAGATGTCACAGTTGCATAGAACTTGGTTAACTAAGTTTTAATCATGCCTCTATTCTACCCATCACTTTGAATTAGGCTCTCTTTTACCATTACAAGAAGCTATTTGATAGTTCCAATGAAAAAAAAAAAAAAGTTGTTTGATGAAATGATTGAGCGAAAATTTGAACTATAGGCTTAAAATAGTTCTATAAAACATTAAGATGGTGGTGAATTTGAACTATACGCTTAAAATAGTTTTAAAATATTTATTGACAGAATATTAATTATTATTATTATAAATTTTTCTTATTGAAAGAATATAATTCACAAACACTTTAAGGCTCTGTTTGGCATGTGGGATTGAAACGAAATAGAACGGATTAGATTGGAGTTGATTGAAATGGAAAATTACTGTCCCATGTTTAGTAGAACTTAAGATTGGATTAAAAATTATATCATATCATGTTTGATATAGGTTAGGATTTGATTGAAATAAAATTAATTTAAATTTTTTATTATATAAAATTAATTTTATAAAAAATATGAGAAAACAAAAAATAAAAAACCACAGTTCATCATCTCATCATCAATCTAATTCATCAACATCTCCCATAATTCAACATCATTAAACACAGTTCATCAATATTATTAATCAAATTCATCAACATCATCATCTCCCACAACTACATCATTAACAACAACATCCAAACATGAAAAAAAAAAAAAAAGACAAAAAAAAATCAGAACAAGGGGATGGGTTCAACGAACCCAGAACCAGATTGGTTTTAGGTTAGATGGTTCTGAGTTCGATGAACCCAGAACACACTGTTCTGGGTTCATCAAACCCAGAACCAATCTGGGTTCATAATCATAAAAAAATAAAAAAATAAAAATAAAAAGGGATGGAGGAGGAGATGAGAGAGATGAAGAGCAGTTTGTGGTGGTGGTGGCTTAGTGGGTCGACGACTCGGCATGGTGGAGATGAGAGAGAGATAGTATGTAGAGAGAGAGAGAAAGGATGAAATAAAAAATGAAAAATAAAAAATAAAAAAGGGAATCCCATAAACTTGGAAAATGGCAAAGACATAGGTAAGGTTTGGATTTCATTTCCCAAGTAGAGTGAAAATGGAGGTGGGCTCGGGAATGACAAATTCGTTCCCTTTTCTACCTCCAAATGTGAGATGTGGGAGAATGAGAGAAAATGAATCTCAATCCCACCCTATATCCCATGTAACAACCATACCCCAAAACTCTATGAAAGTATATTATGGCGAGATTGTTGTACCAAAGATTTTCTACTCCCTTAGACATATGTTTAGTATCATCAATATGGAAAGAGAGACAGAGATGAAACTTTATGGTTTTGAAATTTTAATTTAGTCCATAAATTTATTTATCTTGTAATCTTTTCTTATCACAATGCATCTATGATGACTACTTTGTGGTAATTTTTTTTTTCTTTTAATTACAAAGTAATTTGATATTAGCAATTAGAAATTCATGCAAAATTACTGAAATTAAATAATTGCGACCTCAAAATCTACTCTTCTAACAACGAAAGATATTCACTCTCATGATGAGTAGAAAAAACTACATGCTAATAAATATACATAATGAAACTTAAGCTCATATCACGAATATTAAAGAAAAATGAACTAACTACTTATTAACATTAACAAGAACTCCATGAGTTATGCTTTGTAGAAAGTAGAAACTATATTTTTGTTTTATGAATTATGAGAGAAAAGCTCTTAAACGTGTAGGCAACCCTTAGTATTGTATTTTTATTTGGAGTTGGATCATTGTAATTTGATATTTTAATGTGGCACATATATTTGGGCAATATACGTTGTTTTGAAGGAAGTATATTGGTGAAGAACATCAAAATGACATAAGTAAGTAAAACTCAACCATTATAAATTTTCTTTCAAATATTAGTTTCAAATTATATGGACATATTTTTAACATGTTTAATCATTTTTGTCATTCATGGTCTTCAAAAAAAGGTAGAGAAAAAAGCACTAAAGCAGCATCAAACAATTTATGTTTTCATTACTTGAACTAGAAATCAAGGGATTAGTATTACAAATGAAGAACCAAATTCTAGGAGTGAAATTCCAAGTCATACAAGTATTCAAAATGAGCAACAAACACAAGAGACACAAGTTAGTAAAAATGCAACAAAAAAGAAGACTCGTCATGTAACTCAGATGGCAAATCTGAAAGGTAAGGACCCTATTGAAGTTGATTGCAATATGCATGGCCAAATGGTTGATAGTTCTTCAAGCACACTTATATTCATATATTAGGACTTTCGCAAGAGAGCATGTACCTATCACACTTGAGAGTTGGAAACTATTTTTGTTGGCATATGTCTTTAGCAATAATGAAATGATTGAAGTATATATGGCTGATGGAGGGACTGTTATTATAGATCTGTTATTTTTGTGACTTTAGTTTTATTACTATATATTGGAGGAAAGTAGTTTGGTTTTATTTTGATACGGAGATGATGTTTACAAGTATTATTTTGATTACTTGTAAGTTGTATTGATAAATTAGAGAATATGATTATGATGACATAAGGATGGTTGGTTGATAATTAAGGTTTTGTGGATGTTTTTTTTTTTTTTTTTGTTTTGTGGTATTTAATGAACCAATGTAAAGTGTTATTTTTTATGAATGTAATTTTGCAAATTATATTCTTTATAGATCTCAATTATTCAATAATAAAATCATTTTAAAACAATATTATTTTTTAATAAAATAATTATAAAAAAAAGTACTTTTAGCAATGTACAATCAATGATGTGTAACATATCGACTACTACAGACAAAAAAATATTGTCATACAGGTCTATAACAACACACAAAATATCTATTGCAATATATGGTTGGTGTTGTCTTAAACATCTATTGCAACAAACAAAAAATGTTGTCATATAATTCTATAGTAACATGCAATGCATGTTGTCATAGATATCTATTGCAACACACATTGTTAGTTGTTTTGATTTTTTAAAACAACACATTATATGTGTTGCCATAAACGTCTAAAACAACTTGCATTGCGTGTTGTCATAAAATGTGAGGCTACACGCATCGAGTGTTGTGTTTAACAATAACAACATATATCGTATGCTACAATTATGTCGAAGACAACATACATTGTTTATTGTGAAAGCTTGTGATACTTTTGGCAACACAGGCTAGGGTCGGGGCTAGGGAAGTGCTGGGGGTATAACAGAGCCGGATCTTCGAATTTTGGGGCCCCAAATTTTACAAAATTTCAAATTTTTTTCCTATAATTAATTTGTAATATTTATATATAATAAATGTTGCAAACATAACCAAAATTTTGAAATTGTCTAGCTAGTTAAAAGCTAAGATAAACACCTTTTTGGGGACTTGAAGAACAAAGTTCGAATCCCACCCGCTTGCTGTTTTCTTTAATACCATTCTTCTCCTTTTTTAAAAAAATACAATGGTGGTGCTACAAAGTCTCAAACCATGGATACCTCACATGCTTTAAGCACTTCATACTAGCAATCCTGCTTACTCTTTTTGATCTAATTTAATTCAAAAAATATTTTTAATATATAAAGGGTCCCAAAGTTGACATATTTCACTTATATATAAACTCATTCTATTATTTGCAACCCTAACATACTTTTCTCTTTACATTGACAACAGTCACTCAACAATATACTTTAAATTATTATTATTATTATTTTGCTTTTATTGGTTACAATTTTTAAATTTCATCAACAATTTAAAGTGAAGAAATTGGAATTCCAAAAAGTTGTTCATTTTTGAGGTAAAAGTTATATTTTTATGTTCACTATTATTAAAATATGTTTTGTCATGATTTTTTACTTTATGGCTCTTATTTTATTTATTTATTTTTCATTATTATTTTCTAATGTGTTGTTGGATCTTTGATTGAAAATGAAAATTTGAAAAACAAGGAAATACTTTGTGGCTGTTGTTACCGTGTGTTACCTTGTACCGTATGGGCCAAATTTCTTATAAGGTTTTATTGTTCTTTAATACTTTGCTAGTTTGATTGTTAGTTTGTTACTTTAGTTATTACTATTATTGGTCACATTGTTTCCTAAAAAGCATGAATCTAGAAATGAAACAAGAAAAAAAAAGAAAAAGATTGGAACAATTAACTCATTCTCAAAAAGGAGCATTAGAAAAATTCATTATCAAAAAAGTAGATTCTAGTTCACTTGAAAATGAATCATCAACACCAACTAAACCAAATAATTTAGAAGAATTAAATAGAATTGAAAATGAACTCAATGTTATTGATGTGAGTAACATGAATGAAGAACATGATGGGACCTGCCCCGTCTTTCCCTTTACGAGGCCTAGGTGCCCGCCTGACACCTCATGGAATCTCTCTGAATTCTATTCCATTACATCCAGTCGGAAATCGACGGAGCAAATCCTAGAACTGAAAATTATCAAAATTCAGATAACTTAAAATTAATTAAAATTTGTTTTCTATAGTTTAAAATTTCTTTAAAAATTTCGACAGAGTTTCCTTTGTTTTTTGAGATTACCAAAGTTTACAAGATCAACCTGCAATTCAAAATTTACACTTTTAAAGTTTCACACATTTTCTCACATTCCAATTGGACCTCAAGTCCATTTCAATGGCAATCCCTATACACAATTTTTGAAAAAAATAAAATAAAATCAATTTAGTATCAAATTTGAAAATAAAAATTCGTTTACAACCCAGAATTTTACAATCAAAATAATAATTTACATTCAAAAGATATTTACAACCAAAATAAAGTTCATATATTCTTTTGTATATAGCAACTTATACATTCACATAAATTTTATTTCTTTAGCCACTTTCATTCAAATGGAGGGGAACGTGGATTCTGTCGGCTGGAACCTGCACCTGGGGAGGGTTTTAACAAAAATTTATAAAATGTGAGCTACGAAATCTTAGTGAGTGCAAGGTTTACTAACTTAAATTATTTTCTAAAATGGTAACCTCCATAAAACATTTATAAAAATTTTTATTTCTTATAGCTTTTGGAAATATAACTTCAAAACCGATGTTAACAGAATTCAAATTCAAAATAATAAAGTTCAGAACCAGCAGATAAAAATTTATATTAAAAAAAATGGTGATCAATTTCAAAAATTTTCATAAAATTTCATATATAATAGAATTTTAAAACAGTTTCAGATATAACAAAATTTCATATAATTTCAAAACCACTAATGGATTTCCGAAAACAAACAAATATTAGTCATATGTACTAGGTGGGACGAACCACTATCCTCAGCACTAGTGATAGCCATCAGTGCTTCATGCTCAGCATCCTTCACACTTTGTGGCAAGTACAGAAGACATCCCACTAACGTGCTGCAGATTAAATCCATAGTACAAGCGTGAAGTGAAATAATACCCCTCGCGTATATTTGGCTACGCGACTCGACTGACAGATTTAATTCCCTTCAAAGTTAGTGACATCCCATCTCAGGACATGTCATACACGCAGAGATATTCCAATCGGGTCTAAACAGATATATATATATATATATATTCAGATACCGTCAATTCCATAATAGATAGTGTAATCCATTGGGTTTGACAAATTCAATAATTTCTTTATGCCACTCATAAACAAATTTAATTTATTTCAATTTCTCATAATAACTATATTTCATTTCGAATGGCATATAATTCACATCTTTCATGCATAAACTATAACCCATTTAAACTCAAATGAGATATCTAAATCAATTATTTGCTTCCAAAACAACATGAAATAATTGAATTATTTCACAATCAAAACAACTTTAACATAATATGGTAAAATATATATATAATTTTGCACTCACTATTTTTGATCACTTGGTGGCTAATCAATCCTCCATTTTTTAGCTTTCTTTTTGCCCAATTTGAACACTTATAAACCACCATTTTAGGTCCAAAAAATTTCATCAATAACAATCTCATTCATAGTTAAACAAAATCATATTTTTATTAACCAATACTAACAATCCATATTAATCCTTAAACTAATCTTAAACTAACTCAATTAGCCATTATTCATTCTCATCATTGTAACTCATTCCCCTTCATTTAATTCATAAGCAAAATTCATCACTTTCAACATTTAAAATACATTCATTCAACCAACAAAATTTTCAATCCAATTAATACATTTAGACACACTAAACTCATGGAATAATCCCACCATACATCCAACACTTCTTAACTTAAATTCCCTTCATTCCATTCATAATTATTCAACATCATACACATTTAAACACTTTAATATCCTACGGTATCACAAGAATTCAATGAAATTCAAGGTGCTCTTCAACCAAAAAAAAAAGTTAAATTTCATACCAATTCATTCATTTAATAAAAACTCATTCCATCAATTGTCTCCATACCAATTAATTCATCAACCAAAACCCTTAAACACATTAAAATCCAACACCCACACTAGGCACCATTCTTGCCATCTACTAACTCCACACACACACACACAATCACTCATTTCATTTTTCTTCAATTAAATCACACAAATTTCTACTAATTCAACTCATCTAACATTCAATAAACTGAAATCAATCAACCCCATCAATTATCACCATCATCCATTCAAACCGTAACCTTCAACACGCTAACAAAATCCAACCAAGCTCATATCATATTCTACTTCAACTCTAAGCTTAAAATCATGATAAACAACCTTCAAATAACTCACAAACAACATCAACTCATCCTTCAATCACCATCTCCAACAAAACCCATAAAAACTCATCAAAAACTCTATCAATTTAACTATAAATTCAACCAACTAACTTTTCTTGTTTTCTTGATGATTCTTGGAGCTAAGAGGATGAAAAACTTGAGAGAAATCATCCCAAACCAGCAGCTCACTTCTTCCTTCTTCTTCTTCTTCTTCTTCTATGGTTCTCTTTCTCCTCTCTTCTCTCTTTTTTTTTTTTTTTTCCTTTTTTCAGTTTTGTTTTTGTGTTTGGCCGAAATGCTTCTTGTTTGGATTTCATTTAGGCTTCAACTTTATACACTAGGCTCCCTTAATGACCATTTTGCCCTTAATGTTCACCTAAAATACCAGACATATCCTTTAGTCACACTAATCACAATTTCATTGGTCCATTAACTATATAATTATCCATTCAATTATCTTAATCAATTCTAATTAATCTCAACCACAAATTTAGTCAAAAGATGACTATTAGGTATTAATCCACCATTGGTCCATCAATAATCACATGGATAGTGCTTTTAGAATGGATTTAATATCATAAAATCTCATTTATACCCTTAACATTAAAAATTAATACAATTCAGTTAAAAATAAATTTCAAATTAATTCTATGATCACCCATTCATCAAATTGACTTTACAATACTCTAACTAGATCTCTTAGGACTCAATCCATGGCTTCAAAAAAAATTCAAGCAAAGTTTAGATCAACAGTATTCACAATCCTGTCCGTAAGGGCGTTTTCGTCGGTTAACTTTTGGAACCTTCAGAAACTACCCAAACGGACTCATTTTTTCTCCATTTCAGTTTTATTGGGTTCTACTAACCATTCTAAATATTTTCGATTTTTCGAGGTCCGTCTCATATTCATCGGATACTATTCACCTAAAGATACTATTCATCCGAAAATGTTACTATTCATCCATAAATTCACTGTTAATCATAAAATGAAAGTTTGGGGTCCTACAATTCACAACCCTGCCCCCCCCCCCCCCCCCCCCCCCCCCCCCCCCCCCCCCCCCCTCCCACATTATTAAAATTTTGTCCTTGAAATTTAAATAACATATAAAATTTAAGTCATATACCTATTCAGAATAAGTGGGGGTACTGTCGTCTCATCTGTTCTTTATGCTCCCATGTTGCTTCCTCCACCGCATGATTCCTCCACAGAACTTTAACCAATGGAATGACCTTGTTACGCAGAACCTGTTCTCTTCTATCTAAAATATGTATAGGTTGTTCTTCATAAGTCAGATTCTTTCTTAATTGCAATGGTTGCTCTCTTAATATATGTGAAGGATTTGCTATATACTTGCGGAGTATAAAAACATGGAATACTTCATGTATATTCTTTCTTAATTCCAATGGTAGCAGGTTCAGTTAGTATGCCACTTCTCTAACTTTCTCTGTAATCTCATATGGCCCAATATATCGTGGGCTTAGTTTCCCACGTTTACCAAATCGTAACATCCCTTTCCATGGCGACACTCTAAAGAACACTCTGTCGCCTATTTGAAATTTCAAGTCACTTCTTCTATTGTCTGCATAGCTTTTCTATCTGTTATTGGCTACTTTTAGCCTATCCCTAATTATTTTGATCTTCTCTGAGGTAATCTGGACAAGCTCGGGACCTATTAATTTCCTCTTACCTACCTCATCCAAGCATATTGGTGTCCTGTATTTTCTCCCATACAGTACTTTATAGGATGTCATACCAATTCTGGATTGATAGCTATTATTATAAGCAAACTCTCTCAGTGGTAAGTGCGTATCTCAGCTTCCCTTGAATTCAATAACATAAGCTCTAAGCATATCCTCTAAAGTTTGAATGGTGCGCTCCGATTGACCACTGTCTATGGATGGAACACTGTACTGAAATTCAATTTGGTGTCTAGAGCTTTTTGAAGACTAGGCCAGAATTAGGAAGTGAATCTAGGATTTCTATCAGATACTATGGAAACAAGTGTCTCATGTAGCCTCACTATCTCATCAATATACAACCGGGCCAATCTTTCTAGAGAATAATTGTTCTTGATAGATTGACTATCTGTTTGTGGATGGAACACTGTACTCAAATTCAATTTGGTGCCTAGAGATTTTTGAAGACTGGGCCAGAATCGGGAAGTTAATCTAGGATCTCTGTCAGATACTATGGAAACAAGTGTCCCATGTAGCCTCACTATCTCATCAATGTACAACCGAGCCAATCTTTCTAAAGAATAATTGTTCTTGATAGGTAGGAAATGGACGGACTTCGTCAATCTGTCAACAATTACCCATATTACACCATGGCCACTCTGGCTGTGCGAAAGTCCTACCACAAAATTCATAGTAATCTTTTCCTATTTCCATTCAAGTATGGGGAGTGGCTGTAGTAACCCTGCCAGTTTTTGATGTTCAACTTTTACTTGCTGGCAGGTGAGGCATCTGGAGACAAACTCTACAATGTCTCTTTTCATCCCTTTCCATCAATAGTGTTCTTTCATAATGTGGTACATTTTGATGCTTCCAGGATGCATTGCATAGGCTGACGAATGGGCTTCTTCAATAATCTCTTTCTTCAAATCAGCTACATTCGGAACACATAACATGTTACCCATCACTAATGTGCCATCATTCCTTACTGAGAAGTCTGTCAGTGGGTCAGATCCAATCTTATTCTTAGTTCCATCAAATGCGGATCCTGAGGCTGTAACTCTCAGATTTTATCAATCAGAATGGGGTGCACATGAAAAGTGGCTAATAATGCCCCAGAATCAGTCATCTCCAACTGCACCCCTAAAGCTCTCAATTTAACCAACAATAGGAGGTATACAACCTTGAGATGTGAGATGGAACCTATGAGCTTCCTGCTCAGTGCATCAACAATCACATTGACTTTTCCGGGATGGTATTCGATGGTACAGTCATAATCTTTAAGGAGCTCCATCCATCTCTTTTGTCTCATATTCAATTCTTTTTAGGAGAATAGATATTGCAGACTCTTGTGATCGGTAAAAATCCTAAAAGGGACTCCATATAAGTAATTCCTCGAGATTCTCAAAGTAAAGACCATTACATCCAACTTTAGGTCATGTGTGGGATAATTCTATTCATGCTTCTTCAATTGTCTGGAAGCATAAACAATCACTCTATCATTTTACATCAGCATACAACCTAGGCCCTACCCTGAGGCATCACTGTACACTGTAAATCCGTCCCTATTAGTAGGAATGATGAGAATAAGAGTCGTAGTCAGTCTTATCTTCAATTCATCAAAACTCTGCTGACATTGATTTGACCACACAAATTTTTCTTCCTTTCTAGTCAGCCTGGTCAATGGAGTAGCAATCTTTGAAAACCCCCCTACAAATTTTCTGTAATAACCAGCTAACCTTAGGAAGCTTCTGACTTCTGTAACTTTGGTGGGTTGTTTCCAATTCACTATTGCCTAAATCTTTTGGGGATCAACTAAAATTCCCTGTGCTGACACCACATGCTCTAGAAATGCCACCTAATCTAGCCAAAACTGGCATTTACTTAGTTTTGCAGATAATTGATGTTCCCTAAGAGTTTGTAGCACATTCCTCAAGTTCTCTTCATGTTCTTCCCTACCGTCTGAGTACACTAGGATGTCATCGATAAATACTATCACAAATTTGTCCAAATACAGCCTGAAAATACCATTCATCAAATCCATGAACACTGTAGGGGCATTGGTCAATCCGAAAGGCATGACTAGAAACTCGTAGTGCTCGTATCACATTCTAAAGTCAATTTTGGGAACATCTTCTTTTCTGATCTTCAATTGATGATAGTCGAACCTCAAATCGATTTTGGAGAACACCCTAGACCTTTGTAACTGCTCAAATAGATCATCAATCCTGGGAAAGGGGTACTGATTCCATACTGTTACCTTATTAAGTTGTCTGTAATCTATACATAACCTCAAACTACCATCTTTCTTCTTGACAAACAATACTGGGGCTCCCCGTGGTGAGGTACTCAGCCTAACAAACCCTTTACTTACTAGCTTCTTCATCTGTACTTTCAATTCCTTTAACTCTGAAAGAGCCATTCTGTAGGGTGCTTTAGCTATAGGTTGTGTCCCAAGAACTAATTCTATTTCAAATTCAATCTCCCAATTGGGTGGCAAACCAGGTAAATCATCTAGGAAATCTTTGACTACAAGGATATCTTCCAATCTCACTTCAGTCTCTTTTACTTCAATAGCATATACTAGATACCCCTGATGTGCTTTCTATAGCATTTTCTGGGTCTTCATCATTGTCATTAAACTACTAGCCAATAACTTTCGTATCCCTCGGAAAATCACATCAGACTCCTAATCTCTGACAAATCTAACTTCCTTGCGAAAATAGTCAACTGTGGCATGGTGTCTGGACAACCAGTCCATCCCAAATATCACATCAAAGTCTCTAATGTCAGTAAAATCAGATTTATCGGGAATTTCTGACCTTCTGTAACCACCTCATGAGCTGCCTCTGCCTCATGTCGAGTGACTATAAACACCTGAGCCTGTGTACGGGGCCTCTTTGGCTAACCCTTGGACGATCCTCCTCTGCCTGAACCTCACTGAGCTGCATGGTACCAGCGGGCCCTCCCGTTTGTGTGACTCTCTCTATACCTTAGCTCCCACAAGTCTGTCCAATAGCTATAATCCATGGCCCTGACTGAACTGTTGGAGCTGGTTGTAGACAGTCTTTCACAAAATGACCTTCCTGCCCACATCTGAAACATCTGGATCTCTCTTTGTAGCACTCACCCGTATGTGGCTTGCCATATGTCTTACAGGCGGGTCTGCTCTGTCAGCTCACTCTGGGGCCTTTAGAACTAGCTGGTGCGGTCACGGAGCCTTGACTTGATTGTGCCTTACGATTCTACTGACGGCTGCTGGACCCTGTTGATATGTCTCCTAATCTGGTAAACTTGTTGGGTCCTCCTAAGTAGTTGCCGAACCAGCTGCGCTTCTGGCCGTGCTTTGGTTTCGGCTTCAGGATGGCCTCTACACTCTTTTCCACCTTGATGGCTGCTTCCACTAGCTCTCTGTACTGTGGGTAGGGCATAGCTGACACGTAGGCCTTGATTTTTAGATTTAGGCCCACTATGAATCTCTTTATCTTCTGCTCTTCATTATCAGCTATGAACGGAACCATCCGGATCAGCTCTGAAAACTTCTTTTAATAATCCATAACAGACATCAGTCCTTGCTTCAATCTAAAAAATTCCTCAACTTTCGTGTCCTGATAGCTCTTGGGGTAAAACTTTTCTAAAAATTCTCTCTTAAACATTTCCCAGGTCACCCCATCTAGATTCAGCCTTTGTAAGGATCTCCACTAGTCTTTCGCCTTATCTTTCAGTAAAAAGGCAGAGAATGTGACCATCTGATTGTCTGTACACCCCATAACTTGGAAAATCTCTTCTGTGGTCTCCATCCAGGACCAAACACGTTTAGGATCCCCTGTACCATCATATGACTTTACGCCCAATTTCCTGGCGCACTCTATAGATACTTCAGCCTCTCGCGGCTACCGAGGAAATGCCACTGCTAGTGCCTGAGCCATCTGCTCTACATTAACCTCTGCTCTGACTGGCTCTGGCAGTTGGAATGGTTCTGCTGGAGGGTGCTCTGCAGTACATTAACAGATTCATCTATTCTTTCTACTGCAAGTACAGAGACCTCTGCCGTTTCCCTCCTTTTAGCTAGGCGACCTCTTCTACGCATGATTCTGTGAATTTTCAGTTACCAACTTGGTTATGCAATGCACAATTAAGGTAATAAAATTATTATTGAAAATTCAGTCAAATACGGAAAGTCATTTAGCAACTAATATTAAAACCATTTTCAAAAACAGATAACAGATCAAACAATATCCAGGCTCTGATACCAACCTTAATGGGACCCGCCCAATCTTTCTCTTTACAAGGTCCAGGTGCCCACTTGGCACCCCACGGAATACCTTTGAATTCTATTGGATTATATACAGTTGGGAATCCGAGGAGCAAAACCTAGAACTGAAAATCATCAGAATTCAAATAAACTTAAAATTAAATAAAATTTATTTTCTATAGTTTAAAGTTTCTTTAAAAAATTCGGTAGAGTTTCCTTTGTTTTTCGGAATTACCAAAGTTTACAAAATCAACATACAATTCAAAATTTACACTTCTAAAGTTTCACACATTTTCTCAACTTATAATTGGACCTCAGGTCCATTTCAATGGCAATCCCTAGCCATAATTTCTAAAAAAATAAAATAAAATCAATTTAGTATCAAATTTGAAAATAAATATTTGTTTACCATCCAAAACTTTACAATCAAAATAATAATTTACATTCAAAAGATATTTACAACCAAAATAAACTTCATATATTATTTTGTGCATTGCTACTTATACATTCACAGAAATTTTATTTCTTCAGAGATTTTCATTCGGATGGAGGGGAACGTGGATCCTGTCGGCTGGAACCTGCACTTGGGGAGGTTTTTAACAAAAATTTATAAATTGTGAGCTACAAAAGCTTATTGAGTGCAATTTTAGAAATTTTTATAAAATTTCATATATAATAGAATTTTAAAACAGTTTAAGATATAACAGAATTTCATATAATTTCAAAACTACCAATGGATTTTTATAAGCAAACAGATAATAGTCACACGTACTGGGCGGGACGAACCACTATCCTCAGCACTAGTGACAACCATCAGTGTTTCACACCCAGTGTCCTTCACACTTTCTGGCTTATACAGAAGACATCCCACTAACGAGCTGCAGATTAAATCCATAGTGCAAGCGCGAAGTGAAATAATACCCCATGCGCATATTTGGCGATGCGACTCGACTGACAGACTCAATTCCCTTCAAAGTTAGTGACATCCCATCCCAAGATTTGCCATACACATAGGATATTTCGATCGAGTATAAAAAGATATATATATTCAGATACCGTTAATTGCATAACAGATAGTGTAATCCATTGGGTTTGAAAAATTCAATAATTTCTTTATGCCACTCATAAATAAATTTAATTTATTTCAATTTCTCATAATAACTATATTTCATTTCGAATGGCATATAATTCGCATCGTTCATGCATAAACTATAACCCATTTAAACTCAAATGAGAGATCTAAATCAATTATTTGTGTCCATAACAACATGAAATAATTGAATTATTTCACAATCAAAACAACTTGAACATAACATGGTAAAAAATATATATAATTTTGCACTCACTATTTTTGATCACTTGGTTGCTAATCAATCCTCCCTTTTTTAGCTTTCTTTTTGCCCAATTTGAACACCTATAAACCACCATTTTAGGTCCCAAAATTTCATCAATAACAATCTCATTCATAGTTAAACAAAATGACATTTTTATTAACCAATACTAACAATCCATATTAATCCTTAAACTAATCTTAAACTAACCCAATTAGCCATTATTCATTCTTATCATTGTAACCCATTCTCCTTCATTTAATTCATAAGCAAAATTCATCACTTGCAACATTTAAAATACATTCATTCAACCAACAAAATTTTCAATCCAATTAATACATTTAGACACACTAAACTCATGGAATAATCCCACCATACATCCAACACTTCTTAACTTCAATTCCCTTCATTCCATTCATATTTATTCGACATCATACACATTTAAACACTTTAATATCCTACGGTATCACAAGAATTCAATGAAATTCAAGGTGCCCTTCAACCTAACAAAAGTTAAATTTCATACCAATTCATTCATTTAATTAAAACTCATTCCATCAATTGTCTCCATACCAATTAATTCATCAACCAAAACCCTTAAACACATTAAAATCCAACACCCACACTAGGTACCCATTCTTGCCATCTACTAACTCCACACACACACACAATCATTCATTTCATTTTTCTTCAATTAAATCACATAAATTTCTACTAATTCAAATCATCTAACATTCAATAAACTTAAATCAATGAAACCCATCAATTATCATCATCATCCATTCAAACCGTAACCTTCAACACACTAACAAAATCCAACCAAGCTCATATCATATTCTACTTCAACTCTAAGCTTAAAATCATGATAAACAACCTTCAAATAACTAACAAACAACATCAACTCATCCATCAATCACCATCTCCAACAAAACCAATAAAAACTCATAAAAAACTTTATCAATTTAACTATAAATTCAACCGACTAACTTACCTTGTTTTCTTGATGATTCTTGGAGCTAAGAGGATGAAAAACTTGAGAGAAATCATCCCAAACCAGGAGCTCACTTCTTCCTTCTTCTTCTCTACTACTGTTCTCTTTCTCCTCTCTTCTCTCTTTTTTTTTTTTTTTTTTCTTTTTTCGGTTCTGTTTTTGTGTTTGGCCGAATTGCTTCTTGTTTGGATTTCATTTGGGCTTCAACTTTATATACTAAGCTCCCTTAATGACCGTTTTCCCTTAATGTTCACCTAAAATACCAAACATATCCTTTAGTCACACTAATCACAATTTCATTGGACCGTTAACTATATAATTATCCATTCAATTATCTTAATCAATTCTAATTAATCTCAACCACAAATTTAGTCAAAAGATGACTATTAGGTGTTAATCCACCATTGGTCCATCAATAATCACATGGATAGTGCTTTTAGAATGGGTTAAATATCATAAAATCTCATTTATACCCTTAACAATAAAAATTAATACAATTCACTCCAAAATAAATTCCAAATTAATTCTATGATCACTCATTCATCAAATTGACTTCACAATACTCTAATTAGATCTCTTAGGACTCAATCCACGGCTTCAAAAAAAATTCAAATGGAGTTTAGGTCAACAGTATTCACAATGCTGTCCGTAAGGGCATTTTCATCAGTTAACTTTCGGAACCTTTAGAAACTACCCAAACAGACTCATTTTTTCTCTATTTCAGTTTTGTTGGGTCCTACTAATCATTCTAAATGTTTTTGATTTTTCGGGATCCGTCTCAAAATTTTACTATTCATCATATACTATTCATCCAGAGATACTATTCACCCGAAAATATTATTATTCATCCGTAAATTCACTATTAATCATAAAATGAAAGTTTGGGGTCCTACAGAACAACTAACTCCTCATTTAGATATTTGTGATCCTAGAAATTGGGATAATCTTGATATCAAAACAAATATATATTTGTCCAAATAGGTCCCGTAAGAGAAAATAATCTTAACTTTCCTTTGGATGGTAATTCTAGACATTTTTCATTTGCATATTATACTCGAAAAATACCAAATGGAGAGAATCAAGATAGGAAATGGCTAGTGTACCCAAAAAATGTGGACAAAGTATGTTGTTTTATTGTAAATTATTTAAATCAGTGCATATGAATAGTTTTTAAGTGAATGAAGGATTTAATGATTGGAGGCATCTTAGTGAGAGGCTTAAACAAAATGAGAATAGTATTGAGCATATAACTAATATGAACACTTGGATTGATTTACAAATCAGGTTGAAAAAGAATGAAACAATTGATAGACACATACAAGAGCAAATTACGAAAGAAAAAAATCATTGGAAACAAGTTCTTGTGAGAATTATTGCTATAGTGAAATGTCTTACTAAGCATAATTTGGCTTTTCGTGGGACTCACGAGAAAATTTATGAAGACGATAATGGTAATTTTTTAGGCTTAATTGAAATGATTGCAGAATTTGATGTGGTAATGCAAGAACATAATCGACGCATTCAAGATAATGAGATTCATTATCACTATCTTGGTCATAAAATTCAAAACGAGTTGATTTCTAGGTTAGCCTCTAATATTAAAAATACAATTATTAAAAAAAGTAAAAGAGGGAAAATATTTTTCTGTGATACTTGATTATACTCTAGATGTAAGTCACTAAGAACCAATGACTTCGATAATGAGATGCGTAGATATGGCAACTTGTCCAATAAAAATAGAAGAATACTTTGTAGAGTTTCTAAAAGTGCATGATACATCTAGATTTGGGCTTTTTGATGAATTGCAATCTGTATTAGTATCTCTTGATCTTAACATTGATGATGCGAGGGGACAAGGTTATGATAATGGAGCTAATATGAAAGTTGAACATCCAGGTGTTCAAAAAAGATTACCTGAAATAAATCCTAGAGCATTGTACATGTCATGTGCTTCTCATAGCCTTAATCTAACTATTTGTGATATGGAACAATCTTGTGCTAAAGCAATATCTTTTTTTGGTGTTGTTCAATGCATATATTCATTGTTTTCTAGTTCTGCAAAAAGATGGAAAATTTTGCAAGATTATGTACATGGCTTAACTCTTAAAACATTGTCTAATACACGTTAGGAGAGTCGTATTGATAGTGTGAAAGCCATAAGATACCAAGCTCCCCAAATAAAAGAAGCTTTGTTAGAATTACAAGAAAGTAGTGATGATGCCAAAACAATGAGTGAAGCTGAAAGTTCAGCAAATGAACTAGAAAATTTTGAGCTTTTATTAGACATGACTATTTGGCATGATATTTTGTATAATATTAAAATGGTTAGCAAAATATTACAATATAAAAATATATGTATTGATGCTACCATAGAACAAATGAAGGGGTTGATTTCTTTTTTTGAAAATTATGGAGAAAATGGTTTTACATCTGCCATGATTATTGCTAAAAGTATTGCATTTGATATGAAAATTGAACCTATATTTTCTAAAAAACATCAAATTCATAAAAAGAAACAATTTGATGAAAATGCACATGAGGAAAAGATACAATCAACTGAAGAATCTTTTAGAGTTAGTTATTTTATTGTTGTAGTAGATGTTGCTATTGCTTTTTTAAAGAGTAGATTTGAACAATTGCAAACATATGAAAATATTTTGGGATTCTTATATGATTCGAAGAAGTTAAATTCTTTGGATGACAATAAATTGAAAGAATGTTGTGTCAATCTTAAAACATCTTTAAAACATGGTAGCTCTTTACATATTGATTCCGATGATTTATTTTCTGAATTGAAAGTATTATAAGTAACTTTACCTCATAAACAAAGTCAGCCATTGAAATACTTGAGTTTATAAAAGTTTTGGATTGTTATCCAAGTGCATTAATTGTGTATAGGATACTATTGACAATACCTATGACTGTGGCATCCACAGAAAGAAGTTTTTCTAAATTAAGATTGTTAAAATCATATTTGCAGTCAACTATGTCAAAAGAGAAGTTAAATGGATTGGCAATTTTATGTATTGAAAAAGATTTGTTAGAAAGATTGAATTTGAAAATATTATTGATGAATTTGCTTCTCAAAATGCTAGAAGAAAACATTTTAAATGATGTTTTATGAGTTCTTCAATATGTATAAATAAATTTTATTTATGAGTCGTGATTAATTTTTTTTATTATTATATAAATGTATTTGTCTTATGTGGAATATATTTGTCTTATGATATCAATTTTTTTTTTTCAATTTTTTTATGGAATTATTATGTACACATCAAAAATATGATAAAATAAGTTTATATATATGATAGGACCCGCCCCCGCCTTTCTCTTTATAGGGCCCAGTTGCTCCTGGTACCCCATGAGATTTCTTTGGATTCTATTCCACTACATCTAGTCGGGAATCCGAGGAGCAAAGCCTAGAACTGAAAATCATAAGAATTTAGAGAAGCTTAAAATTTATTCAAATTTGTTTTCTATTGTTTAAAATTTCTTAAAAATTTCGGCAGAGTTTCCTCTGTTTTTCAAAATTGTCAAAATTTACAAAATCAACCTGCAAATCAAAATTTACACTTCTAAAGTTTCACACATTTTCTCAACTCTCAATTGGACCTCAGGTTCATTTCAATGACAATCCCTAGCCATAATTTCTAAGAAAATAAAATCAAATCAGTTGAATATCAACTTAAAAATAAAAATTTCTTACAAATCCAGAACTTTACAATCCAAAAATGATCGATTTAATTTCATTATGAAATAAAGTTAACCATAATTAAATTATGGGTAATATATTTACAACCAAAAATAAATTCATATATTCTTTTGTGCATTGCCCCTTATATATTCACATAAATTTTATTTCTTCAGCCACTTTCAATAGGATGGAGGGGAACGTGTATCTTGTCGATTGGAACCTGCATTTGAGAAGGTTTTTTAACAAAAATTTATCAAATGTGAGCTACGAAAGCTCACTGAGTGCGAGATTTTCTAACTAAAATTCTTTTCAAAAATGGTAACCTCCCTAAAATATTTATAAAAATTTCTATATCTTACAATTTTCAAAATTATAAATTCAGAATTGATAATAACAGAATTCAAATTCCAAAAATAATAAATTTCAGAACTAGCAGATAAACATTTATATTAAAATGGTAATCAATTTCAGAAATTTTCAGAAAATTTCATATATAATAGAATTTTAAAATAGTTTCAAATATAATAGAATTTTACATAATTTTGAAAACCACCAATGGATTTTTAGAAGCATATAGATAATAGTCACACGTACTGGGCGGGACGAACCACTATCCCCAGCACTAGTGACAGCCATAAGTGCTTCACGCCTAACGTTCTTCACACTTTCTGACATATACAGAAGACATCCCATTAACGCATTGCGGATTAAATCCTTAGTACAAGCGCGAAGTAAAATAATACCCCTCGCGTATATTTGGCAACGCGACTCAACTGAGAGACTCAATTCCTCCCAAAATTAGTGACAACTCATCCCATGACTTGCCATACACGCAGGGGTATTCAGATTGAGTCTAAACATATATATTTTTTCAGATACCATCAATTCCATAACAGATAGTGTAATTCATTGGCTTTGAAAATCTAATAACTTATTTATGCCATTTATAATTCAATTTCATTTATTTCAATTTCTTATAATAACTATATTTCATTTCGAATGGCATATAATTCGCATCTTTTAAGCATAAAACATAACACATTTAAACTCAAATGAGAGATCTAAATCAATTATTCATTTTCATAACCCACATGAAATAAATAGAATTATTTCATACTCAAACAACCTTAAACATAAAATTTTTAAAGGATGATTTGCACTCACTATTTTTGATCACTTGGTGGCTAATCAATCCTTCCATATTTCTTGACTTTTGGACTTTAATTTGGTCACCTATCATTCAGCATTTCAAGCCCAAAAATCCATCAATAACATGTCCATTCCATATTTAAAATAAATTCACATTTCCTTAACTAACTTCAATTGCATCAAAACTAATTCCATTACTAATTCACCCAACACTTTTTAATTTCCATTTCTTTCCATTCCATTGGTGTTTATTCAACATCATACACATTCAAACACTGTAATACCCTATGGTATCACATGAATTCAATTAAAATTCAAGGTGCCCTTCAACCTAACAAAAATTAAATTTCATACCAATTCATCCATTTAATTAAAACTCCTTCCATCAATTATTCCCATACCAATTAATTCATCAACCAAAACCCTTAAACACATTCAAATCCAACACCCACACTAGGCACCCATTCTTGCCATCTAGTACCTCCATACACACACAATCATTCATTTAATTTTTCTTCAGTTAAAGCACACAAATTACTATCAATCTAACTCATCTAACATTCAATAAACTAAAATAAATTAAACCCATCAATTATCATCATCATCCATTCAAACCCTAACATTCAACACATTAACAAAATCCAACCAAACTCATATCACATTCTAATTCAACTCTAAGCTTAAATCATGATAAACAACCTTCAAATAACTCACAAACAACATCAACTCATCCATCAACCACCATCTTCAACAAAACCCATAAAAACTCATCAAAAACTCTATCAATTTAATTATAAATTCAACCAACTAACTTACCTTGTTTTCCTTAATAATTCTTGGAGCTAAAAGGATGAAAAGCTTGAAAGAATTCACCCCAAACCAGCAGCTCTCTTGGTCTCTTCCATGGCTGCACACACCCCTCACTTTTCTCTCTCTCTCTCTCTCTCTCTCTCTCTCTCTCTCTCTCTCTTTTTTTTTTCGGTTCTCTTTGTTTGCCGACTGCTTCTCTTCTTTTCTTTCAATTTGGTCAGTCAACAGCCTCTTTTATATCTCCCAGCTCCCTCTCACAATCTCATCTTGCCCCTTTAACATTTTAAAAATCACACATGAGCCCTAATGAGTTGTTTTAATCCAATTGGCCATAAACATCCATAATTATCCATTCAATTATCTTTAATCAATTCTAATTAATCTCAATCACAAATTTAATCAAAAGATGACTATTAGGTGTTAATCCACCATTGGTCCATCAATAATCACATGGATTGTGCTTTTAGAATGGGTTTAATATTATAAAATCTTATTTATACCCTTAATGTTAAAAATTAATACAATTCATTCTGAAATAAATTCCAAATTAATTCTATGATTACCCATTTATCAAATTAACTTTACAATACTCTAATTAGATCTCTTAGGACTCAATCCATGGCTTCAAAAAAATTCTAAAGGAGTTTAGGTCAATAGTATTCATCATCCTGTCCGTAAAGGTGTTTTCATCGGGTAACTCCCGGAACCTTCAGAAATAACCCAAACGGATATTTTTTTTTCCTCCATTTCAGTTTTATTGGGTCCTACTAACCATTCTAAATATTTTCAATTTTCCGGGATCTGTCTCAAAATTTCACTATTCATCGAATACTATTCACCTAGAGACACTATTCACCCGAAAATGTCACTATTCATCCATAAATTCACTATTAATCATAAAATGAAAGTTTGGAGTTCTACAACATATATATATATATGTAAAGCGTTCCATTTTAGTTTCTCACACTAGGTCTCTAAAATGTCAGGACCAGCACTTATACAAGCTTTAACAACGTATAGATGTGTGTTACTAAAAATTATGACAATACATTTTGCATGTTGCAAAAGGCCTAATTTCTTGTAATATTACATCTCAATTAAAAGATTTACTGTAGAAACTCAATATTGACAATGTGGAAATAAATTCTCATAGTTATTTTCATATTATGAGAATAATCCTTGAAAGATTTAAATTTCCAGAAGCATATAATTCAAATTTTCATAACTTGTATTCAATAAAGTTACGATGATTTTTATATGGTTTAAAGTAGTCCAGACAAATGTGGTATGATCATTTTAGTGAATAAGTCATAAAGGAATGATATATCAGTGATCCTATGTATCCAGGTATATTCATAAATCAATTAGATTATGCATTTGCAATTGTAACAGTATATTTCAATGACATGAATTTAATTGGAACTCTTGAAGAGCTTCTAAGAATTGCAGAATATTTGAAAAGAGAATTTGAGATAAAAGATTTAGGGAGAACAAGATCTTGTCTTGGCTTAAAGATCGACCATAAATTAAAGGGAATACTAGTCCATTAACTAGTTTATATTGAAAAGATTCTAAAAGGATCAACATGGATAACACACATCCCTTAAGTATTCCTATTGTATTTGTTCTTTGGATCCAAAGAAAGATTTTATTCAATCAAAAGATAATGGTAGAAAAGTATTTAGTCCAAAAGTACCCTATCTTAATGTCATTGGTGTTTTATTATACTTAGCACAATATACAAAGCCAAATTTTGCATTTTTTATAAATCTATTTGCAAGATGTAGTTCTACACCAATTCAAAGACATTGAAATGGAATCAAACATTTTTTTTTTCTATAACTTGGAGGAACTATAGATTTAAGTTTATTCTATTCAAGGTCAAGAAATGGTTGTAGTCTTGTTAGTATGTCGATGCTGATTATCTTTTTAATCCTCACAAATCACATTCACAAATTGGATATGTTTTCACATATAGTGATGCATCAAATTCTTGGCCTTCTACCAAGCAAACTTTTGTTGCCATATCAACCAATCATTTTGAGATCTTTGTACTTCATAAAGCATGTAGAAAGTGTGTATGGTTTAGATTTGTCATTCATCATAACCAAAGTACTTGTAAGTTGTTTCCAGTTACAAATTCTCCAACAGTAATATATGAAGATAGTGTCGCTTGCATTACACAAATTAATAGAAGATACATCAGGGAAGACAGAACTAAGCATATACTACCGAAATTCTTTTACACTCATGAAATCCAAGAAAGTCGACAAATTTATGTGAAGCGGATATGCCTACAAATAATTTTGTAGATTTATTTACTAAAACGTTGATGACATCAGCCTTTAAGAAATTGGTGTATGATATTGGTATGCATCGACTTCATAAACAAGAAGATTGATAGTTATGTAATTTTCAAATGAGAATATTCTTTATCATTAGACATATGTGCATTATACTCTTTTTCCCTTGACCGGTTTTTGTCCTATTGAGTTTTACTGGCGAGGTTTTTAATGAGGCACTATTTGGGCACGTCCAAGAATCTCGAAAGGTATTATCAGATGGTGTATGCCCAAGGAGGAGTGTTGTGAATATATGGATCTATCACATTTTCTATTGTGAAAATATTCTTTACCTTGTTATTACCCATTTTGTTGTTATTCCATTATGGAAATAACTTGTTTTTGTTTTCGTTTCATTATAGAAACAACTCTCCCAATTTGCCTACATATAAGCCTCTTGTGTAATCATTTAAAGTATCCAATCAACTGAATTACATTATCTATTTCTCTTTTATTTTGGTTAGTATTTTATATTCATTGCTTTTAGGCTAAACTTGAGGAGAATGGTAATATTTATTCTAAACTTTTTTCTTCATAAATATCACTTTAAATTCCATCCAAATCTATCATTTAAATGAAATTTATGAAGTTAATGACTTTTCAAATATATCTAGATGTTATTAGATTTCATAAAAATCTAAATTGAATATATCTAAATTTTATTGGATTCATTAATAAATATTATAAATTCACCTAGATTTTGATAAATTTCATGTAAATCTGGATTCAATACACCTTGATTTTAATGAAATCCATTCAAATCTGAACTAAATATACTCAGATTTTTAAAGTCCTTTAAGTTCCAATGATATGTTAGATTGAATGCACACCTTTTTATGTGCATCTGAATTTGGTTTAGCTATTATGCAATTACCATATATAAACTCCCTATAAAAGGATAAAACTTCGCAATAACATATCCTCACAAATGAGTACACCCTATAAATTTCATCATTACAGTGTAATTGTTCTCCAAGTGAACTACTCTCAATTAATTGATAATGGTTTCCTATTTTCATAGTCACGTTTTGATGCAGATAACCATCTTTTTCTTCTTATTCCTTCACTATCTTTCACCAACAAAAGCAAACCTAGTCACTGACGTTTGCAAAGATGCCAAAAACCCTTCAAGTTGTGTTTCTGCCCTTATGCAAGACCCAAAAGCCCCATCAGTAACAGATCTTAAAGCCCTTGCCAAAATTGCCCTTAACTTAGCGATTTCAAACACCACCAACAGCCAAAAATATATTGAAAACATGGCACAACAGAGCAACGAACCCACCTTGGAAGAGGCCTTAAAGAAATGTGTGTCTGGCTTCAAACATACAATTGACTCGTTCTACGGTGCACTTCAAGAATTAAATGATGAGATCCTGGGTGCTAACTATGATATCATGGTTGCTGGAGACGGTGCCCGATGGTGTGAGGATGCGTTAGTTGATAGTGGGTTGAAAGTGGATTCGGTTTCGACAAGGGATGGTTATATCCTTTTGTTTTGTAACATTGGAGATGTCATAACAAGTAGGCTTTTATCACAAGATTGATATTATGATTCATGAGAATTGCATGAATAAAATAAAAATCTCTTCTTCATAAACTTTTACGGTATATAATGTGAAAAAGTTCTAAATTTATCAATTTACTAGTTTAATTATATTTGTTTGATTCATTGGTGATCTATCACAACAAAATTAGACTCAGACAATCAGTTTTTATAGGAGTTTGATAAATGGATTAACTGAGGAATATACTATATGATTGCCCTTACACCATAAGTTCAAATCATTAATCACTCCTGAACTTGTAGTTTTGTTTTCTTTAAGAATGAAAGAATTCTACTTTTTTATAATAAAGAATAACGTAGAAGTTTAAGAGAATAAATATATTTCTTTGTGGAGTAAATATTGCTAAAAGCTATAGATATGGCTAATTTGGTGGAGTTGCTCATGGTGACCTAGGTTTGATCCTTATTGTTGATGAGAGTTCCTTTTTATTTTGTGTAAATGGTATGATTAAGTTCTTAGTGCTAATAAAACATAGGGTTAGTTCTTTAGTGGAATATAAAAAGTGAAAGGAAAAGTCGATTTTAGATTAATGCGAAAACGAGAATTTTAAAAATTTTTCCGAACAAAAATGTGTCCGATCGATACTAATAATAATAATTCAATAACTAAATGATTAAGATCAAATCTTACATCGCATGAAAATTAAATTGATCACTTTTTATTCATAGATTCTTCATCACACAATCTTCCTCACTATGACTTCTCACAAAAGAAACTGTGTGTAGGTACAATCTCGAGGAAACAAATCACGAAAACATTTCATAAAAGTAAATGCTACATAAATCAATAAATGACTTTCTTGATTTCTTATGAGGTAGGCGGCAATATGGTGTTTATAATCAATGGAAGTTTTTGGTTCAAGAAACCAAAAATTCTCTTTTTAGCTATCAACATAAAACACCCTTTTATAATGATAAACTAGTGTTTTTCAATTTAATAAGTAATCCAATTGGAATCAAATTTATTATCAGCTTGAAATTCATTACTTTTAATTCAATATGGAATCCAATTCATATTAAATTAAAACTCCTTTAATTTAATTTAATATGGAATTTAATTCCAATTAAATTAAATTATTATTTTACTTTTAATTTAATATGAAATCTAATTCCTATTAAATTAAAACTCCTTTAATTTAATTTAATATAGAATGTAACTTAACTTTTTGGATCGAATATTAACGGCAGGGGGCGGTTCATCTAATAAGAAAAAACAAAATGGGGACTAATCACAGTAGTTTACTTTCCAGGGGATTTTTCGTAATATCCCTAAATAAAATTTCATAACAACTAATAGTAGAAGGGATATACGAGTCATTTATTTTTATCACTTTTCGCTTAATAAGTTTCAATTGAATGTATAAAGTAATTTTTGTTTGCTATTTTAAGTGGTCAAACCACTTAAAACCATCTAAAGTTTAATTAAATGTCAAATTACTTAATGGTTTTTCTAAATATATTATTTCAAATCTATCTTTCCCAAAATAATATAATATCAAATTTATCTTAATTTTACATTATACAAATTTCTTTTAATATTATTTTTTTATTGTTATTTTTATTTAAATCTTTATTTTCTTTTCCTTATTTACTTTCTTCTTTTTTCTCACTTTGATATTTTATTAATTTTCAACTATATCAATTATTATTATTCTCTCTCATCTTTTTGTGTTTTTCTTATTTTTTCTTTCACCGTTTCCTTATCATTTTAATTTTTTTTTGTTTCTTTACTTATTATTTAATTTTCTTTTCTTTTTCCTTTTCTTTTAATACTACTAGTTTTTTTTTTTTTTTTAAGGTAGTGGTTTTTGTTTTTTAAATTTTACCTATATCGTAAACGTGATTTATTTTTTCCAAAAAAAAAAAACATGATTTTTTGGTCCTTAAAACTATTTTTTCCTTGCCTTATATATATATATATATATATATGTATATATATATATATATATTCTTGGATTAGCTTTAGTAACATTTTCAATCCTTAAAGTAAAAGAATTGGGAATCGCTAGACTTATCATCTAATGTTCAAGGCATATCAACCATATTTTTCTTACTCCTAAAACTTTTTTATTTGATGGTTTTACAATTTTTTTTTTAATAATTGTTAATACTATTATAGAAATTTGGTTTTTACAGATTTTTGTTTTATATCTTATAATTTAGGGCAAATTGCACAAACCTCTCCTGAGGTTTGGCGAAATTACACAAATATGACGATGTTTAGGTAACCTTCACTAACCTCTCCTGAGATTCCAAAAACTCAGTATAAATCTCCCCTAGCGTCAGATAGCCGTGAATGAGTAGACATTAAGTGCCATTGGGTAAGGGTAAAATTGTCAAATTACATTAAATCCTTTGAGTATCTAATTTTTTAATAATTAATATTAATATATATTTTTAATTTAATTAAAAAATTAATATATAATTTTTAAAAAAAAATAAAAAAGAACAGACAAAATTTACCCCCCTTCTCTTTTTTCATACCTCATTACTCTCTCTCCTCACCTCACCCATCTCTCACGTCTTCCTTTTCTTCTCTCGTCTTCTTCTTCTGCTCTCATCTTCTTCTACTTCTTCTCTCATCATCATCATCTTCTTCTTCTCTTATCCTTTTCTTCTTCTTCTTTAACCTCCAGCAAAACCAATGGTCTCCATTAGAGACCATGTTGGAGATCGGCTGGGTTTCCACCATTGGAGACCAAGAAGGTCTCAATCGGTCTCCGATGGTGACCTAGGCCACCTAGGTCCACTATAAAGACCCAGTTTTGGGTCTCCATCGTGGAGACCCAGAACCAATGGAGACCTGAAATTGGGTCTCCATCATGTTGAGACCCTTAGGTCTCCACTGGTAGAGATTGATCAGTGGAAACCTAGTTTTTTTTTTTATTTAATTTCGTTGTGTTTTTTTTTTTTAGTTTGGATGGTGAAAAAATTTGATGGATTGATCTTGGTTTTGGTTTTTTTAGGGGGTTTTGGTTAGATTTAGGATTTGAGTTTTGTAGAGATTGGTATTTGAGTTTTTTTTGGCTTTTTGAGTTTTTGGGTATTTTTGTAAATATTGGTGGATCAAATGGTTATCTGTTGATGGTGTTATTCGATTTTCTGGGTTCTTGATGTTCTTCATTTAAATTTTTTGGTAGAAGATTGGTTAATAAAGAAGCTGATTATATGTTCTTGATGATGTTCTTCAATTTTCTGAGTTCTTTATGATGTTGATTTTGCTTTTTTTTTTTTTTTTTTTTTTTAGGAACCTAGATCTTCAAACATTTTTTCTTCTTTTCTTTTTTTAGATTTTTGTTTTAGTTCTTTGATTAGAGAATGAAGGTTGATTAAAGATGTGTTATGTCTGAACTGATGATAAAGAAGAATTTAATTTATGTTGATGATGATAAACTAGTGAGGTTGAACAATTGATTATGAATTTTTTTTTTTAAATATGTAAATTTATTTGGGTTTAAATTGGTGATGATGTTGGTAATAAATTGATTGGATAAAAATTAATGGTATTAAAATTGATGAAGCAAGTTTGATGAAAATTGATGATGAATTGATGGTATGAAAATTAATGAAAAAATTTGATGAAGGTGATTGATTAAGAAAATTTGATTGAAGTGGTGAAGAAGATGATAAGATTTTTTTTTTTAATGATTTTTAATTTTTATATTTTAATTTTATTAAATTAAAATAATAATATATTATTTATTTAGGGGTATTTTGGTATTTTTATTCAAATTGACTCTGACTGTTTGTCTTGATTAATGTCTTGCTCACGGTAGAGGAGATTTATGTTGAGTTTTTAAAACCTTAGGAGAGATCAATGGGAGTTACCCAAATATCGTCATATTTATGCAATTTCACCAAATCTAAGGGTAGGTTTGTGCAATTTGCCCTCTAATTTAACATAAGTTTGTGTATCATTATAATCTAGTTGAAATTTTTTATGCAATATTGACCTATAACTTCAATTATATTGATATGTTAGAATTATTTTTCATGTTTAATTATCTTAGAAAAGATATAATAATAGTGTTTATTTGTTTTCTTTTTGGAAATTTATCTATTGATAATTTTTTTTTAATAAAAAAAAATAGATTTCAATTATAACTAATTAAAAAAAAAACAAAAACATTAAAATAAAGAGTGAATTGCACGATTCCCTTATTAGGTAAGTACTTAAGCATGCAGACATGAAGTTTGATTTTGTAACAAAAAAATCTCCAATTTGACGATCAAAATGTATTAAATCTGACAGTTGACAGTGGTTTATAGTCCAACGACGAAAATACCCTTAGCTTTTGAAAATTAATATTAAAAATAAAATTCATTAATAAATAATTTAAATAATTATTAAAATTTTCTAAAAAAAAATGAAAAAAATGAATCTCCACTATTCATTTTAGAGGTGGACAACAGAGATCAAATGAATTAAAAAACTAAATCAAAATAACTGAAAAAATAACCAACAAAAAGAAAAGAAAAATTGAGATCCAATCCATATTAGATCTTCATCTAGTTCATCACCCAATTCATCATTCACTGGTTCATCTTCCACATCGTCCATCATCTAGCTCATCAATAACCTTTAATCATCATCCCATCCATCATCATCAACATCAACATCAACCAATCATTATCATCACCATCATTAACATCACCATTATCAATATCAATCCACCATCATCAACAAAAAAAAAAAAAAAAAAAGATTCTGATGAACCCAGATGATTCAAAGTTGGGGCAATTACATGAACCTAGATGGTCCAGGTGTCGTTTGTGTAGTGGTCAAAAATTTTTGTTTGGAATTTAGGCTTACAATTCATTATCAAAACCAAGAGTTAGCCTATCTGGCTATGCTGATCGATAGGCTTGGGTCAGTGCATTGATCAAACGACTCAATATAAATTAGGCTCATCGCTTCACAAGTCAATCAATTAAATGGCCCATCAAATTGGGTCCAGTATGTTCTTGTCAGCCCACAAGATCGATAGATAATCTAGCAACAAGCCTCGTTTACAAAGCCCATAGGTTTGGCCCAAAGGTTCGCCTTCCTATTCCTTTTATAATCCAATCAACTTTATTCCTAAGTAAGATCCTTTTTTAAAAGTGATATGGAAATAATCAGAATAGTAAGCTCACTATTCGGAACTAGGGATTTGAGGATCAGCCTAAGATCCCCTAGATCCTCCAAGATATAATCTTTCTAGAATATTCAAACGAAGAAGGTGCTTAAAAGGTGAGAATCTCCTCACCTATAAAAAAGGTTCTCAACCCTATGGAAAGGGACACAGAAACAAAGGAATCGAAGAGCTTTCGCTTACAAACACCTTTGCCAGAATCCTTCCAAAAGTCACCTTTCGATTAAGCAACATATCAGTCCACTACGGACCACTGTTTCCACCATCCTTCAAGACGATTTCTCTTCCGTGTCGAACTGCCCTCATAAGTCTTCTCTAATATTAGATGTCCTTACATTCATATCCTTGTTCTTTGCATTGTTACTTTACTTATTTTCTTTACCTTGTTCATTGAATTGCTTCTGAGTTGAGTGTGAGAGCGTTTACGATCGGTACCGCCTCGTTGTCTAAATCACTCTATTTCATTTGTTTGATTTGTGCAAGATATGAGTTGCTAAGTTCTTAAGAAGTTGACAAGCGAGACTTGGTCCACATCAACAGACTATAGAATAATCCCACTATAGTTTGGCATTGTCTGTAAGGAACTTAGCAATTTGTCATACAAGTCGAACCAATTGACGAAGTAAGCTTGTTATAATGTCAGGCGACCAATCAATCAAAGAAAGGCTCTCGACCACGATGAACTAGGTGATGGCGTATGGTGAACGATTGAAGAAGCTTTAAAAGGAGAACATTATTATGCTTTCCGAAAACAAAACAATTCAAGTCCAAAACGTCGAACTACATCAAAGGATTATAGGTAACCAATTTGAATGTAGGTTAGGATCGACCCAATGGAACTAGGCCTTCAAGTGTCAAAGGGAGAACTTCTTATACTATAGGTCGATTGACATTGTCATCATAAAGCAGGTTGAATCAGCAAGTCAACCCACTAGTCGTCAATTTCAACATCATTGGGTTTAGAGACGAGCAAGAAGTTAGAGACAATTTTAAGCTTCCAGGTGACTAACCCGCCTCAAGGCAATGAGCATCAGTCGATAGGCAACTTAGCATCGACTCAATGCCAGAAGAACCAGTTCACGGAGCAAATCTCAAGGAAATCAGGAGATCGATAGAATCAGCATCCGACGCTATATAGAAGAGACTTACAGAACTAAAGCATTAATCCACAAAATCCTTAGAAAACTAGTGCCCTTCCAAAAGCGCTTTTACAAGCTTTGTAGATTTACCATTCCTTGATTCAATCGCGCTAGTGGAAAGGCTTAAAAGTTGACGTTACCTTACTTGAAGATCTAAGATGGCACAACTCACCTGAACAAGCATATTAATCAATACAAGCAATGCATGTACATGGTCGCTGTCCTAAGGGAACAAAGGGAAACGGTCCTATGGAAAGGGTTTGGTGTGAGCTTGTTAGGACCTACCCTTTTATGATTGACTAGTCTACCAAATGGGAGCATTAGGTCATTCGTCCAGTTGATGGACTCATTCGTAGAGCAATTTGCCAACAGTAGAAAACTAGAGAAGCATTCAGATGACCTCTACATGATTGTTCAGCAACAAAAGGAGCGACTATGAGATTATGTCAGTCATTTCAAAAAGGAAAATATATGCATCACTAATTGCAAAGTTTCAACTACTGCTTCAGCTTTTAGGAGAGGGTTATTTCCAGATTTTGATCGATCCATACAAAGGTTTCATGAAGTATCCTCCTAAGACAATGAAAAACGTACTTGCTAAAACATGGGCTTAGATAAAGTAGGAGGACGTACTTGCTAAAACATGAGCTTAGATAAAGAATGGGACAACCCATTTTATTGTAAGGAGGCACATTAAGGATGTCGTGTAGTTTATCAGTTGATATCTACATGTCAACCTGCAAGATAATCATCCTTTGACTTTTATAAGGAACGAGACAACTGAAATCCTAAACCCACATCACGACATCTTGGTTATCAGCCTTTACATAGCCAATTGCCTCACGAAGCATATTCTAATTGAAAATAGAGTTTTGAAAACGTGCTTTTTCTATCGACCCTTAAAGAGATGCAGATTGATAAGTTGAATATCAACAGGTGATCTACGGTCCTTGTGGGATTTAGCGGCAAGCAAAAAAGCACTATTGGGGAAATTGTGTTATTTGCTTATGCTGAGGAAGTAAACCTTTATACTTACTTCTTGGTACTGGACTCTAGCGCAGGGTACAATGTCATCATGGGCTGACTCTAGATGCATGAAATAAAGGCGGTATAGAAATCAAAAGGGAATAGAAAGCATCCCAAGATGGTTTTCAAAATACTCTTAGAGAGAAAACGAAGGCCTTATAGCAACTACAGCAAACCGTTGGGACAACCGAGCCTGATCAGCCTCAGATTGAGACACTAGATGAAGTATCCATTCATTCAATTTTATACTAATCACAAAGTACAAGTGGATCGATATTGCAACTTAAGGTTAGAGTGTAACGCCCCAAAACTTATTCCTTACATTTAGTATTTTTTAAATAAAGAATGGCATGCGAAAAGGTGAATTAAATTGGGAGTAATTATATATTAAGAGATGTAATTTCTAACCAAGGGATTTATTAATTTTGAGAAGTAATATATAAGTGAGAGTTTAAATTGGGAATTAAATGAGGGAATAGAATGGTAGAAAAATAAGAATAGGATTGGACAACAAACAGGTACAAGTAGAATGCAAAATATAGTAATAAAATTTGGACCAGTAGAAAATTGATAAATCCAAGTCAAAAAGTTAAGAAAACTTATGGAAATTTGACTAGTGTATGGTTATTTCTTAGTGGAAAAATGAGTGGCAAGGGGAACCAATTAAATACACACACTTGCAAGTGTGGTGAAATTGAAATAAAAGAAATTATTGGGGCATAATGTAATTAATAGAAAGTTTGGGGTTTAATGGCAAATAAAAGGATTATAAATTAGATGGAGAAGCCTAGAACTCCTCAATTCTTCCCCTTGTTGCCAACCACTCTCCTTCACATTTCCCTCATTCTTCTTTCAATTTTTAGCCAATAAATCCCTCATTTCACTTTATCTACACATCATCTACTCCTTCAAGGCATCAAAATCCATCAAGATTTCCAAGTTGGTTTTTACTAGAAAGGTGCAAATTAAGGTAAGTTGATGTAGGTCTTTGATTTTGTGATGGGGTAAGGTTAGAAATGATGTAGAAGCACTCATGAGAATGTAGGTATAGTTATTTATGCATTTGTATTAACAGATTTGATTTTGATGATAACAAGTGCATTCTTCGAAACCCTAGGTATAGGTTTGGATCAAGGAGCTCAAGAAAAGGAAAAGAAGAAGTTGTAAGCTCCTAGTGAAGGTGTGGAAGAGCTAAAAACTTTGCCCAAAAGGTTGGTATACACTTGCTTAAAATTTTCACTTTTACTAGTAAGGGTATTGTGAAGTTAATATGTAATTTTGATCTAAATTTTATTAAATTGATGTTTTGTTTATGTGAAAATTTTGATATGAATGTTTTGGTGACAATTGGTGATGTAGAATTTGAAAAGTTAAAACAAAACATAAATAAGTAAGTTTCAGTGAAAATGAGATACATGGGTATTATGAAATAGTTTTGATAAATTGTGATTAATTATTGTTTTCATGTGATTTTTAATTATTTTGATTGAGAATAGAAAAGAATTTGGGAAGAATTTGATAAGTTTAGTGCCTTGTCCTAGTACTAGTAAGGTGAAGGGCATGATATAATTGATGATTTTTATGAGAATAAGTGTCATGGAATTGGCGTGACGCATTCTTACAGGAAATTTTATTTCAGAAATGAACATGGTTAAATTGTTAAATTATTGACAATAAATGAAATTTATAAGGGTCCAAGTAAACCAAAGCATTGATCGGTAGAGATTGGAAATTGGCATGCCAATAGGATAATATTAGCAGTACTGTATCGTTATGATTGTATATCGATTATGATATATAGACCTTATGAGGCACCGAGTGTCCGGTCCCTAAATTGGATATGTATATGAAATGTAATCCAATGGGTAGGCATCGAGTGTTCGATGCCAGGGAAACTTATTTTCCATTCCAAGGTATCATGTCGGAGTTTACTATTGGCATTGGAAAGTAATATGGTTTAATATACAATTTTGCATGAAAACTACGTTCAAAGAAGTTGATATGTATATTTATATGTATTTGAGTTTGTTTAAATTGTGCAAATTTTGAAATTTTTGAATTTTATATTGCTTATATTAAATTTTCGTAAATTGTGATTTTATATTTTGTATACACCCACTAAATAGAAATACTTATATAGCGCGTTGGATTTACCATGCACAGGTTGTTGATTGAGCATTGTAGACAGAGATTTAAGACGACATGTTTGCAGCACTTTCGAAAAGTCACATCCATCCGTAGTGGGTCACCATCCTTTTTGCTGAATACATATATATTTTGCATGTATATTAAGTCCATGGAAATGAGTATATATATATAAAGTAAAAAGTTTTGTTTATTAAATTAGTTTGTAAATTTAATCACTAATTGTAGTTCATTTTCATGTACTAAAGATTTTTGGAATATGGTATTTATTTTATGTTTGTGTGGTGGAGTGATTTTGAAACAAACCGGAGGTCCGAAAGTAGTTCGGAGAAAATGGAACAATCTTAGAAGTGTTATTTTACTTTACATGTTGTGTTGTTTGAATTTATGGGTTTTCAGAAAAACAGGTAGAACTCTGCCGGATTTTAGAAAACAAAAAAAATTATATAGAAAAGAGTAAGCAAAATTTTAGTAACGTATCATCCTTCGATCCGATTTTTATTATAATAGGAGTGGTATAGAGGGTGTTACTGTTTTCGTGGTATTAGAGCTATGGTTTAGGCGATTCTAGACCTAGCCGTTTATGGAAAATAATTTTTGATATGTGTGTGAACATGCATTGCATTGCATATCAATCTAGAAGGATGTCATTCTGACCTATAGATTTCCCTTCTGTCTTGGATAGGTAAAGAATAGAACCTATAGACACCCCGAGAGCCGAGGGTGGTGATGAGATTAGATAGGGTAGTCCCGCTAATGTAGCGAGAGGAGTATCCGGATTAAGCCGAGGGATGGCTGGACCGGTGGGCCAGGGTTAGCCAGCCTTTATGCAGCATATGACCGAGTTTTTCCAACAGGTAGCCCAAGCTACACTAGGGGGTCTATGATTGAGAGGCTTGCAAAATATAAGCCCACCAACGTCCATGGTTGAAAAGAGGAAGATGCATCTGCAACTGAGTATTGGTTCAAGCAGAAGAAGAGGATCCTTCAGCAGTTACATTGCACTCCAGATGAGAGTCTAGAGTGTGTAGTTCTTTATTGTAGGAGGATGTCTATCAGTGGTGGACTTCCATGTCTTATTTGGTATGGCCAGATGAGAGGACCTAGGAATTCTTTCAGAAAGAGTTCAGAAGGAAATATATTGGTCACATTCACATTGATGATATGAAAAGGGAATTCATTTATTTGAAGCAGAGACAGATGACCGTTATAGAGTATGAGCGAGAGTTCATTAGGTTGAGCAAGTATGCTAAAGAGATTGTGGCGACTAAGGCGGATAGATGTCGGAGGTTTGAGGATGGATTAAATTATTATGTAAGCCTCCAGACTACAACATTACAGTTAGAGGACTTTCCTAGATTAGTTTCCACGGCCTTAAATGTTGAAGAGTAAAGAAAGAGGAACATGTTAAAAAAGATAGGAGCTAACAGAGAAGGGCTCAGAAGCAGTCTAGTTCGTCCCAACCATACAGCAAGAAATTTAAGGGATTGCAAGCTAATAGTCAGTCACAGCCACAACAGTAGGGATAGGGGTCCA
This sequence comes from Nephelium lappaceum, assembly GCA_021234005.1. Lineage (NCBI taxonomy): Eukaryota > Viridiplantae > Streptophyta > Magnoliopsida > Sapindales > Sapindaceae > Nephelium > Nephelium lappaceum. Next base: position 14,099,387 of record CM038001.1, on the reverse strand, counting down.
CTACCAAGACAAGGCAGCCAGCAGCTTCGATGGCTAGTACCCCAAGGAGCATAGCTTGGGGACCAGCCCCACCACCGTGTGAGCACTGCGGTAAGAGGTATCTGAGTGAGTGATGGAGAGTTACAGGAGTGTGCTACAGATGCGGTTCACTTGAGCACTTTCAGAGAGATTGTCCGAAGAATAAGGCAACATCTATTCCCCAGACTGAGAGATCATCTCCCACTACTCTAAGAGTTAGAAAACCTACCCAGACAGAGATTGAGGATAGTAGTCAGAGGGGAGCACCGAAAGTAGCCATGCGACAGGATACCTGTACCCCAACATAAGTCTATGCCATCAGGGCTCGGAAGGGACAGGATGCACCAAATGTGATCATGGGTATAATTTCTATTTTTGACATCTTAGCACATGCATTGATAGACCCGGGATCCACTCATTCATATATATACATTGCCATACACAGAGAGAGATACTTAGAAACCGATTCTACAGATCAAAAGATGTTAGTCAGCAATCCCTTAGGACACAGTGTGATACTGAATAGAGTATTCAGAAAATGTTTTATCAGGATTCAGGGATATGATTTTCCAGGTGATTTGATGGAGTTGTCATTTCGAGACGTCGATGTGATATTGGGTATGAATTGGCTTTCTAGATATAGAGTTGTAGTAGATTGTGCCTTCAAAATGATTACCTTGAAGACTATAAATGGAAAGGAGTGGTAGGAAGGAGATTGGAGTACCTCTCTAATGTCATTTCAGCCACCAACGCTAGGAAACTAATAAGGAAATGGTGCGAAGCATACTAAGCACATGTGGTCGACATTCGGAGACATGGATCTAGTCTCCAGGATATACCTACTGTGTGTGATTTTTCAGATGTGTTTCCGGAAGAGTTACCTAGTTTACCAACGATTAGAGAGGTAGAGTTTGGGATTGATATTGTGCCAGGAACCACTCTAGTTATAGTTACCTCTTACACGATGGCGCCCATTGAATTAAAAGAGTTGAAAATTCAGTTACAGGAATTACTGGACAAGGGATTTATACAGCCCAATGTATCACCGTGGGGAGCTCCGGCGTTGTTTATGAAGAAAAAAGATGGGTCATTTAGACTGTGTGTGGATTACAGTCAATTGAATAAAGTAACTGTCAAGAACAAGTATCATTTGCCTAAGATTGATGATTTATTCGATCAGTTAAAAAGAGTCAATGTTTTCTCCAAGATAGATCTCCGATAGGGTACCATTAGTTAAGGGTAAAAGAGTCAGATATTCAGAAGATAGCTTTCCGGACTAGATATGGACATTATGAGTTTGTGTGATGTCATTTGGGCTGACGAATGCACCCACAGCTTTTATAGATTTGATGAACCATATTTTCTGTCTGTATCTAGATCAGTTTGTAGTGGTCTTCATCGATGACATCTTGGTATATTTCAAGACCCTAGAAGAGCATGATAAATACCTCCGGCTTGTGCTATAGACATTGAGAGAGAAGAAACTATATGCCAAGTTGAGTAAATGTGAATTTTGGCTATCTGAGATTGCTTTTCTAGGACACATAGTATTCGTCGAAGGTATAAAGGCTGATCCAAAGAAAATTGAAGCGATTTTGGAATGGAAGCCACCAAAGAATGTCATTAAAGTCAGAAGTTTTCTAGGCCTTGTGGGGTATTATAGACGGTTTGTAAAAAGGTTTTCTTCCATAGCAACTCCATTGACTAAATTGCTCCACAAGAATGTTAGATTTGAGTGGTCAGAAAAATATTAGGCGAGTTTTGAGAAGCTGAAAACGATGTTAGTTGAAACTTCAATCTTTACACAGCCAGTATCTAGTAATGATTTCGTGGTTTATAGTGATGTCTCATATAATGGACTTAGGTATATGCTAATATAGGACGGAAAAGTGGTTGCTTATGCCTCCACACAGCTAAAGAATTATAAAAAGAATTATCCGACTCATGATCTAGAGCTAGCGGCCATAGTCTTTGCCATAAAAATATGGAGACATTATTTATATGGGGAATGGTGCTACATCTATACAGACCACAAAAGCCTTAAGTATTTACCCACTTAATAGGAGTTTAATTTGAGACAAAGAAAATGGTTAGAGTTGTTAAAGGATTACGATTGCATCATTGATTATCATCCAAGGAAAGCAAATGTGATAGCCAATGCTCTAAGCAGAAAATCCTTAGTTACACTGAGAGCTATGAATGCCCAGTTGAGAATGACAAATGATAATACAATTGTAGTAGAGTTGAAAGTCAAACCCAATTTATCTCAGTAAATTCAAGAGAAACAGAAACAAGATGAAAAGCTTATGGCCATCCGCCGACAAGTTAAAGGGGGAAAGAAATACATTTCCTGATCATAGATGATTGTTTGCACTACGGGAAAAGAATATGTGTTCTAGATTATGATGAATTAAAGAAGACCATTCCAGCAGATGCTCATAGTAGTTTCTACACAATGCACCCAGGTAGCACAAAGATGTACAAAGACTTGAAGGCTCATTATTGGTGGTCTGATATGAAAAAGGATATGGTAGATTATGTAAGCATTGCATGAAATGCCAACAGGTGAAAGCCGAACACTAGGTTCCATCGGGATTATTGCAACGGATACCCATACCTAAATAGAAGTGGGATCATATCACCATGGATTTCGTTATTGGTTTGTCGCTTACTCGAAGTAAACATGATGTCATTTGGGTAATTTAGACAGGTTAACTAGATCAGCACACTTCCTACTAGTAAGGATGGATTATTCATTAGATGGATTGGTTGAATTGTACATCAGGGAAATTGTTCGATTACATGGAGTGCCTACATTCATAGTATCAAATAGAGACCCGAGGTTTACCTCAAGATTTTGGAAGAAGTTACAAATAGCCTTAGGTACTAGACTAAGCTTCAACACAGCCTTCCATCCTCAGATCGACGGACAATCGGAGAGAATAATTCAGGTGTTAGAAGATATGCTTAGAAGCTGTGTTATTCATGACTTCGATGGTAGTTAGGTGGATCACCTTCCATTGTTAAAATTTACCTAAAATAATAACTATCAAGCGAGCATAGAAATGACACCATATGAGGCATTGTATGGAAGAAAATGCAAGATAACTCTGTGTTGAACAAAGCTTGATAAGGATAAGTTAGTAGGACTTAATTTGATAAGGTAGACCGAGGAAAAAGTAAAAATTATAAAAGAACAACTGAAAGTTGCATCTGATCGATAGAAGTCCTATATGGACTTGAAACGGAAGGACATAGAATATGAAGTTAGTGATAAGGTTGTCCTTAAGGTATCTCCATGGAAGAAAGTGCTAAAATTTAAAAAGAATGGTAAGTTAAGCCCTAGGTTTATATGTCCATATGAGATCATTAAGCGTGTGAGACCAGTGGCTTATAGGCTAGCTTTACCACCAGAGTTAAGTAAGATACATAATGTGTTTCATGTATCTATGCTGAGGAGAAACAAATTGGATTCATCTCACGTCATATCGACCGAAGCCATTGGTGTACAGCCTGACTTATTATATAAAGAAAAGCATGTACGGATTTTAGACCAGAAGATCAGAGAGTTGAGGAATAAGAAAATCCCATTAGTCAAGATCCTTTGGAGGAACTACCAAGTTAAAGAAGCTACCTGGGCGAGCGAGGCGATAATCCGACAGCAGTATCCATAACTATTCGAATAAGGTAAATTTCGAGGACGAAATTTCTTAAGAGGGAAAGTTGTAATGTCCCGAAACTTATTCCTTCCATTTAGTATTCTTTAATTAAAGAATGGCATGCGAAAAGGTGGATTAAATTGGGAGTAATTATATATTAGGAGATGTAATTTCTAACCAAAGGATTTATTAATTTTGAGAAGTAATATATAGGTGAGAGTTTAAATTGAGAATTAAATGAGGGAATAGAATGGTGGAAAAATAGGAATAGGATTGGATAACAAACGAGTGCAAGTAGAATGCAAAACATAGGAATAAAATTTGGACCAATAGGAAATTGATAAATCCAAGTCAAAAAGTTAAGGAAACTTATGGAAATTTGACAAGTGTATAGTTAATTACTTAGTGGAAAAATGAGTGGCAAGGGGAACCAGTTAAATACACACACTTGTAAGTGTGGTGAGATTGTAATAAAAGAAATTATTGGGCATAATGTAATTAATAGAAAGTTTGGGGGTTTAATGGCAAATAGGAGGATTATAAATTAGATGGAGAAGTCTAGAACTCCTCACTTCTTCCCCTTGTTGCTGTCGACTCTCCTTCACATTTCCCTTACTCTTCTTTCAATTTTTAGCCAATAAATCACTCGTTTCACTTGATCTACACATCATCTACCCCTCCAAGGCATCAAAACCATCAAAATCCATCAAGATTTCCAAGTTGGTTTTTACTAGAAAGGTGCAAATCAAGGTAAGTTGATGTAGGTCTTTGATTTTGTGAATGGGTAAGATTAGAAATGATGTAGAAGCACTCATGAGCATCCTTTGAAACCCTAGGTGTGGGTTTGGATCAAGGAACTCAAGAAAAGGAAAATGAGAAGTTGTAAGCTCCTAGTGAAGGTTTGGAAAAGCTAAAGACTTTACCCAAAAAGTTGGTGTATACTTGCTTAAAATTTTCACTTTTACTAGTAAGGGTATTGTGATGTTAATATGTAATTTTGATCTAAATTTTATTAAATTGATGTTGTGTTTATGTCCAAATTTTAATATGAATGTTATGGTGATAATTGGTGATGTAGAATTTGAAAGGTTAAAACAAAACAAAAATAAGTAAGTTTCGGTGAAAATGAGATGTAGGGGTATTGTGAAATAGTTTTGATAAATTGTGATTAACTGTAGTTTTTATGTGATTTTTAATTATTTTGAATGAGAATAGAAAAGAATTTGGGAAGAATTTGATAAGTTTAGTGCCTTAGCCTAATACTAGTAAGATGAAGGGCATGATATAATTGATGATTTTTATGAGAATAAGTGTCATGGAATCATGCGTGATGCATTCGTACCGGAAATTTTATTTCAGAATGAACATGGTTAAATTGTTAAATTATTGACAATAAATGAAATTTATAAGGGTCCAAGTAAACCAAAGCATCGATCGGTGAGAATTAGAAATTGGCATGCCAATAGGGTAATATTAGTAGTACTGCATCGTTATGATTGTATATCGATTATGATATATGGACCTTATGAGACATCGAGTGTCCAGTCCATAAATTGGATATGTATATAAAATGTGATCTGGCGGGTAGGCACCGAGTGTCCGATGCCGGAGGAACCTGTTTTACATTCCAAGTTATCATGTTGAAGTTTACTGCGGGCGCTGGAAAATAATATGGTTTAATATACAATTTTGCATGAAAACTATGTTAAAAAAGTTTATATGTGTATTTATATGTATTTGAGTTTGTTTAAATTGTGCAAATTTTGAAATTTTTTAATTCTATATTGCTTATATTAAATTTTCGTAAATTGTGATTTTATATTTTGTGTACACCCATTAAGTAGAAATATTTAGCGTGTTGGATTTACCATGCACAGATTGTTGATTGGGCATTGTAGATAGGGATTGAAGACAACATGTCTGCAGCACTTCCGAAAAGTCACATCCATCCGTGGTGGGTCATCATCCTTTTTGCTGAATACATATATATTATGCATGTATATTAAGTGCATGGAAATGAGTATATATATATAAAGTAAAAAGTTTTGTTTATTAAATTAGTTTGTAAATTTAATCACTAATTATAGTCCATTTTCATGTACTAAAGATTTTTAGAATATGGTATTTATTTTATGTTTGTGTGGTGGAGTGATTTTGAAACGAATGGGAGGTCTGAAAGTAGTTAGGGGAAAATGGAACGATCTTAGAAGTGTTATTTTACTTTACATGTTGTGTTGTTTGAATTTCTTGGTTTTCAAAAAAACAGACAGAACTCTATTGGATTTTAGAAAACAAAAAAAATTATATAGAAAAGAGTAAGCAAGATTTTAGTAACGTAGCATCCATCGATTTGATTTTCATTATAATGGGAGTTGTGTGGAGGGTGTTACATAGAGCTGAACTCACTGATTTCCTCACTTGAGAAAACAATTGATTTGCTTTGTCACACACAGACATGACAGGGATCGATCCAAAAGTCATCACTCACAAGCTTAACGTTGACCAAACCTACGTAGCAATAAAAAAAAATAAAAGGGGGCCCAAGTTCACATGAGAACAAAATCAAATAATCAACGCGGAAGTCCAAAAATTTCTAGAGATAGGGTCCGTAAGAGAAGTGCATTAACCCGATTGGCATACAAATGTTGTGGTTATCCGAAAAAATAATGAAAAATGGAGAGTTTGCATTGACTTCACAAATATAAACAAAGCTTGCCCAAAAGACTCTTTCCATTTACCACATATTAATATGACGGTCGACGTAACGGTGGGTCAATCAAATTTTTATGAACCGGCACAACCAAGAGAAGACATCCTTTACAACAGAACGAGGTATTTATTACTACAAAGTTATGCCTTTTGATCTGAAGAACGCTGGAGCAACCTACAAGCGGTTGGTCTACAAAATATTCGAAGATAAACTAGGCAAAACAATGGAGGTCTACATCGATAATATGCTGGTGAAGTCATTGGAAGCGAAAGACTATTTGGAGCATCTATGCTAAACTTTTGACATCTTAAGAAGATATAACATGAGCTTAAATCCAACCAAGTGTTCCTTTGAGGTGTTGTTAGAAAAGTTTTTAGGCTATCTGGTTACTCAATGAGAGATTGAAGCTAACCTTGGCCAACTTAGGAAGATCATGGCCATTGAATCGCCAAAATCTAAGAAAGACATATGAAAACTAATTGGGAGACTCACACCACTCAACACATTCATATCGAAAGGCTCTAAATGGTATTATGCTTTCTTCGAAATCTTGAAAAGAATAAAGGATTCAAATGGACTATAGAATGTAAAGAGATGCTTCAACAGCTCAAGTTATACCTGTCAAACCTTCCGTTGTTAGCAAGCCTAAAGACGGAAAAACGTTATACGTCTACTTAGCGGTTGTTCCCATTGTGGTAAGTGTGGTGTTAGTTTGTGAAAAAAGCAGACAACAAAGTCCAGTCTACTACGTCAGTCAAACTCTACTTGATGCTAAGAAAAAATACAACCAACTCGAAAAGCTAGCCCTAGCTTTGGTTGTAGCCATACAAAAACTTAAATCGTATTTCCAACGTTATCCTATTGTGGTATATACAACCTTTCTTCCCAAGAACATGTTACATAAGCTCGAACTATCCAATCGATTAACTAAGTAGGTTGTAGAATTAAGCGAGCATGATATCTCATATCAATCTTGAATAACGATCAAATCACAAGCATTGGCAAACTTCATCGTAGATTTTGCACCAAGCGAAAATGCTCGAGTAGAGCAAGAGCTAATGGTAATTACAGAAGACACCGTAGAAGGGAAGTGGATTCTGAAAGTTGAGAGATCAAGTAATGCAAACGGAAGTGGCCTAACCATCATACAAACTTCTTTGAGAGAGATACTTTAACAGGCAATCTGGTGCCATTTCAAGACTACAAATAATGAAGCTGAGTACAAAGCCTCGATTGCCGATCTGTAAGTCATGCGACATGGGTGTTACTCAATTGTTAGTGTAAACGACTCACAGATGATAGTTTATTAAGTAAGGGACGAATATCAAGTAAAAAACTTTAAGATGGGTGTCTACTTAGCAATGGTTAGAGAATTAAGTTCAAAATCTGAGTCGTTCGACATTATGCAAGTGCCTCGATCAGAGAACACCCATGCAAACGCACTTGCTACGTTAGGTTTGACATTGAATGGGAAGAAAGACGTGAACATTCCCTTCCTACATCTACATTTTTTAGCAATATGATTGTAGGGATAAAAAGAGGCAGCAGCGATCGACCAAGAAGCATGTTGGATGACTTTAATCATCAGCTACCTCTTGTATAATACATTGCCTCTAGACTGAGTTGAAACACAAAAGATTGAGGTCAAAGCCGCACAACATTACATCATTTGCGGCAAATTCTACAAAAAATTCATGTGCAGACCATACCAACTATTTATAGCACCTACTAATGCAAACTATATTCTCCAAGAACTTCACGAAGGTGTTAGGGGAAACCATTTCGGAGCCCAAAGCCTAGCACTGTGAGCAAATAGAGCAGGATACTTCTAGCCGACCATGAAGTAGGATGTAACAAAACTAGTGCTTAAATGTGACAAGTGCCAAAGGTTCAATCAAGTTTCGCACATGCCCCTCGAGCCTATGACGTTGGTCATCGCACCATGGTCGTTCAGGAAGTGGAATATGAACATGATCGACCCACTTCTTACTTCACAAAAAAGAGGGGATAAAGTACTTACTAGTGTTAATGAACTATTTCACTAAATGGGTTAAAATAGATGCATACAAGAGCATTAAGGATGCAAAAGTAAAAAACTTCATTTAGAAACACATCATTAGTAGGTTCGACATCCTAAAAGAGATAATGAGGGATAACACCTCTTAATTCATCTTCCACAAGTTCAAGACGTAATGTTGAGAATGGAGAATTCGACTAAATTTCTTTATGCGTAGACACCCACAATCGAATGGACAAGCAATGTCAACCAACAAAACCCTAATGCAGTCGCTTAAGAAGACGTTAGGAATTGCTAAGGCTAAATGGGTTGACAAGTTACTAGGAGTTTTGTGGGCTTATTGGACGACTCTTCGGATATCAACAAGTCAAACTCTTTTCTCATTAGTCTACGACACTGAGGCTATATTGTCAACCAACACTAATTTGCAGTCAAACAAGTGAAAAGTAGATGAACTTAAAAACTCCCAAGCATTGGAATTTGAGTTGGGGATGATCGATGACTCAAAGCTAGGTTGTCGTTCTATCTAGCGAACTGCAAACAGCTAACAATCAAAAGCTATAAAAAGCATGTGCGGATTCGGGCATTCACCGTAAGAGATTAGGTCCTATGAAAAGTTTTCTAGAACACCAAATTCCGAATGAGGGAAAACTAAGCACCACTTAGGAAGAACCCTACCGCATTACTAAGGTGGTCGAGTGTGGAGCTTACAAGTTGGAAGATATACATGGGCACAAGATAGCAAATAGCTAGAACACGTTCTACCTCAATAAATGTCATTTTAGAATTAGATCGTACAATATCATTATAAGTAGATACCCTTTTTCCCTTAAATAGGTTTTACTGTTAAGATTTTAAATAAGATCTACAGTAAGACAACATCCTAACATCACTTCTGGTCTTGAAATAATCATGCGTACTTTGATGTTGTGATCAATGAAATAACAATAGTCTTTCATTGAACTTTGCTATTTCTAGTTGATCTAACAAACTGATCGAATCACTTGATATCATAACAAACGGATTGGTGAAGATGTGACAACATCCTACTTCCACCATCCTAATATACGACTAATGAGGTTGAAATTCCTTTACATTTAAAAATTAAAGTGGTTCAAGGAATAAGTCAACCCTTGTCATAAGTGGTACCTAGAGGGCTCGCCTCAGCCACGAAAGGCATAAGTGGTACCTAAAGGTGTTATCGTAGCCACAAAAGGCATAAGTGGTATACAGAGAGCCCACCTCACCTCAGCCATACTAAGATACAATTACTGTCGATCAAATCATCCAGACTAATATATATCATACTAATGTATCGACCGCCTCAGTACCCTAATCAAGAGGCCTTTCTTGGACATCGAAGTCTTACCTTTGGTAGTGGCAGTGGCAGACTTCTTGGTAGATAACTTTTTCGTAGCTATTGTAACGGTTGTACCTACTTCAGATGATGCAGGCTTCGGCTTCTTTTTCATTTCCTTCAATCGCTTGACCATGTCACCTACACCAAAAATTAAGGTCTTAGCTAAGGTTGACATGATATCTTTTGCGAAAGTTTGTTCGATGTCAATAAGGGGATTAATGAACGAGAATCTCCCAAAGGTCTAACTAACGCAATGCTTGGCAAAAATAACATTAGGGATTAATTTAACAAAAGTGCAAGTATTACCTTCTTTGTCAACAAACCACCACATAAAGCTATCGACGATAATTTTTCCCTTTAAGAGAATGTTAACATTTTTTCCCTTTAAATGAATCGAGTGTATTAGTTCAATTTGACGCTGATTGATCAGATCGTCGTCAAGCACTTTGTACTTCTTTGTGTCAATTGTAAGAGAGAGATGGAATTCATGAGAAAATGCCTACCGAAGAAAGTCAAAGAAATGTTAGTGCAATCGACACTAACTAGAAGAGTTCCACACAAGTGGTACCTGGCACCCTTGAAAGATGCGAAAAATTAGATCTCTTTCGGCTAAGAAATATTTTTTTTTCAACCACGGTCATTTAGCACTAAATCCTTTACCAAGCTTCGACGACCTCATCAAACAACGAAAGAGAAATGACCAATATCTCATTTTCCTTTCAATAGTTATTATGTAGTAGATTATCTAGATTCAACTTCAAGTCTTTCGTTTCGCAAATATGGTCGATCGCCAAGTAAATCCTCTAGGAGTTGGGCATCAACAGGCTGAGGGCTATATTGTAGAAACACAAGACCCTCCTCACTAAACCTAACACCAGAAATCTAAAGCCCCATTCGAATTGGCGTTGGTGGAACACCATCTACCTAGGGAAACTCCAGTCGGCCTTTTCTTCCCTCAACAAAAGCATCAGAATAACCTTATTAGGGATTTTGTAAGAGTTCCTAATCAATATACGATGGGTTAGACCCAACTTGTTAGAAAAATCCTTAATTAGGATATGGGTCATAAAACTACGGAATCTATTTTTGGGGACAGCTGTTGGAGGACCTCCTACACCTCTCCTATTGGCAATCAACTTGGATGCAACGTCTACAGGTGTGCTCAACTTGCCTACCTCGCTTGCCCTATGACAATTATTACTTCTTTTTTCTTCAATATTTGTTCGATAAGTTTTGGGTCAAATGACTTCGAATCGACAGATTCATTAAATTTTGAATCCAAACTAGATAAAGATTCTCTAGACAATGAGCTAAGATATACTATTTCTAGTTTGACCTACACTTTTCTAGATACTGTCAGATGAAAGAAAAACAAAGCTAAGGTTAGTCATCTAAGCTAACTAGACGACTCTACCCTAATATTATACACTAACTACAGTTAGTTCAAAACACTCAATAGGTATATTCTAAACACTGTCTCAGATCAAATAGAAAGGTTTTCAGAGTTCATCATGTTCTTCATGCTACTTAAACGATTTTTTGCAATATTTTTATAGGTCAAACGTTTTTCAAGACACCCACGATCCATATAACAATATAATGTAAAAATCAAGTATTTCATGGTATCAATGCTATGTGGTTTCTTACAACAACACCATTGAAGAAAATGTCTAAATATAGAAATAAAAAAAACAAAAAAACTTACCACAAAATCGAGAGAATGGAAATCTAGAAAACCTAATCCGAAATAAAAGTAAGGAAACATATCAACTCACCTTGGAGACCAAACAACGATGCCCAAAATCCACTAAAGAGGAAAATGATGGCTTATTATATATGAAGAAATGAATTAGAAGCGTTTACAGAACACGAATACCAAAAGATGAAATGTAGAAAATGAAAAACACCCATTTCAAAAATTCAAAATATTGATGATATTCAACCCTTATGGGACACGTGTCGCATATGCATAGGCCTGACAGTTGAAATGACACCTAACATAATTGATTAATGAGGCTGTAGCCGTTTTAGCATTTAATGTGGAAGTTGTTACAGGTTTGATTCCATGTGATGACAAAATATGAAGTTTTTTATTAACATCTTGAATCCATTGCAGTACTAGTATTGTTTAATAGGTCTTTACGAACAAGACGTTCGATCGATATAATAAATATTCCAATTGTGTGAAGCTACAACGAAGCGAAATATCAATATTGGGACTCTCGATCTCCACTCCTTCGATAGATCATATCTACTAGAGCAGTGGAGGACAAACTATAGTGGTTAAAAATTTTCGTTTGGAATTTAGGCTCACAATTCATTATCGAAACCAAGAGTTAGCCCATCTGATTATACCAATTGATAGGCCTGGGTCGATGCATCAATCGAATGACTCAATATAAATGAGGCCCATCGTTTCACGGGTCAATCGACTAAATGGCCCAGTCATTATTGGCCTATCAGTTTAGGTCTAGTGTGTTCTTGTCAGCCCGTAGGATTGATCGATGATCTAGCAATAGGCCTTGTTTACAAAGCCCATGGGTCTGGCCCAAAGGTTCACCTTCCTACTCCCATTATAACCTAATTAACTTCATTACCAAGTAATATCCTTTCCTAAAAGTGATATGAAAATAATTAGAATGGGAAACTCACTATTCAGAACCAAGGATTTAGTGGATCAGCCCAAGATCCCCTAAATAATCCAAGATATGATCTTGCTAGAATATTCAAACTAGGAAGGTGCCTAAAAAGTAAGGATCCTCTCACCTATGAAAAAGGTCCTCAACCTAATGGAAAGGGACATAGAAATAGAGGAATAAAAGAGCTTTCACTTGCAAACAACTTGCCAGAATCCTTCTACGAGCTGCCTTTCGATCAAGCAACATATCAGTCCATGATGGACTGCCATTTCCACCATCCTTCAAGATGATTTCTCCTTCATGTCAGATTGCCCTCATAAGTCCTCTCTAATATTAGATTTCCTTCCATCCATTATCCCTATTCTTTACATTATTACTTTGCTTGCTTTCTTTACCTTGTTCCTTAAACTGCTTATTGACTTGAGTGTCAAAATGTCTACAGTTGGCACAACATAAGTGTTTAAGTCACTTTCGCTTCTTTGTTTGATCTGTGCAAGATACAAGTTATCGAGTTCCAAGAAAGTTGACAAGCGAGGCCTGCTCTACGTCAGCATACTATAGAACGATCCCACTACAGTCCACCACTGTCCTCTTCATCATCTGGGTTCAAGAACCCAAATGAACATCATCATCTAGGTTTATCAAATATGAAAATTCATTGTATTTTGCAAATCTAATATGAATTAATCCACAAAATATATCTTCAATTGACTAAAAATTTTCATTAATTTTATCTACTTAATTAAATAATATACAATACCACCCCTTTAGTGAGAGTGGTTGAACACCTCTTTTGATCATAAAATGTTAAGAATTTAAGTCTTATCTTTGTCCTTTAAAACATAAGGTGTAGATAGTCTTCTCTTCGATTGATTATAAGAGTAGTTAGTCTTCTGTTTCTAAGAGTAGTTATTTGAACTGTTATAATAGTGTGTATTCTCAATGAGTTTCGATAGTTCTCTGATCTATAAGGTGTCAGCTTTCAAAATAATAATAATAATAATATTCATTGTAATGGCATTAACTTTTTTTTTTTTTTTGAAAACATAATTGCATTAACTTAATTAAATATATTAAACATATTAGTTTAAAGATAATTTCCAAGTAAACAGAGACAAAACTCTTCTCATACTTCATAACACAACATTTAAACATTTACGTTATCTTCTCATTTGAAATATGTTAAAAAATCAACCATGACAGATGAGATGCGCAAAGCATTATATAAGTATAGTAAGGAGCACTCAAAGCATCAACAACACTTCATAATTTTATATTGCTAGTCGAGAATTCAATCTTAGAATTTTTAAATGCAATAACACAAATTAAAGATGAGATCCAATTTGATTTAAATTTCAAGAAACAACAACAATAAAGATATATTTATGTAAAGTATCATAATCAATTATATTTGTAATTTTAGCTAATTATTAATTTATGATATGAATGAGACAACTGAAAAAGCCTGTTTGCTGTTGACTACCTAATTTTTGCAAATATTGGGATTAATCAATGTTATAACTTAATATGTTATGTTATAACTTCAATTATATGTCATGACATATAAATTGCATGTTGTAACAAATTTAATACGAAAATACAAACAACAGTAAAGTAAAATCAATACAAAAACATATATTAATGTGGTTCGGTGTTATCCTATATCCAAGAAACTTTGCCCAAAGAAATCAACTATTGATAAACTTAAACAAGTAAAACCTACTTGACTTATTCAATCTAAGACTCCCTCCTAAAATCGACACAAGATGAAATACACGTTTATTGATGTTTCAACAAGCTCCCTTTGCCTTTATGGATGACAACAGCTTGAAATCCCTTTAACCTACAAACCTATCACCTCTCTCTATAGTCAAACGTCTTGTTATTCCAACAAGCAATTACTCTAAACTCAATAGCCTCACTAGCCTAAGTCTAGCACACAAATTTATAGAACAAGTCTCTGTAAGTGTTATAAGCAATCTCTTGTTTTCTCTCAATGAATATGCATTATTTTCACTCATGAAAAACCACACAAATAAACTACCTAGAGACGAGAACTCTAAGTCACAAATACATGCAATTTGACAAGATAAACTCTCTCTCATTCATCACTCAAAACTGCATACAAAAAATTATAAGCACTATGTCTTCAGCTCACATGTATCGCAAGGCTTGCCTCACAAGAATTCTCTTTAAATCCACTTTTTTTTACACCACAGCCTTCATTCTCTGTCTTCTTATATTCAATGATGTGTCGTACCCTATCAAGGAAATAACCTAAAAATCAGTTCTAGAGACTAATTGATAGAGAATAAAATCTATATTAATGAAAATCAAGGTATAGAAGGAAACTTTCCTATTTTGTCTCATTCAACCGAATGCACAAGAGCATAATATCTCTACTCGTCCAAATCTAGAAACTAAGGAATGAATAAAATTTCTTGCACTATAAAATCTTAGTTGACAAATAAAATATTTTCCATAATCATGGAAAGATATTTTCCAAGTTTTACAAGTCAACAATAAAGAAATTCCCTTATAAAAATATATGTCAATTAATTCAAAGCTATAAAAAAATTATACACTTTATTCATGACAATAACATTATTAAATAATCATACAATCACTCAATAAGTCATACAATAATCATTAAAACAAGAATAAAACACTTCTAAAATTATTCTGAAAATCTGCATTGGAACCTACATTGTGAACTATCAGGAAAAATTTAATATAACATCAAAACTGATGTTACAGCTTTGACCTATATGTTATAACTTAGACAATAGTAAAACAGTTCATAAACACACTACAGTTCATGTAAATACATGTTATCTATAAGTTTTGATGCACACACAAAGTCTAACATCAGTGTCATACAATGAACTTTTAAGCCATAAGATTTCAATTACAGTGCATCACACACATGTGCACTAACAACCACAGAGTTATATAAGAAATTTCAAAAAAAAAAATCATTAATTTAAAGCAATTATTAAGATCTCAAGTGGAACCATAAAAAATTATTATTTAATAAAGGTTATTAATTTATCAAGTATTATTTCATTAAAAAAAAAAAAAAAAAAACCTAGTGTTTGTCTTTGCTTGTTCTCTTCAGGAGGGGAAGCGGCGCCCGGGAGGGGAGGGGGGGGAGGGGGGTGGTGGTTGTGGGAGAAGAGTTTATACTTTCTTTTTTTTTTTGAAAATTCAAAAAATTATACTTGATAAACAACAGCAAGAACAATGTTTGAAATACAATATGGAACGAAAAGAAACCAAGATTGACAAGAAATACTACTAAATACCAAAGTAGCTAGCTTGTGAGTTGCCTCATTACTATTTCCAGGAGTAAATTAACACCGAACATTGCCTAATTTGGCCATCATCGAAGAGATATCCTTGATTAAGGGACCATCTATTGCATAAAAATTTTTAGCCTAAATTGCCAAGATACCAACTGAGAGTCTGCTTCCACAACTTGAGGTCTAAGATCTTGAGCTAAAGTAAACTCCAAACCTTTTCTGAAAGCCACAAATTCAACCAAGAAAAGGGTAAAAAAACCAAACATCTTCATAGAAAGAGCACTCTTTATCTCTTCTAGGTAACCACAAACCAAAGCTCTAATCCCTACAAATCATGTAATTTCAGAGATCCCTGATCAGGAGGTTGTCACTTAACATGGGGAACATGAGAAGTTGTACTTGGACTTTCTTTACTAATACTATTAAGCTTTTAATACTCATAAAGATAGAGAGTAACTTCTTCCAGATATATGAAATATCCTTGACATTTAGTAAATATATACAGATATACAAATTTAAGGTATGATTACATAAACATTATTTGACATTTCATTAGTGAAAAATACTAAAATATCCTTTATTTTTGTGTTCTTTAATAATTAAGTATTTTTTATTTTATTACATATTGAATGAAATATGGAAACCCACCTAAGATAAGACTTTGTACATATGGAAATAAGTTCACATTTTATTAACAAGAAACCCCTACTCTATCAATCAAAGTTAGTCAAACTGAATTGATATAAGCGTATTTTCGTTTTTTACCAAATTAATATATATATTTTATTGAAAATACCATCCCATCGTTCGAGTGGATAATGGAGATCACAGTAAAAAAAACAAATTATTATTTTTTTTTATAAAATCAATTAAAAAATATAAATTGAAAAATTAATTAAAAATATAAATTAAAAAAGTAAAGATCCAATCTCCGTATTGGATATCCATTGTCCATCAAATATAATGGATGGTGGAAATCCAATTTGGATATTGGATCTTCGCTAATCCATGTTCACTCTCATCCCTTTAGTTTCTTTTATTTTCCTTCTCTTTTATCTTTTTTCTCTTTTCTTTTCTTGCCAACATCACTCCCACTCTCTCCTTTGCTGGACTTGGAGACTTTTGTTGGAGACCTAAAACTCCAACGATAAGAGACCCAAATCAAATGGAGACCTAAAAGTTGGGTCTCCAACTGTGAGAACCCAGTTCGAGTCTCTATTATTGGAGACCTAAATTGGAGTAGGTCTCCATCATTGGAGACCCAAGTGGGACTGGGTCTTCAGCCATAATGGGAAGGGAAAGATGAGAAATGTAAAAAGAGAGAGGTGGAAGAAGACGATGATGTTAATAAGGTATATCTATATCCAAATGCACTATAGAATGTGCCTAATTAATATATTGGATTAACTTATGTTTTTAAAATATTTAAATTATTAATTAAAATGATTGACTTATCTTTATTAATAGTAAATTAATAAAATATAATTACTTTTTACGTTTTATATTAAAAATAATGAAAAAACTATATAGTGCTATTGATACAGCCTAGCTGGTGGGGTTGTAATGTCCATGGGAATAGTGTAATTATCCAGAAGAAGAGTATAAAAAGGCTTGCCGGGTGGGTTGAATGGATTAACAGAAGACATGGCCACTTTACCATCATCTCTCCTCTTTAAACCCCCTTCCTACCTGTTCTTCTCCCTTAGACAACCACCTTCCCATGCTATACCTACTACCCTCTTCTCCATCAAACCATCCTTCTCTAATCCACTTCTCTCCTTGCGTTCGAGTCACACCCAACCTGTTGCTGCTTCTATTAAGGTCTTATTGCCGGCCATCTGTTTGATGATATGCTTGTGTGAATTGCTGCTTATCCTTCCATTCTTGTGTTTTAGGAGAATCTGGATCGTTTTACCAAGACTTTGAGTGATTTTACGAGCTTGAACAACTGGGTTGTCAGGGACTATTATCGTCTGGTGGCTGCTGTTAATGCCCTCGAGCCACGCATTCAGACACTCTCTGATGGCCAGGTTCTTTTTCTTCTTGAAACTTTCCTTTTTTTTCGTTTGAGTTATATATGGTTGAATAATGGCTTGTGCCTGTCTGTAGTTGACTGCTAAAACTGCTGAGTTTAAGCGAAGGCTGAGCCAAGGGGAGACGCTAGCAGATATTCAAGCCGGTTAGCAACTGTAATGTTTTAGTTTTCACTGATATGTGATATTTATGGGAAACTTATCTTCTTCTGTTAAAATTTCTTTTTAGAGGCTTTTGCTGTTGTTCGAGAAGCTGCCAGTAGGAAGCTTGGCATGCGCCATTTTGATGTGCAGGTCTCTGTCTGGCCCTTGCATACATGCACATGCCAATTCCAACACACATACACCCATGTAGTTAGACATATACAAACGTGTATATTTGTCTTATGGTAAAACTGGAATGTAATATCTTCTCATGTTAGATTATTGGTGGAGCGGTGCTTCATGATGGGTGCATTGCTGAGATGAAAACTGGCGAGGGGAAAACATTGGTTTCCACATTAGCTGCATATCTTAATGCACTGACTGGTGAAGGTGTTCATGGTGCGTAACTATCCTCAACTTTTTGGAAGGTGGTTAGTGTCGTGTCTTCCCATAAGCATTATGATTTTTATGAAGAATTTTTAAACTATATTTAAGAAGTTATTGGTTTATAATTTAGATATCTTAGTTGTCTGCTTCCATATGATTAAAAAGTTCCAGACACACGTATTTTTTTTTTTTTTTCAAAATAAAATTTTTATTTCTTTTATTGTACTATAAAGTATGATCAATAAAATAGACTATTAAAGTTATGTTTGAAACCATATGCATGTATATGTATATACAAACACAAGTTTATGTAATATGCATGTGTGTGTATATTCATACACACATGTATGTATGTATGTTTGTATGTATGTATGCCATAAGCACCCATTGCTCTATTGTAATGAGTACTTTTGATGAAACATACATACATATATATGTATGTATGTACATACATACATACATACATACATTGATTGTATGCCATAAGCACCCCTTGCTCTATTGTAATGAACACTTTTGATGAAGTTTTATGGAATTTTATTTACTTTTATTACATTTTTCGTATGCATTGTAGAGAAATTAAAATAGACATTTAGGAAGAAATTATTATTATTATTATTATTATTGGATTCATGAACTATTTTTTCCAATATATCTCTATTTTTAAAAATATTTTATCTTAAAAAAAGTTGAGAAATAGTTTGTAAACCCGAAAAATTCTCAATTTTTTTCCAAGGCTATTTCATTCTTTTTATCATTCATACAAAAAATTGCATAAAAATTCAATAAAATCTAGTAGCTTTCACCAAAGGTACTTGAAGTGCACATTGTAGAAAATCCTCGAGTATATATATATACTCCTTTTCTTGTCATACATCAATCAATATAGTTCCATTTTTGTTGCAAACTTAGTAGAGGTCATCCTTTTTCACTACTTTACGATTTTATGAAGGCTGTTGTTCAATGAGTGTTGCAGTGGACCTACCTTAGTTGATTATGTTAACATTGCATTCTCTCTTGACAGTGGTAACTGTTAATGATTACCTGGCACAGCGTGATGCTGAATGGATGGGTCGTGTTCATCGCTTCTTAGGTCTTTCAGTTGGCCTTATTCAGGTATGTATACATTGAAAGTCGAGATATATTGGACACTTAAGTCCCAATGATGACTCTGATAGAGATGAGAATCTGAGGCTGAATCCCAAGTATTTTATTCATGTATGAGAGATAATGTTTGGTCACCATCGAACCACTCGTTAATCCTTTTCATTTGTAGAAGGGGATGACAGCAGAAGAGAGGAGATCTAACTATTGTTGTGATATAACATATACCAATAATACTGTAAGTCATTTTTTTCTTTTTTAATTTGTGTTCTTGTAAATTTTACTGCTACTTGTGTGTTTCATTTTGGGCTTAATGTGAATTGGCTTCTTGATGTATTTCTCACCAATCTTTCACTTGTTTCTGGTACTAATATTATTCTGAATGTCTTCAGGAACTTGGTTTTGATTATTTACGTGATAATCTTGCTGCAAACAGGGGACAACTTGTCATGAGATGGTACATTCTAAAGCACCTTACAAAATTTGTTTTTATTTTTTACATTGAACTACTAATGAAGGACTGTGAAAAACAGGCCGAAGCCGTTTCATTTTGCAATTGTTGATGAAGTTGATTCAGTTCTTATTGATGAAGGACGAAATCCACTGTTAATAAGCGGTGAGGTAATTTTAGATTGCCTTTTGGTGGTTATTTATCTAAAGATCTAGAAATTATATGGTAGCAATTTTTGGGTAAATAGCTTAGTTTCTTTGGGAGGAAAACTAAAAATTAATGAAGTTTCTTGTTAAAGACTGCTCCCTATGCTCTATTTGTTTGTCAGGCTAATAAAGATGCTGCACGATACCCAGTAGCTGCTAAAGTAGCTGAACTGCTTGTGCGGGACATAGTAAGTCTAGTTTCTCCTCATCATGTTCAATAAACCTATAAGTTTTGCTGCTTGTAAGCTAATAGTTAGTTGCATAGAGTTATATTAGACGTAGAGTATTTGTATTGCTTTAAGCAGTTTGCTTTGTAAATCAATTGTGACAACAGCATTATAAGGTCGAGCTTAAGGATAATTCAGTGGAGTTGACTGAGGAAGGAATATCACTTGCTGAGATGGCTCTTGAAACACTTGATCTGTGGGATGAGAATGACCCCTGGGCAAGGTGAATGTGGTTCTTATGCTTTCACTCTTAGTGTACTTGTTGTTGTAGTTGATTGAAAGGGACGAACTTAAACATATATCTCCTATAATGGCTCTTTCAAATTCTTATTTCTCTTCTAGGCTCTTTTTTAGGTGTTCCTTTGATTATTTTTACACCTATATGTAATTCGTTTCGCCAAAAGAACTAGTTTTGATTATTTTTATTTTTTTTACACATTCTTGATTGATATTAGCTAATTAAATTTTCCAACACAAATTCACTTGAACCTATGAGAAGTTAGTAAGAATGGTTAGGCTTTGAGGTTTGCTCCCTTAAGGTCTAAGGCTCAAATCCTCATGGACATCTACATGGTCAAAGGTTATAGTTTACTGTTTTCCAAATATTGTAGGGTTTGGCGGGACTTCAGTTTCGAATTTAAATTCGCTAAGTGGTTTCAAGGGATTTCTGGATTATCCCAAAAAAAAAAAAAAGAAAAAAAATCACTTGAGTAGGCTCTCACTTCTCATATTATTAGATTATGTTTCCTGTTTTAATCTTATAGAATCAACTAGTTTAGTTCAATTCTCCATTTACTTGATATAACCTGTTGGAAATAAGAGTTGATAAAATCCCTTGATTATGGGGAGGAGATGTTTTAGGAATTAATTTTCTAATTAGTCTTTCTATGCATAGAAGATTGAATTAGCCTAACTTTATGTAATTAGCCTAATATAGTTCTACAAGTTAGCTTGTTAGTTCCTATTTAACCAAAGTGTAAACATCATAATGTAATACACAATACTCAATTCTCATTCTTGAAAATCTTTATGGTATCAGAGTCAGGTTCCAACTTTGAAACCTAGGCGAATTTTTTTTCCTTGTCTCCTTCCTCCTACTAAGGCCAATATTGAGAATTCCTCCAGTCAGTCCGACAACCACACTATCCGAATCTCTACAATAAAACTTAATAGGGATAATTTTCATCGCCGGTTGCTATCAGTGCGTATGTATATACGTGGACGTGGGAAGATCGGTTATTTGACTGGAACTAAAAAGGAACCAGATGCAAAAGACCCCTAACATGCAACCTGGGATGCTGAAAAAACTCAATGGTGATGGCGTGGCTCACCAACTCGACGGAAGAAGACATAAGCTTGAACTATTTGGGCTATCCTATAGCCAAGGCGATGTGGGGTAAGCTCACTGAGATGTACTCAGATCTGGGCAACCAATCTCAAATTTATGAGTTACAATCGAAGATTGGAGAACTGAAACAGGGAACAGAGACTATTACTAAGTACTTCTCTGCCCTAAAAAGATTGTGGCAAGAACTGGACCTATACTGTGAATATACATGGAAGGATCCAATAGATGGAGCACATTATCAGAAGGAAGTTAAGAACACGAGAGTGTTTCGATTCCTAGCAGGTTTGAATGTGGAATTTGATGATGTAAGAGGTCGGATCATAAGGCGACAGCCTCTTCCACCTTTTAATGAGGTCTTTGTAAAAGTGAGAAAAGAGGAAAGCCAAAAGACAGTCATGTTAAGAAAAAAGGAAACAGTGGTTAGTACTGTAGAAAACTCAATATTAATTCTCAAGATAATACGGCATATAAGGCCTTTACTCGTAAGCCTGAAGAGAAGAAAAAAGTCTGGTGCAACCACTATCATCGCCCCCGTCACACGAGAGAAACATGCTGGAAGATACATGGCAGACCTGAGAACTGGAAGCCATGAGACAGACCTCCCTCTAGTGCGAATTCTGCCGAACAAGTTAGCCTCACCAAGGAGCAAATTGATCAACTTATGAAATTGGTTAACCCTTCATCCATACTCAGTTGTTCTCTTGCTCACACAGGTAACCGCTCCACTAGTTCCTTAAATAATCAAAATCATACACCTTGGGTCATTGGTTCAGGTGCTTTTGATCACATGACAAATATATCATTCATATTATAAAATTACAGTCCTTGCCCCGGTAACCAAAAAGTAAGAATAGTAGACGGGAGTTTGTCTCCCATTGTTGGCAAAGATTCTGTAAAAATTTCAGACAACATAACTTTAGAATCTGTTTTACATATCTAAGGATTCTAATTGTCCTGTTCTATTTATATCAAACAGATGTGTTTTTCAGGACAGGAGCTTGGGGAAGGTGATTGGCAATGCTAGAGAAGAAAATGGTCTCTATTATTTTGAAGACAATTTGAATAAGCCAACTCTAGGTTTGTCATGTGATGTAAGGTCTCTTTCTGTTAGAGAACAAATAATGGCTTGACATTTTAGGTTAGGATATCCTAGTTTTCCTTATTTAAAGCATCTATTTCCTGTTTTGTTTCGAAGGTTGTCAAATAATTAATTTTAATGTGATATTTGTTCTTTCTCTAAGAGTACTCGACAACAATATGTTCCAAAACCCTATAGAGCTTCAAAACCCTTCTATTTAATTCATAGCGATGTATAGGGGCCTTGTAAAACCTCAACCTTGTCTGGAAAAACCTGGTTTGTAACGTTTATTGATGACCATACAAAACTATGTTGGGTGTACTTAATGAAACAAAAATCTGAAGTTCAAAACTTGTTAAAAATATTCTATAATCTTGTTGAAACACAATTCCACACAAAAATCAGTATTCTACATACTGACAATGGCAAAGACTATTTTAACCAACATTTAGGACCATTTTTAAATGATAAAAGCATCAGTCCACTTATCGCAATACACCCCAACAAAATGAGGTTGTAGAAGGGAAAAATAGACATCTTTTTGAGATTAGTAGGGCATTCATGTTAACTATGAATGTACCCCAATATTTATGAGGGGATGCAATACTGACTGTTGCCTACTTAATTAATAGGATTCCATTGAGAGTTTTGCATCATAAGACTTCATTACATTGCTTGAAAGTGTCATTTCTAGAAAATAGACTCACGTTTGACCTACCCCTTAAAGTGTTTGGGTATACTGCCTTTATACATGTTCCAGATATATTCAGATCAAAGCTAGACCCTAAAGCTGAAAATGGTGTTTTTAGTAGCTATGCTAGTAACCAAAATGGATACACGATTTTCAATCCTAAAACCAAGAAAGTTCAGGTTCGTATGGATGCCATATTTCATGAAAAAACACATTTTTTTGATAAATCTCATCTTCAGGGGGAGAACAAGTGTGAAAATGAAGATGAGGTCCCTGTTTTTAAAGAAACAACCGGCGTTTCTGGTGTTGTACCAGAATTCATCTTTTCTAATAGCCTTAGAAAGTCAGCTCCCACTGGAAAGGAAACCGAATCAACTCCTACTGAACTAGACCAGAATGTAACCATTTTAGGGGGAGAGCTATCATCACAGGATCGACACTTAGTTGTAGGAAATCAACCTGCAACGGAGCTACAAGTTCATACAAAAAAAAAAAATTCAAAATAATAGAGCTAATCAGTCTACTCAAGACCAATCAACTACCTTAATTGATCCTGTTCCAAACTAGCCATTTTCAGGTAATGCCCAAACTTCTATGAACCCGACTCCTATGTTGTCAATTTCTAAACCATCCAGCTCTAATCCAGTACCTATAGAGTCAGATTCCTCCCATGATGTTGAACGCAACACCAGAACAGATTATTTAGACCTTGATATTCCAATTGCACTTAGGAAAGGTATCCGATCTTGTACCAATCACTCCATAGCCAGATATCTATCCTACCATAGATTATCTAGTGACCACAAAGCTTTCACCTCAAAGATCTCCCACCTTACAATTCCTAGGAACATACAAGAAGCCCTAGACTGCCCTAACTGGAAAATAGCTGTTATGGATGAAATGGGTGCACTAATACAAAAAAAAACTTGGGAAGGTGTTGAGTTGCCTAGAGAGAAAAAAACAATGGGCTGTAAGTGGGTGTTTACCATCAAATGTAAGGTTGATGGGTCTATAGAAAGGTATAAAGCTCGTTTGGTAGCTAAGGGGTTCACTCAAACTCATGGCCTTGATTACCAAGAAACCTTTGCACTAGTAGCCAAGGTAAATTCCATACGCATCCTACTCTCATTGGTTGCGAACCTTGGATGGCCTTTATATCAATTAGATGTAAAAAATGCTTTTTTAAATGGATATCTTGATGAAGAAGTGTTTATGGAACCCCCTCCAAGTTTTGAGCAGCTGGTTGGTAAAGGGAAAGTTTGCAAGTTAATTAAGTCAATGTATGGACTCAAACAATCACTACGGGCATAGTTTGAGAGATTTGGGAAGGTTGTAAAGAAGTTGGGGTTTAGCCAAAGTCAAGGAAATCACACATTGTTCACTAAGCACTCTAATGAAGGAAGAAGAACAGTGCTAATTGTTTATGTGGATGATATCATCCTAACACGGGATGATTGTCATGAAATTGAAAAATTAAAGAGACTATTAGCTCTTGAATTTGAAGTTAAAGACTTAGGAGAAGCTAAATATTTCTTAGGGATAGAGTTGGCAAGATCTAAACAAAGGATTTTTGTGTGTCAAAGAAAATATGTGTTAGATCTTTTGGGGGAAACAGGTATGCTTGGGAGTAAGATTGCTGAGATACCTATGGAACAAAATTTGAAACTTGAGGTAGCTAACCCTGAAAAACAGGTGGACAAAGAGAAGTATCAAAAGCTAGTGGGAAAACTCATCTACCTAGCTCATACTCGACCAGACATCACCTTTGTTGTTGGTGTAGTAAGTCAATTTATGCATGCACTAGGTCAGGAACACTATGAGGCAGTACTGAGGATTCTCAGGTATCTAAAGAGGACTCCAAGGAAAGGTCTATTCTTTGCTAACAATGAACATTTGCTGGTTGAGAACTATACAGATGTAGACTGGGCAGGAAGCATTACAGACCGAAGATCAACATCCGGATATTGCTCCTTTATGTGTGGAAATCTAGTAACTTGGCATAGTAAAAAACAAAATGTGGTGGCTAGAAGTAGTGTTGAAGCATAATACAGAGCAACAGCCCCCTAGGGATCAGTGAAGGACCATGGATTAAGAGGATACTTGAAGACCTAAAGCTTCAAACTACCTGTCCAATAAAATTGTACTGTGACAACAAATCAACTATAGCCGTAGCGCACAATCCAGTTCTACATGATAGAACCAAACATGTGGAGATTGACCAACATTTTATTAAAGAAAAGATAGACAGTGGACAGATCTTCATGCCTTATCTACCAACCTCAGAATAGTTAGTAGACATTCTCACAAAAAGTCTCCCTAGAAGACAATTTGATGACTTGGTGTCCAAGCTGGCCATGAAAGATATTTTTGAGCCAACTTGAGGGGAGTGTTGGAAATAAGAGTTGACAAAATCCCTTGATTATGAGGAGGAGATGTTTTAGGAATTAATTTCCTAATTAGTCTTTCTATACATAGAAGATTGAATTAGCCTAACTTTATGTAATTAGCCTAATATAGTCCTACAAGTTAGCTTGTTAGTTCCTATTTAACCGAAGTGTAAACATCAGAATGTAATACACAATACTCAATTCTCATTCTTGAAATCTTTATAACCTATACATCATATATAAAATATATTTTGTATATGGAAAATTAGAGATTATCTGGAGAGGGGGTGTTTATTATAATAACTTGAGCACCTTTCCCTTTTGCGTTGAAAGGCAAAACAATTTTTGTATCTTTTGACCCAAAGAGGGTGCTGATCTTATTTAAGGGACAGCTTACCAAATAACTTTTCTATGAAAAATAGTAATATTTTATATGTTACATATTAATATACTCTATCTATTCCTAAGAATAATTCCTTTTCAAATTGAACTACCAGTTTTAAATTGGCAATTGTTAAAAAACTGTCAAAGTTACATTGTTTTCTAGACCTGAGATAACTAGTTCAGTTTAAGTAAGTTCTTGGTCGGTTTTGGTGTAATTCTTTTTTTAAACCTCAGGTCAGTTACTAAACAGCTTAAATTTGAAGAACTGAGTTTCTTTCTCAGCTTAATGGGTTAACATTGACCGTTCGCAGATTTGTAATGAATGCATTAAAAGCTAAAGAGTTTTATCGGCGGAATGTCCAATACATAGTCAGGAATGGGAAGGCTCTCATAATCAATGAGGTAGCAACAAACCTTGTAGTATCTAGAATTTCACATGGTGTTGATGTATATTTTGTCTTTTTTTTTTTTTTTTTTCACTTTCTTTTTTGTTCTGTTGCATTCAATATCGTACATGCCTACTTATGTGTGCTTGATGTCTACTTTTGCATTTGATTGTTGATATTCTGTTGTAAAGGATAGAACCTTTTTTGCTTTGATTGTCAGTATCTTAGTGAAGCATGGAAAAAGGATGATTGCAAATCATATTCCTATGATATGAAAGTTTTGATGGGCTAATAAAGAGGCTTTTTCTACCCAACCTCTTTACTAATATCACTATAATTGAGTTGTTTGGTTTTGATAATAATAATTAGTTCCAGAAACAGGACCATGGATTGGATTGCATAGGAGATTGAAACTCTCTCTCTCAGTTGAAATTGTGAATGACTATAATTATATATATTTTTTATTTTTTAATAGAAAACACAAATTTTTCTGTCAAAAGAAAAAAAAAAAAGGAAGAAGAAGAAGAAGAAAGAGCAAATTTAATATTTTTATTAACAAAATCAGTGAACCATTGGTCCACCAAAAGGACACAATATACAAGAGAAAGAATTTTTTGGCTATAAATAGAACATTTATTAGCCATGTATTTCAAATGAAAGCACAAATTGAGGTTATATATGGATTTCTGCAGCTGACTGGCAGAGTTGAAGAGAAAAGGAGGTGGACAGAAGGAATTCACCAGGCTGTGGAGGCTAAAGAGGGCTTGAAGATTCAGGTATACTTTAATATTTGAGAACTGGCCCCTGGAGTTTAATTCACACAATTACAAAATGTTAATTATACCTTTCTAATTCGAATTTGTAAATTTATTTGCTTGTAAGGCTGATTCGGTTGTTGTGGCTCAAATTACATACCAGTCACTGTTTAAGCTCTACCCAAAGCTGTCAGGAATGACTGGGACTGCAAAAACGGAAGTAAGAATGATCATGAAATTTGACTTAGTGTATAATAATTTTATTAAATGTTCTGCTAACTTATGACTGTGCTGTGGTTATAAAATTTTGCACATATCATTACAGGAGAAGGAGTTCTTGAAAATGTTTCAGATGCCAGTTATTGAAGTGCCGACAAATCTGCCTAATATTCGTATTGATTTACCCATACAAGCCTTTGCTGTAGGGCCTATAACATTTGATGTCCATTGTTTTAGATAACATCATTTTTGAAGTATTCAAGTTTTGTTCCTTATTAACATGAGTTATAGTTTGCTTTCTGAATTTGCTCAGACGGCTCAAGGGAAATGGGTATATGTTTGTCAAGAAGTTGAATACATGTTCAGACAAGGCCGCCCTGTTTTAGTTGGGACTACTAGGTAAATCTCTTGCCCTACATCCTTACCTCTGCAATATATATTTGCTAGGGACTTGCACTATTATGGATGTGTAGTAGGCATATTCTGTGCAAACTAGTCTGCGTATTAAATTTGTTGCCAATTTTGTTTAGACTCACTTCATGTAATGTGCATGTATGCTCAGTTCTTTTTCTCCCTATATATGTGTTAAAATGATTGCATAATTGGTAGCTACAGCTTATCTTTC
Organism: Nephelium lappaceum; assembly: GCA_021234005.1. Taxonomy (NCBI): domain Eukaryota; kingdom Viridiplantae; phylum Streptophyta; class Magnoliopsida; order Sapindales; family Sapindaceae; genus Nephelium; species Nephelium lappaceum. The sequence continues at coordinate 14,071,257 of CM038001.1, read as the reverse complement.
ATCTTATTAGATGCTAGCAAAGTAGTCTGTGGATTCTAGAGTTATAAAAACGTTGGCTGTTTGAAACAATTAACTTTGTAGCCTTATCAGAGCTGGTGGGCTGGAAAAATATACAATTGTGTTGATAAAGGAACATGAAGGAATGTTTGATTATGTCATATAGGGTGGCTGCACCAAACTAATCCTCTTGATTTGGCTAAGGAACACCGCATAATTGTTAATGTCTATAAGTCAACCATATTACTGGATTGTTTGTTATAGGCATTTGGGGTGGCGGCGGGTGCACAGGAGAGGGGTGTGGGGAAGGGGTGGGGGGGGGCCGGGGGCACGGCGGTGTGGTGTGGGAATTGTGGTTGGGGGGGTTTGGGTGGTTGTGGGTGTTGTTTTGTGGCACCCTTATTGGGCTTATCACTGCTCATGCTGGTAGTTATAAGTCATACAAGGTTGATTTGCTTTGGGATCGGCACATCTTCCATAAGATAAATTTTGGATAAATTTTGTATGGTTGGAAGAATATATTAAAAAAGGACCTAAAGTGTCTGTTAATCTGGATTGCTGACTGAAAATGAGATCTAAATTCATGTCAACCTTTAGGAGGTGGTGTTAACCACCATGAGGATTTGCTGATTGTTATTCTTTCAGGATTTGTATTTTATCACTGTCAAATAACTTTGTGGAAAAGAACATGGTGCTTAATCCTTATATAGAATTTATAAAAGCAGTATGATGGTGCGGCCAAAGCATGACACTCTGCATCTTTTCTGATGTCTAAATCTTGGAATATTCTCCTTTGAAAGTAATGAAATTTTTACTGTTGAACACAGAAGAGAGAACATTTCCATGTTATGTTCAATCATTTGCAGGTTACTGTATTGGCTAGATTATATTAGTTGAATGCTCAAATTAAGCAAATTAATTGCTATGACCTTTTTTCTTCATGATGCAGTGTTGAAAATTCTGAACTACTGTCAGATATGCTGAAGCTACAGAAAATCCCTCACAATGTCTTAAATGCTAGACCCAAGGTTTCTTGATTTTAACTCTTGAGGCCTTATGGTTGGATGCATTGTTTTCTTTGGAATAAATTTTTCATTCAGCATCATTGTATTATATTTATGCACGTTATCTTAATTTTCATTCGCCATGTAATGAAGTTTGTGATATAATATACATAAACAGTATTAAAACGTAGAATGGAGTGTAATATTATTTAACTGAAATGTTATATAAATATGTATAATACTTTAATATGACATATATTATTGATTTTAATATACTTATTATTATATTTCTTCAGCATGCTGCAAGAGAAGCTGAAATTGTTGCCCAAGCTGGGCGAAAAAATGCTATTACCATTTCTACAAATATGTCTGGCCGAGGAACTGACATAATTTTGGGAGGAAATCCGAAAGTAAGTGTGCTTGTTGGTTTATTTATTTCACAGTCAGAATGAAAAATGTGTCCCAGAATTGTTCATGGTAACAATAATATGTTAAATTGTATTCCTGCAATTTTTAACCTACTATTTTATTGTTTGGAGCTTCCTTTTGAGGATGATCAGAAGCTGACTTCTTTGCTGGTTGAAAAACATGTAGATGCTTGCAAAAGAAATTATTGAGGATAGCTTGCTATCATTTCTGACACATGAAGCTCCTGATGTTGATATTGTTGATAGGGAATTCTCACAGAAGGTGGTTACTTGTGTACACTTGGCTGTCAAAAGTATAAATTTAGGTTTTAATTAGTCTTTTGGTGTAGGTGATGTCAAAGATACAGGTTGGATCATCATCTTTAGCTTTACTAGCAAAGACAGCACTAATGGGTTCGTAACCTCATTTAAGTCTGTTTTGGAATAAATTTTTGATATCGTGACAACTTTTATTCTATGTATTTAATCTTATGGCATTCTTGTCAATTTAACTGTGAACCACTCAGCTAAATATGTTGGGAAAAGTGAGGGTAAGAGCTGGACATATCAGGAGGCAAAATCAGTGATCTCTAAGTCTGTGGAAATGAGTCAGTCAATGGATTTGAAGGAGATAGAAAAGCTTATTGATGAGCAGTCTGAGATGTACCCTCTTGGCCCTACCATAGCACTCGCATACCTTTCAGTTCTAAAGGACTGTGAAATTCACTGCTTCAATGAAGGGTCTGAAGTCAAGAGGCTTGGTGGCCTTCATGTAATTGGGACATCTCTGCATGAGTCTCGGAGAATAGACAACCAGGTGAGCCATTAAATGCAGTAACCAGTTTGGTGAACAGAAATTTCGAATATAATGGCCCAATTATTTAGTTTGAAGCATGCTTCATCTGCTTTGATAAAACATACTGGTTCTTTTGCACCGTTGACTATCAAATCATCTTGGATTTCTTCATGATGGACTAAAATTTTTATGACGGTAAAGTTATTATCCAAATCTCAACTTGCTTGAGTTCCCAAAGAAAAAAAAAAAAAAAAATCTCAACTTGCTTGTGAATAACTGTTTGCTTCTTTATTTTGCTACCATGTGAAATATGATTCTAATTCTCATTTGATAATTATCTGTAATAGCTTCGTGGTAGAGCAGGAAGGCAAGGGGATCCTGGATCAACAAGGTTTATGGTGAGGTATTGTGCTACTTGATGATTAAACTATGTCATGAATAAAAACTAAGTACTTTTGTTGAAAAACATAATAGAAGTGTTTGAAGGCTGCTGCTTTATTCATCTCTGCTGTATGGTACACTTTCTAAGTAAAAGATAAGATAACAAAGATTTTCAAAAAAGGAAATTGACTCTAACTATCTAGAATTAATCCCTACTGTAGAGGTATTAGATAATTATCATCCTTATTCCTAGGAACAGCTGTTTACACATTACAATCTACTGATACATTTGAACTTTTTACACTTAACCTCCAGCTGGTTAATAGACATCTCTCATTTCTAGCTTGGATGTAACCTCCTAAAAAATTGCACTCTGTAATCTTTTAGTTAAAGCATTTGCCAACTGACACTTGGTCGACTCTTAAGGTTTACAAATCAGTCCATTCTCTAACTTCTCTTTTATAAAGTATCTATCCACGTCAATGTGCTTGATTCCATCATGTTGCACTGGATTGTGTGCAATCAGACTTCTTGTTACAATAAAGTCTCATAGGGTCTTCCCACTTAATTCTCAAATCGTCTAAAATAATTTTCAACCACAACTCACATATCCCTTGTGCCATTACCCAAAACTCGGCTTCAGCACTTGACCTTGTGCAACCACATTCTTCTTCTTACTTGTCCATGTCACAAGATTGCTTCCTAGAGAAGTACAGAAACCTGAAGTGGCCCTTCTATCCACTATTGATCTAGCATATTCTGCATCAATATATGCCTCTAAAAACAGCCCTGTATTCCTCTTGAATAAAATACTCTTTCTTGGATTAGCCTTTAAATAATGAAGTATTCAATAATTAGCTTGCAAGTGTACTCTAGGATCATGTAGAGAAACTAACTCACCACACTTACAACATATGCAATGTCAGATTGTGTATATAGGGGTGGCAATTCAGGTTGACGGATGGGTTTGGGTCGACACAAACACGACACAATTAATAAATGAGTTAGACTCCTTAAACATGAACACGACACGATTATATTTGGGTTAACATGAACACATGTTTAACCTATTTATTTATGAGTAATGTTCGAACACAACTCAACCCATTTAAATGACCCGTTTAACCCATTTAATGACAGGTTTATGAAACTCATTTAAATGACCCATCAATTGACACGTTTAGATGATGCATTTAATGACACGTTTCGAATATCCATTAATTAAAACTAATGCATGTTTTAATTAAAAGCAAGTATGGAATTCAAGGAAATGGATGGGAGTCGAAAACGGTTCTTAAAGGATACAGTAGATATCCGTGGAAGGTTATCATGACAGGTATCCATGCTTTCTCAAGAAATATAAGATTTGTGGTTGGAAATGGTGCTCGAATAAGGTTTTGGGAGGATTGTTGGGTGGATTCTAAGCCTCTTAGTGTGAAGTTTCCAAGGTTGTATAAGCTCGCTGCTTCTCAAAATACTTCAGTTTTGAGTAGATCGGATGGTTCGCCTTTTCATGGAGGATGGTGTTTTGACTTTAGAAGGAACTTGAATGATAGGGAGATTGAAGACTTTGCTTCTATTATCTCTTTGTTAGAGAGTGCTCCTTTCAACCCCAGCATGGACGACAGTAGGAGATGGGTGCTAAACTCCAATGGCATTTTTTCATGCAAATCCTTTTTTGATAAGTTGGTCCAAGATGACTCTATTCCTAGATTCAATCTTGCTAACATCATTTGGAAATCAAAGGCTCCGAACAAGGTTAAATTTTTGGTTTGGCTTATAGTTCATGGGAAATTAAATACTTGTGATGTTATTCAAAAAAGATGTTCGAGTATTTGTCTTTCTCCGTTTTGTTGTATCATGTGCAAGAGGTGGGGGGAAAATTTGGATCATCTCTTCCTCCATTGTCCGGTGGTTAGAGTGTTATGGAATAAGTTGTTTTCCCTAACTGGTTTGAAGTGGGCTGCTCCAAAATCGATACACTCTTTTTTATTGGAAGATTTCAAAGCCTTAGGAGATGGAAAGAAAGCTACCATTCTTTGGTACTATGGAGTGTTCGCCATTTTTTGGGTTATTTGGGAGGAAAGAAACAAAAGAATCTTTCATGAAAGCCAAGAGGAGAAGATTTTTCTAGGAGATAAAGTGTATTATTTAGCTTCTCTTTGGGCATCTTCTAGTATAGAATTCAAAGATCTATCGCTATTTCTAATTATGCTAGACTGGAAGGCAGTTGTTAGTTAATTGTTTTTTCCTTCTAGTTTTTTAGCCTTAGTTTAGCTTAGCTTTAGTTTTGTTTCTCCTTTGGTGGATTTCTGATTCACCTTTGTATTATCTTTTTTATTATAAATAAAGTTTTCGTTTCCTATCAAAAAAAAACTAATGCATGTTCACCCCCTAACCTTTACTAATTAGAAATCATAACTTGTAAAAGAATATTAATTCTTAATTTATAGTTACTCAATCCAAATTGTTTTCATTCTCCATAACTGCATAAAATATCAAGCTGAATAATCTGGTAACAAAATCTATATACATAGCTATAATCATCCCCATCAAAAAAAAAAAAAAAAAAAGGGAAATTTGTTGAGAAATCTACACAACTCCATTTCCACCACGAAAAGTTGAGATAATCAAATCAAAATAATGCCATGGAGACAAAAGTAAAAGCTATTACAATTACAACATTAACATGTTTAAAAAAACACATAATAATCAAAAACAAAAACACATTTTGAATATATTTATTGAATAGGAAAGAGAGCAGCAATCTGAGAATCAACAGCTTGAATGGTGGCCTCCTTCTGCTTCTCCATTTTTTCTTTGTTGTGATACTAATTTGCCTAATTTTCTTACATTTAAGCTTTATATGTCAAGGAGCCATGGGTGATTTCCATACTATCTATCTATGTGACAGCTTGCAGGATGAGATGTTTCAAAAGTTTAATTTTGATACTGAGTGGGTGGTGAAACTTATAACAAAAGTAACAGATGATGAGGCTACACCAATGGAAGGTGATGCAATTGTTAAACAGGTGATGGTCTCACTCATTCGTGATGACAAATTAATCACTTAATCATGCATGCCTCCATGAAAATTTTATGCTGTAATTCTGAAATGTCATTGCCCCATCATGAATTGTAGCTTTTGGCTTTGCAAATTAATGCGGAGAAGTACTTCTTTGGCATAAGAAAGAGCTTGGTCGAGTTCGATGAAGTGCTAGAGGTACATGTTTTATATGACACTACATTTGAGTAACTTGCTGAAGATGTTGACATATTCATGGATATAAGCATAGGGTTGGGTCTTAAATTACCTTGTAACTGTTTTCCATGCTACTTTTGTTGTCTTGTGAAGTCTTGACATCGTAGAACCAAGTAATAGATTGTGCTGCATACCTGTGTAGATGAGGAAAGACGTTTGCATTTTGAAGTCTACAACATTTTCTGTTACAGTTTGTTTTTCTAAATTCTTGCTAAAACAGTCAAACTGATTATTTAGTGGAATTTTTGATAGTTGCTTTATATACTATTATGTTCACTAGCAAAGAAATTGGTAGTTACGTTTATCTAATATTTAGTTCACCAACTAAGAAAAGACATGATTTTAATTCGAAATTGATCCTTGGATGCTAAAATCCATAAATTTCATCAATTTTTGTCACTAATTTGTACATTTTTCCTGTATCAGGTTCAAAGAAAGCATGTCTATGAACTGCGGCAATTAATTTTAACAGGTGGTAATGAAGGTTGTTCTCAACACATATTCCAGTGAGTTCCTCCCTAGTGTTCTATCACCTAGTTATCAGCTTCCTGTTCATGTAGATTTCCTGACTACTTAGCTGTTGGCTTGGTTACTTGCATAAGTTTTCTTGCTTCATTGTGTATGAAAGTGTGTTCTTCTCTAAGCAATTTGATATGTTTTAAAGGAAACAGGTCTATGACCTCAGTTAACTTTAATGGGTTTTAATGAAAGTGGTGCTCCACACATACGCCAGTGTGCTCTCTAGTATTTTATACTAATCATCTGGTATCTGTTCCTGTATATCACCTGATTTCTTTGCTGTTGGCTTGGATACTTGCATAACTTTGCATGTTCCGTCGTGCATGATAATGATTTATGGAGTCAATTGCATCAATTGCACTGTTGTGCTTATGATGTCTAAGCCATAGCAGTCTATTACTAAAAAGAGGTTTGAGAATAATGTCTCATCTCTAAAAATTAAACATTTGTATCCATTGTTTCAAAACTCGGTGTGAAATGTTGCTTGAGGCGCGCCTCACCCTCCTCAAGGTTGAGGGCGCCCTGAGCTACAGCTGCCTCATGCCTCTAGTGTTTGTGACTGCCCCAATTGATTGAGGTGGCTGCCTCAGCCTAAGTTGGGGCAACTCGGGCTGAGGCGGTGCTGGTGCTATAGTCACCAAAACATTTTATTATTATTATTATTATCAAAATCAAGCGACAAAATAAACTTATGTCATGCCGTAGCCACTAGAACCAATGTTTTTATTAAGATAAAAAACAAACCCATATAATGCGACAAACATAAGACTCAAAGTCGCCACTAGAAGTAAAACCTATATACGTGAAATTCTCCAAACCATATACAACATAAACCTCCATTGAATCCCTTCTTAACTCAGTATTTTCTCATTTAATTTTTTATATTTTGTCATCATTTTCTTATTAAGGTAGTCGCCTTGCCTCGTCAGGATTCACCGCCTTGAAAAAAAAAATCGTAATTTCTCCTGTTCCTCCACCTCCAATTATTTTCTTCGATGTCTGACGTCTTCTCTAGCGGCATCTCTCGTCCTCTTCCTTTTATTCTTCTTCTTCTTTATTCTTCTTTCTTCCTTCATTCTTCTCTCTTTTTCCTGTTTCTTCCTCGCCAAAAAAACAAACTTAAAAATTGACAAGTCTATCTCTCATGATTTACGACAGTTTATTCTATTATAATTTATGAATGTTTATAATATTATGATTCACAATGGCGGACTTGCAAAATCTGTAGGTTCGCATTTCAAGTGAGGAGAGCTCCTCACCGAAGAAGTAAAAAGAAGAATATGAGTTTTGGATTTTTTTTTTTTTTTTTTTTTTTTTTCCGAAGGGAAATTTTATCCAAATTTTCATGACTTGGAACACAAATATTCAAGACATTATTTTGGGATACAAATATTGCATGTCCTTTTTCTGAGCCATTTCCTAGTATTTGCTTTTTTCATATATGTTGGATTTTCATAGTTTTGGAATAGGATCTATGTATGAATTAATAGCCTTATAACTCTGAAGACTAGCATATGCATACTGGTTTCCATTGCTATACAAACCCCTCTCTTTATATATTTTCAATGTGGGTTTTAATCTCATCTTCACTAATTCACATGTGGGTTGCTCTAACCTATATTAGGAGTGAGTTAGTCATTTACCTCTCTCTCTCTCTCCCTCTCCCTATCCCTTTCATATTTTTGTTGCTACTGTTCTTGTTTGACTAGAATTTCTTGATGCTTACAATATGTAGATTTGTTAATGTACTGTTTCCTTGTGTTAACTTTTGGCATTAAGCTGTGTACGTTAATCTTCTTTTTTTCTCTTGCTGCTTTTTGAACAAAAATTGTGCTGAATGACATATATATATATATGTTGAAAGTTGTTGAATAAATTATAATATATTTGAGTTATGTTATAAATGTTTATTTTATTGAAAGAAAGCTGCTTAATAGGTACATGCAAGCAGTTGTAGATGAAATTGTCTTTGGAAACGTTGATCCACTGAAGGTACATTCGGTGAACCTTTTGAATGTTATGAATTGCTTGCCACAGATTTTTACTAATTGCCTTAGATCATTCTCTTGATAGCATCCGCGGAACTGGAGTTTGGGTAAGCTCTTGAAGGAGTTTATCACAATCGCAGGGAAGCTGTTGGATGGTGAGCTGATTTGTAATTTTCTCTTGCTTCTCTGTTACCTTGCTTATATTTTATCAACTGTTAGATTTGTATGATGACTTAGTATGTTGAATTTAATTGATGAAATGGAATTTTACCAGGCTCATTTGCTGAAATAACTGAGGAAGCCTTACTGACATCTCTTGCACAAATACATCAATTGAGTTCCACTGATGTTAACAACTTAAACCTTCCAAACTTGCCAAAGCCTCCCCATTCCTTTAGAGGAATCCGCAGGAAGAGTTCTTCATTTAGACGCTGGCTTGCTATATATTCTGACGATTTGACTAAGTGAGCTTACACTGTTGATGCTTATATGGTTGGCTGTTGTTTCGTTTGTACTACAAATAGTCATAGTTATAGAATCCACTAATATGTCTGCTTTAGGAATGGAAACTACCGGGCTCTCGTTAATCTTCTCCGCAAATACCTTGGGGATTTTCTCATTGCTTCATATTTGGACGTTGTACAGAAATCTGGTTATGATGATGCATATGTAAAAGAAATTGAGGTGAGGCTTCTGAGTGAAATTTCATGGATACCAAAAAGTTGATGCTATTTTTTATTCATTCATTATATTTAAAAGCCAGCATTCATACATTATCTTCCAAACAAGCTGAGTCACGAGCATGATTGTGCATACTAATTCATCACTTTAGCTTTATTATTGTTAGTTGGTATCAGGTGAAAGTAAAACACTTTGGCTTTTGGAGTTCATACCTCTGATCTTTTATGCAAATAGTTGTATTGTGGCTGCTGTAATCTTATAAAATTGAACTTCTCGAATAAGATATACAGTTATGAGCAATCAATCTTTTGTTTACTGCTTTTGCTGATGCCAGTATCCATTATCTTGAATTTCATTCATTCACTGGTTATTTCAACATCTTGTGATATGATATCAAGAGAACAGATAGTTTTTCTTTCATTATTAAGACTTGTGAAAGATCTAGATATTGTTCCAGTGGCTTTTCAGACGTTTTGTGTTCTTTCTCACTTCATTAATTTTGTTTTTGCAATACAGCGGGCAGTTCTTGTAAAGACTTTAGATTGTTTTTGGAGGGATCATCTCATAAACATGAATAGACTTCATTCAGCGGTATAATATATAATATTAAATTTTAGGTGATTCGACTTTTTTTGACTTTCCTATAGGCATGTACTAATGAGATATATCTGCTAGGTAAATGTAAGAAGTTTTGGGCACAGAAATCCTCTTGAAGAATACAAAATTGATGGGTGTCGATTTTTCATCTCAATGCTCAGTGTAACCAGGAGGGTAACTGTAGAATCACTCTTGCAGTATTGGTCATCCCCGATGGAGTCCCAAGAACTATTTGTATCATAATAGCTAATTATTCATCACACTGAAGGTATGCTTAGTTCTGCTTCAGTATCTACTTTGTATGAGGAATGAATATATTTTGACATCTACAAGTTTGTGTTCATTTCTGACTGTCGTGAATCGTTCTCTTAATATCTAACTAGGGATTGTTGATTTCTTTTCTTATTACAAATAAAGAAATATTTCTTCTCTCTTAGGAGTTTGTTTATTATCTCATGTCATATTCAATGATAGTAAGTGTTCATTAGTTAAGCAGGATATTACTAGGAACGGCAATGCTAGTCCCAAGTCCCAACTCTATCTCAACTTGTCGATAAATGGATACATATTAATGACGACTTACTGTAATTATCATATGTCATATAAATTATATTGCCACCTTAGAAAACAAGTTGAATTATGAGTTTGGGATGTCTAATATATTGTACTTGGAATTACTTTTAAGTGCTCATGCTCTGGATGTGTAGGTTTGGATTTGGATTGGTCTCATCATTGAAGAAAACAATTATCTATGATAGTGGTGCAGTCTCAGTGAACTGAAAGTTCAAACCAAGATTTGTACAAACAGTACACTCCAGAAAATTGTGTGGCACTAGGATAACTGGGCAATTCCTTCAATTTTTCTTGTCTCTTTTCTTTCACTCAATTTATTTATTTTTTATTTTTTATTTTTTTATTTTTTGCTGGGGATTAGCACCATTCAAGTTGTGATAGTAGCTACTCATTTATTTGGTGGGCGTGATTTAGGGAGTTGAGAATATTATCCAACCATAGTGTATCAGACTGGTATAGGAAAACTGGTATTGGATGGCAAGGGTGTATCAGCAATTGTGGATATTAATTAAAATATAGCAGCGAATTGATTATTGTATTGCTTGGAGACTCAAGTGTAAAGTTGTTTCGACCGAAATACACTCCTTATTCTCAATTTTTTCTCTTTTATTAAATACCTATCGATAATAATCTGACCTCGTCTAAAAGCCTTGTGAGCCATGGAAACAAAGATCTGAATTTCGTTTAGCAAAACGAATCATTATATTCTTTGCTAATAGAAGTAAACAATTGACTTGTAAATTAGTTCTTTAACTTGTGAAATTACATGGAATCAAGTTAATATCCAGTTTGCATATCAATATTCCTTACAGGTCCCTTGAACCACTTCCTTGCATCCAAGAACCACCAAAGCAATACCAGTGCCAAAACCAAACCAAGAGCAATAGGTGCATAGTTGAAAGTACTCCATTGGATAGGATAGAGAGTCGGCAGTAGGAAAGCTGAACAAGTATAGCATATCCATAAAAAGGCTATCAAGCAAATTGGCCTTCTCGCTTTACCCAAATAGAATGGTCCTCGTTTGAAGTTCTTCTCAGCCATGAGTAGCCTTGCAAATATTGGCACAGCATAGCCTCCCACCCATCCTATGGTACTAATGGATATGATGGCTGTGAAGATGACATCAAGTTTCAAGATGGGTAGTCCTAGAATTATGCTTATGGCTGCACACAGCCACACTGCATTTCTTGGAACCTTGTGTTTAGGATGGACTCGTCTCCAGATTCGTGAGAATGGAACTCCATTATCCCTCGATAAAGCATAAACCTGATTGCCGTTTGGAAGCATGGAATGATAAGAGAGATGAATCAAGAGGGCTGCTTGTTTCATAAGCAGAATTCGTTTTCATTTTCTATTCTATTTTTGCTGAAAAACTGAAAATGACATGGTAAATTTGGACAAGACAGAAGAAAGAGAGGAGGTTTGTCTTACTACTCTAGCAGCACTGGTAGTGACAGAAAGTCCACAAAAGAAGAAAGATCCCCAAATGATGCAAAGAAAAACAACAGCATCCGGTAGAGCTTTGGAACCTCCCATGGAATGCATCATAGATTATTTGTGCCGGAACAAGTGCACCACCCGTCTCATTGTTCAAATCATATACATAGTCTGGATCCTGTGAACATACTCATATCAAATATAAGAGAGCCTACGTATTACATTCAAAGCAAAGGGGTTTATTAGATTTGATTTGAGAAATGAATTTGATTCAATCTCACAAACACACATAAAGAAATCTTTTGCTTATATTTAGAAATCGAAACTACCCACCTTGATGCTGAAAGTAAGAGCCAAGTAATAAGCCCATCCGAATACGGAGATAATCCCAATGCTTGATAGAATGGCAACAGGACCAGTTTTATCAGCCCCTTTTGTTTCTTCAGTTAGATGAGCTGCAGTGTCATACCCGTATAGACTGTAGTTGCTTAGAAGCACTGACATGATTACTGCATAAGGTTTGCTGCTCACTCCGGTTGATTCAGGCGACATTTTGAATTGAGTGAAGACGTATGAAAGTGGTTGTGTTGGTCTTGCCACCAGTGGAAGGCCTATAATCACCACCAAACCGCCAATGGTCTACACCAACCACCGATACTACTGATAATGATGCTAATATATATATATATATATGCTTGCAAAATTCTAAGAATCAGATTATTAGTTAAAAGGGGGTCACCTGCCACCAAATGGAAATCATGTCAAGAAATGCAATGACTTGTAGCGAGAAGGTGTTTAGTATAGCCCATATGATAGTGAGGCAAATGTACATTGCTAGAAATACACTCCTTGGAGCAAAGTATCCTCCACCCTTGTTTGTTCCAGTGGATAGCAGAATTATCATCTGCAGTGTCTGTGATCCTGAATATGCCTGGTTTCCCAAAACGTCTCGGAGTTATTTTGGGTTGGAAACTCGTTCTAAACTTAAGAGAGACGGTAGTACCTGTGCGCCTATCCCAAAAATACAACCGATGGTTTCTAGCCAAGCGCAGCACCATGATGCAAATGGCCCCCACCTAGGCCCAGACAAATGTGCAGCCCAGAAGTAGAGCGATCCAGTGGTCTGTTTCCATATTTCCGGTATTAGTTATACTTTCCAGAATCTGTTGGATACTAAACAATGTTGAGGGTCACGTCACTGTACAGATTCTGTACAGTTTATATGGTCGGTTAATAATTATCAGATTATGCACATATAGTTAAAGGGAAAACATTAGATTTCGTACATTCACTTATCATTTATAGTTTAGATGATTAGTGCGCTTCCTTTTTACCTGAGTTTTTCTCTTCTTATTTTGGGAGAAGATTCTTTATTTGTCTTTGTGTGAAAATTTTAAAAACTAGAAAAAACTAAAAGAAAAATTGTTCCCTCCTAACTACATCTATAACTATACAAGATTAAAATAAAAAAATTAAATTAAATGATAAATTTTAAAAAAGAAAAAAAGAAAAAAAACTATACATGATCAATATAGCAGCTAAATTCCTATGGCGAAGAAACTAAACAAGAAAAACAAAGGCAGTGATTATAATTTGACATTAGAAGTGGAAAACAAAATCATATAAGACAGATGATAAATACTGGGAAAGAGGAGCAGATCTCAGCCATGGCAATTCCAACAAACCAGGTGAAGAATGTGACCACAACCCATCCCCATATCAAGGTTGCAGGTCCTGTATATCGCAAGCTTGGGCCGTAGAGGGGTGTTCCTGTGAATACTGCCATGCTTGAAAATGTTATTGCTAATGTCTTGAATACAGTCTGCACATAATAATAAACCAATCAAAATTAATAAAAAAAAAAAGAAAAAGAAAAAATGTTGCAGCTATACATTATTCTAGTAGTTCAAAGAAGAACACAAAGTTATGGGACATATAGACGATAACCATTTCTCTCCTCAATTCTTGCTTGTATCCAAGCTCATTGAGGCGCTTTTCTCCAGAATCAATTTCCAAAGCCTCATCCTGGCTATTTCCGACTCTTGAACCCATTCTACAAACTACTTTTCACAACACTAAACAGACTACTTACAGTTGATATCTAGAAAGATCAAGTAGTGCCATGTTCAATACATGTACCAGTTGATAGTTGCTTGTTTTGAACTAGTCATGCATTCTTTCAAGTCAACGTCAGTGACCAAATTGATCTAAATAAGTGATTGCTCCAAGCTAGGCTATTGGAATAAAATACAAAGGTCCTCCATATAATCGGTCGCTTTTCTGTTGTCTTTTATCTGTTGAGTCCAAGTATTGACCAGAAAACGCGGCCAAAGCAGTGGAAAATCTTGAATTTAGCTGTCCAAATGCTAATAAACATTCCATTTCCATAAGACCGCCACCAGTTATACTTGAATACTAGCACCATTGAATAATCCACCGCTTCAACGGTTTGCGTAACTCCCCAAACGTTGATTTATTATTATTATTTTTTTTTTCCGTTCAAATGTGAGTTTTGATAGTATTACCGGAAGAAAGGATTTGAGTTCCTTTTCTTTTTTGTATTTTGTGTTTTTTTTAACGTCATTAGTTCACTCAAAATCTCAAATTATCTTTTTTTTTTTTTTTTGTTCGTAAACATAACATTAATTTGTGAACAGAGAAATAGTTTGTTCATAAATTGATGGTGCTAAAAAAAAAAAAAAAAATCTCTTTCTTTTACTTTCTATTGCAGATTTCAAAATTGCTTGGTTTTCACCCTAGGCATTTCGGGAGAGTTTTTTTTTTTTTTTTTTTTTGAGAAATATGTTTTTTTCCTATCCTTTCCTCTCATAGAGAGTGGTTTGTTTAATAGATTGGTAGCGCAGACACCCTAGAGTCATTCAATACTTTTTTCTTAAAATTATTATGTTGTCATTTGTTTTAAATATATATATATATATATATATATTGCAATTCACTTGGGTGAGTGAGAATGTGTGAAGGGAGGCATGTCATTAGACCAACTTTATCTTATCAATTTTGATTTTATCTCAAAATTACCCAATTAAAATAAGTTATTAATAAACAGAAAATGTGACAATCTATGGGCGCAGACATATCCTAATTGGTGTCCACATCTCTCATTAAAGCTGAGTTCCCATGTTCATTCAAATCATACCTCCCCCAAGTGAAAAAAAAAATGATAAAATATATCTTTATTAAATATTGTAAAATTTGATGACATGTAAATACAAAAAAATATACTGATGATATAAAATCTATTAATTGATCAAGATATTAACTTATTAATAAATTAATAATTATAAATATAATTTTTTATTAATTTAGACAGGTAGGTTGCATCGATAGGACTGTATAATTTTTTCATTATTTTTAATACAAAACATAAAAAGTAATTATATTTTATTAATTTAATATTAATAAAGATCAATATTATTTTATTTTATCAACTTATATATAAAATATTGCTTTAAAAAAATTATGTATAAAATATTAAACATATTTTAAATTAATTATATATTTTTTTATTAAATTGAATTTAAAATTTTGATATATTTTAATCTCAGTTATAAATTTAAATTATTTTGGTCATAATGATTAATTGTAATTAATTTTAATTAATAATTTAAATTTTTTATATACATACGTTAATTTAATATGATAAATGTCAATTAATCTCATATCCTCAAATATAAAATTTAAATATTTCTTGTCAATCTCAAACTACACTACGTAAAAGTCAATATTACTTCTAGTTTAATCTCAGGTGTACCAAACAAATCACATTATTAATTTAAGCCAATCTAATTCAATCCTTTTTTTTTTTTTTTTTGAGATACGATCCAATCTTTTCTAGTTCAAAGTTTAATCCAATCCTATGTATCCAATGCACCCTAAAACCTCATTTGGTATGTAGGATTAGATGAGATAGAATTGGATTGGATGAGATTGGATATGTATTGTAATGTGTTTGGTGTAGTTAGAATTGGATTAAATTGAATTAAATTCGACTAACTTAATTTAGGAAAAACTTCAATATAGTCCCTAAGTTTTGACGTTATCTCTACTTATTAAACTTATTTACTTAAATGTCCCTTGTGGTTCCTAAAACCTTTCATTTTGGTCTCTGATGTCAATTTCTATTAGTTGACCATTACAAAAAGGGTAAAAAGACACTATTACTCTTAATAGTTTGTTCACAGGTTAAAAGAACAATTTTACACTTATTAAAAAGAAAGATCTACAATTTTGCCTCATTGTTGTTTTACCCTTGCCATTATTTAAAATTCTAAATCACCA
Organism: Nephelium lappaceum; assembly: GCA_021234005.1. NCBI lineage: Eukaryota > Viridiplantae > Streptophyta > Magnoliopsida > Sapindales > Sapindaceae > Nephelium > Nephelium lappaceum. The sequence continues at coordinate 14,055,316 of CM038001.1, read as the reverse complement.
TTTCACCCTTAAATCATTTCAAATGGATTAAGGTATCATTCACTATAATCCAATAAAAATTTGACACATGTTACATAAATTTTAATAATTTAATAAATAGATCATTTACAACCAATTAAAATCCAACACATATCACCATTTTACAATTAAAATATTTAATTACTACAAAAATAAATGATAATGTTTTAGAAAAATCTGAAAATAATTCATTTAAAATATATGAAAAAATATATATATATATTTTTAGAAAAATCTAAAAATAATTTGTCATCAACTTTTTTTTTCTCATCTTTAACCTCTGTTCTTTATCAATCTTCATCTCCAATCAACAACATAATCTATCCAATATCAAACAACACTTCAATCAAAACTAATATAGAAAAGCCATTTTTTTAAAGCGTTTTTTTTTTAAAAAAAAAAACAAAAGTCGATCGTTCATCTAGTTACAAGGGTCTTCTAACCTAGATGTTGTGAGTCCGAACCGGTTGCTGAAGAGAGTTTATTCTCTAAAGTAAAGACACTTCTCAATGACATCTCCAGCGAGGCCCACGACGATGAGATCCTGATCATGCTCAACACCAATGACTCAAGGATGTTGTCGCTGATCAGCAGCTGATCAATCACATTGTGAAGGGAAGCTCAAAAGGAGCAAATAGAGTCATTAGCGAAGCTTGGAGTTTCTGATCCAAATCGAAGCTTGGATTCATCAACAATAGAGCATTTGTTCCATCTTTTCTATCGACGATGCTCCATCCATTGATCAACGATGGAGCATAATGCTCCATCAGTGATTGTCCATCAGGCTCCATCGCTTATGAAGCATCTCTATTGCTCTATTTATATATATATATATATACATATATATTTCTGCCATTCCAATTTGTGTTTCTTGTCTTTTTTCTACTAATTCATTTTTATTTTTTATATATTTTTTTAATTTTAACCTTTCAGATGTTTTAATGTGTTGAATATTTTTAATTAATTTTTTAATAATAATCTATAATTTTTTCTTTCATTTTTATTTTTGTATGTTTAAATAATTATTATTATTGTGATTAAATTTTTATAATTAGATATTTCAACCCTAATTGAAAATAAAATAGTGATATATTTTTATTTTTATTTTTTGTGTTGACACGCAACGTATAGATGTCTGAAAATGAAATTACCCATACAATATTAAGTTTAACTAACAGTTGACTAACGTTATAAACTAAAATGAAAGGTTTTCTAATAATTTAGGGACTATAGGAGGCATTTAAGCAAACAAGTTTAAAAAATAAAGACAAGAACTAAATTGAAGTTTTTTCATTAATTTCATATTAAACTAAATTAAATTTTAAATAAAAGTATTTGAATAAATTTTAAATTTATTTAATGTAAATAATAAATAATAAAAACATAAATTAATTAAATATAACATATTTTTAAATAATATTAAAATATTTTAATTTATAATTTTAAATATATTTAATATTATAATTATTAATTTATTATACTGAATAAAAATTATTAAAAAAGGAAAAAGAATCATTAAAACTATAATATATAATACTAAAAAATCAAATCCCACTTGTCTGGGATTTGTGATTGTGAAAGCCCACCAAGTAGATGGGTCCCCCAAATCCCTTGCGAGTGGGATTTTAAAGGCGGGACCCATATGGTTGGGATTTTTTATTTTTTACTTCAGCATTGCTCCAAAAGGCAGCATTGGCAGGATGGGAGATTTTATTTCCCAAACCCATATGATTTTCAGGGCATCAAATGGACTCTTAGTAATTTATAAATTTGACTGCATGAGTAGCATTTGTTCAAGTAGGTTCTGCAAATGCAATTGATTGCATAAAAAATTGAGTTTTGGAGTGGAAATCAGTAATATATTGACTAGGTAACTAAGTTAATAAATGATTTGAATGAGAAAGGTCAAAGGTACTGTAATTTTGAGCTAGAACATTCTGAGGGAGATTTGACAACTTCAAAAATCAAAATGACCAAATTATAGATTAATAGATTGAACCGAGGTGTTACAAAACCGAGTGATAATCCAATGATTATTGTTCCCATAAGGTCCGAATCCAAATAGAGGCAATAGAATTTCAAAAACATAAATGAGGCTCAAATGAATAAGTCAAGCGAACCCAATTAGAGAGCTCAATTGAAGAGTCTAAATTTCAAGTGAGTCCAAATGAAAAGAGAAAAAAAAAAAAGTGTTAATATTTCCACCCCTCAAAAATTGTATGTAGACCCCAAATTAGAATTTTTTTAAGTATATAATATTACCCTTAAGTAAAATTATTAAAAGGGTAAACATTTTATAAGAACATCCACCAATTATTAATTAAAATATCATTTATGTCATAAACCTTTTTCACTCTTTCAATCCCTAATTTTTCTTTTCGTTACTCTTTCAAATCTTAACTTTTCTTAATAAAAAATTAAAAAATCTCCAATCATTTATACAATCCTAATTTAATAATAAAAAATATTGTTAAACATTCGATCACCACATCAGCATCTTTCATTTTCTTGTTAGATTTTCTCACAAACCAAACAAAAAAGTCATTCATTTCTTCGAATTTCTTTATCATATTAATAAATAAGCAAAAATGGTATGCTTCAAATCATCTAAAAACTACAAATATAAATCAATATTCACAATTCATCATTAAAAAGGTGTTACTTAGGATTCTATAAAATTAGCTAGTAATCATCTATGCAAGTCTTGTGATATAAATGAAAAATTAGAGCTTCAGAGAGTAAAATAGGTTTATGACTTTAATCATAAAAATTAAAAAGGGTTCATCATCAAATTCTAACTCTAATAATTCATACAAGTCTCCAATCATTCATAGCAATCATAATTTATTTAAAAATACAAGTCTTATGATATAAATGAAAAATTAGGGTTTAAGAGAGTAAAATAATAAAATAAATTATTTTATACACAAATATTTAATTAAAAAATAAAAAAAGTTAATGGGTTGAATGAATTTGTATGAAGTTATTTGCTTAGCATAGGTTTTGTTTCATATACAATAAAGGTGCAAAAAAAATTTAAATGGTAAGATAAAAATTTTCTAACAAATAATAAAAAATTAATTTACGTTGTATTTACTTTTAACACATATTATAGTTTGTTTGTGATTAACTTAATGAGTGTATTTACAAATATATATACAATAAAATTGAGAGAAAAGAGTAGTCTTGGTATTAAATGAGGTTTAAAATCGAATTAGAAAACTTTAAAAGGGTAAAAATCATTTTAGTCTCTAAGTTTTGGAAAATGATTAAAATTTTAACTATGATTTAGAAAAGAATCGAGTCATCTCTAACTTTTCTAAAAAAAATATTAAATTAATCTCTCCCGTCAGTCAACTGATTATCAAACCTAACGGAAAACGTGAAAAAATTTATTTACCCTTGAACTTTGTTAAAATGGACAAAAAGACTATTATACCTCTATCCATAATTAAATATTATAATAATATTTAATTACGAAAACATCCCCTTATGGTTTTTTTTATGTAATTACAATAATATTATATTTTTTTTGAAACGTTAAGGTTGATTTCGTCATTTTTTGAAATATAATTAAAAATTTAATTATTTTTAAAAAATTAGAGATTAAAATTATTTTTATTCAATTTTAATTTTTTATTGAGTGTGTAAACAAAAGAGGTATACATACCATTTCTGAGAGGTGAAAATATTGCCACTCAAAAAAATCAAAAAAGGTTGAAGGGAATTTAAAGGCTGACCAAACAAGCCCAGTTTTAATGGGCCATTATCAACTAGACAAAGCAAGAGCTTGGTTTGAGAAATTGAAATGAGTGACTATATGTACACCCGTAAAAATTTGTACCTTCACCCCTGCTTATATGTTCACCCTATTAAATTTTTTTAAGATATCAAAAATATGTAACTTTACCCCTTATGTTACTAAAATATCATTTTCTTCTATTTATTATAGTTTTTATCATTGCCATAATCATGCTTTCCTTGGTCAAAATTCATCAAACCAATCTTGTTCTTATGGACCACAACTACTCTCAACTTCATAGCTTTCAGCTTTGTTATTGTGTTTGCATCGAGCACAAACCTCTATGTAACAATTTGAGATGTTGTTTAGATATCCACCTCTCCTTTTCTAGCTTGTTCAGATATTTCTATGCAAGGATTCATCACCTTGGAGAACAGCTCATCTTCATAATTTCCTTCAGCTGGTTTGCTTATTCCATCATGGAGTTTTGTATTGCCTCCCACACTTGGTCTACAAAGTTATTGAAGCCCATCTCGCTCTCCTCTGTTTAAAATTTTGCAGTAATGATTGTCAAAATGTTTCCACAATAATTCTCTGGTACTTTCTTGAATGTTTTACCTCTCAAGTTTGCTACCACTAGCAGTAGAGAACATCTGTTCTAGCATCTATTTCTTGCTCGAACTGCACTGACTTGAGCCCTCCATATCAATGCTGCTAACTACTACTTGTAGCCTCATCTTTCAACTTTGATATTGTTTTTGCATCGAACAAAAATATCTTTTGACAAGTTCAGGAGTGGTTTTGGAATCGATTTGATCTTGAAAAAGTGGTAAATCTCTTGGTGGAAAAGGAGTTACAGCTCCAAAAGGAGATTCTGGAGTGCACATTTGTAAGAACATAATGTTACTAAATGGTTATGTTGGAATTAATTTTAAAAATAATTATAAGTTGGTGGAAATATTATCACTCAATTGAAATTGAAATGGGCAAATCGGGTGGCCGACCTAAGGAAGTTAATAGTGGGGATTTTAAAGAAAATATGGTGACAGGTGTTGGCTATTCAAACATATTTTGTATGACAAGGCATGAAACAATTTAAAAGGAAATAATAAACAAACAAAGAAGAGATGTCTTGAGGCGGTCATGCAAGTGTATATATACATTTGATTTCAAGCAGATAGCAAACATACAAAACAAACACAGAGCCGAAATTGTAACAGAAGAAGAAATATATAGTGAGCTGAAGCAAAGAAAAAGAGAAACAAAAATATTGGAGTTGATTTTCGGGTTGATTTTGGTGTGCAATAATTTCAGTTTCGGATTCAATTTTCTTATTTGATTTTTATAAATCTTGAATAGGTTCTTGTGTTATTTTTAGGTGAGGAAGAAACAAAGGAGAGAATATGAATGCTAGTGATTCGAAATAAAACTTGAAATTGAATCTGTGAATGGATTATTTATCTAAATTAAATTGATTGTTTACAATTATATATATTCCAAATTTTATTGTTTATAGTTTATTAGAAATGGACTATTTGTTAGTTAATTAATTTCCTTAATAGTTTATTTTAATTAAATTGATTTATTATAATTATTTAAATTTCAAATTTCATTTATTTAATCGTTATTAGAAGGAAATTATTTAATTAGCACATCGATTTATTGATTATGAATTATGATTGATGATTTGATTATAGAATATTTATTTATATCGTGAAAGAAAATAGATTTATTGAAAATTGTATTTATATTTAGAAATAGAATAATACAATTTGTACATGAAAATGATTTGAGAGTTGGAAACGATGAGATGAGGTATTTTAGAACACTGAGATTATACCATTCCCTCTAATGGTAAGACAGATTACATATGTGTAAATCCTATAGAGTCATCCAACACGTGTATGACTAGATGTTATCCTTCACTCTACGTGTATGTTGAGTATCTCCAAGACGTATGACCAGATTCCTCTGGGTATCAGATTGATGTAGATCGAGCTCTTATTAGCATATAGAAATGGTCTGTATAGCTATTTATAGTTTATTACGATATGAATGATATTTTAGTGATACTTCCAGAAATGATGGAGTATGAATCATTCAGTTTTTATTTTTGTTACCAGTTTTATGTTATGTTAATTATTATAAAAATTATTTATTTAGTTTTTAAAAAGTTATATATACTCATTGGGCATTAACGCTTACCCTTTTTATATTTTTAAAAACCATTTTCTAGGTAACCATTAGATCTCGAAGGAAATCTTTAAATAGGAAGAGGTGGCCGCTCGACCAAATGATGCAAGAAAATTATATTTTGATATTATATATATATATATATATATATATATATATTGTATATTCCATGACTTCTAGGCATGCATGTGTTTACTTATATTTAATGTTGTAAAATATTTGATTTCCCGTCAGTTTTGCTCATGTTTTTGCCTTCAAGTTTATTTTATATGTGTTACACGACATTACTTATATTTGAAATATGATTCTGAAGAGGTATCGGAGGCCCTAATTAGTTGAGATTTGAAATATTTTAGAATTGTTTACTTCATGTATTATAGGGTGGAATTATTGTATAATAGTAGTTATATTGTCGAAATTTTTCTTAAACCACCTTATGTATTGCCAAATTTCCAAATGATTTTCAATCATAAATTTTAAAATTATATACAATTTTCTAACTTATCAGAGAATTTTCTCAGATTCAAGATAGAAATCTAGGAGGGTCCTGTTAATCCCAATCAAATTATTTAAGGTGTGTTTACTATGAGAATTGAGAATAAGAATTATTGATAGTATTTATTCGCTCTAAAATTATTTTGTAATAAAAATAAAATGGTGAGTCTCATATGAATTTGAGGTTTTAGAATGAGAATCTTATTTCTATTCCTTTTTTCAAATTAAAAATATTTTTTACCGCTTGTTAAAATGACTTTTTGAAGAGATTAGTAGCAATTTATTAATCTAAAGTTAATAGATAATTTGAAATCACATTATAATTTCTTTTTCATTGTTTTTAAACAAAAATTCCATAATATTATATTCTTTCTCAAATAAGAATAAGATGGTCATTTTGTTTTCATATATATATATATATATATATATATATATAGGGAAGTACCTCCTTCCTATTTGGAATTTTAACATTCACAGGTGTATATAACTTTTTGGTTTATTTCCAGAATTCTCCCCTATAACAGTTGATTGACTTTGACCATTAGTGAATATATTTGACAGTGTAAAAAATATTGAAAAATGAAATTACCCTTGAATAAATTCACTTTTTATTTTTCTTTTAAGACAAAATTTAAAAACTTTAAATAAATTAAAAATAAATTTGATGAGACCTCCACCAAATGGACGGTGGAGATTAATTTGAGTAAAAAAATTTAAAATCAAAACTGAAAAAAGAATTGAAAAAATCTAAAATAATTGATAAATATTCATCTTCATCGTCATCTTCAAACAAAATAAAATTGAAAAAGGAAAAAAAAATCTAAGTTGAATAAAATTAAAAAAAAAAATAAAAATTAAAGTTGAATCAAAACAAACAATTTTTTTTTTTTTTAATGAGAGATCTGGGTTGAATCAAAGTTTGAAGATGTGGGTTGAACCCAAGCCTCTTTTTTTTTTTTTTTTTTTTTTTTTTTTTTGTTAAATAAAAAAAAAATTGTTTTTTTTTATTCAATTTTAATTTTTTTTCTTTATTTTTGATTTTTTTTTTTTAAATTTGGTCAACCCATTTTTTTTTTAATTTTTCTTTTTCAATTTTGTTTTGTTTGAAGATGAAAATGAAGATAATGATTTCATCTTTTGTTTTTATTTTATATATATATATATATATATATATATGTATATAGTTTGGTTTTTAAATTTTTTTTTCTCAAATTAATCTCTATCGCCCATCTAAAGATGGACGATGGAAATATCATTAAATTTATTTAATGTTTTTAAAATTTATTTTAAAAGAAAAATAAAAAGTAAATTTATTTAAGGGTAATTTCATCTTTCATTATTTTTTATATGGTCAAACATATTTACTAACAATCAAAGTCAGTTAACCATTAGTCTATAAGAGGAAGCTATAAATAAACCAAAAAGTTGTATGCATTTGTGAATATTAAAGTTTCAGGTAGGTTGGAGATAATTCTCCCTGTATATATATGTGTGTGTGTGTGGTGTGTGTGTGTGTGTGTGTGTGTGAAAAACAAAAATGGCCACCATATTCTTATTTGAGAAAGAATATAATATTATGGAATTTTTGTTTACAAATGATGAAAAAAGAAGTCATAATGTGATTTCATATATTATGGATAGTTTGAAATTTATTAACATTACAAAAATAAAAAGTAAATAATAGATATACAATATGATTACAATAATATTGTTAAGAATTTTTTTTTTTATGGGGTATAAAATATTGTTAATCAATAGCATTTTTGTAACTTGTAATTAATCCATTTTAATTCCAAACAAAGTAAACAACTTAATGGGAATACTATTAATTCCAATTCTGATTTCTGTAAATGAAGTAAATAATTTATTATGATTTCGATACATCATCCTGATTCTAAATCATTCCAATTTTTGTAATTGAAATAAATGCACCATTATTGTACATGATATCAATACCTTTTGTGGCTTTAGCTAGCTTTGGAATGTCTCTCTAATTTAGTGCCATAATTTCTCCTTTAATGAAAGAGTGACAATATTTCCACCTCACTGAAATCCTCCATAGATCGCTTTTGTACACTCACCCTAGTAAAGATATTTTAAAACATTATGAAAATTTTTCATCTGGATCCTTAAAGTATCAAACATTGATAATTTTTTACCTACAAATTGTGAAACTCAATACATGGTCCTTAAGGTATAAAAAATAGATCAATTGGATCCATTTGTTAGTTAACCTTTAATCAAACTTAATGGTTTTAGGGGTATTATTGTCTTTAACATTTATAGGATACATATCTACATCATATATCTTGATAATTAATTATTAAAAATTGATAAAATTAAAAATAAAATATTTAACAAATTGAAAAAAAAAAACCCTTAAAAGAAACAAAAGAAGAAAAAAAAAAAACCAAAAAGAAACCACATCATTTTGAAACGGTCTGGTTCAAACGAACCTAGATTGAATTACCATCTCCATGCGACTGTTTAGGGCCTTTAGGCTCGACTCCGCTGCTCCTTAAGAATTGTACTCTTCTTCGACTTGTTACTGCTAAAGCGCTTGACTAAGGAGGCCTTTATGTGCTTGGCTGGAGACGGAGGAGGGAACAACCTCTTGAAGAACCATTTCAGTATGGATGCTCGCACCGAAGAAGGAGAGACGACGACTGGCAGCAAACTGGCCAAGGTGCCTTGAAGGAAGGGACTTGGCTAAAAGGCTAGGATGAGAGGACCCGACCGCAATGTACTTGATTGCCAAGCCGTTACCAGGAGTTGACAACTGCAATGACATTTGGTTTTGATTAGCGAATACGACCTTAGTGGTGGTGTGAGCTATGCCAGTTGTTGCATCATTTTTGTTTTAATAATCTGGTTATGAAACCCTTTGAAAACAGATTTTGAAAAGGGGTTGAAGACGAACTCCACATTGATTGAAGATGAAGGTTTTTATTTTTTATTTTTTATATGCTTATTAAAATTTAGGTTTAATAATAATTAATTCATAATACAAATTTCATTTAGTTGATTAAGGGTAAACTTGATATTTTATCTTTCAGTTATGTTTTACCATTTAAAATTAGTCAAATTGACCTAATTGATATAAATTTGGAAACTTTAAGGATTATGTATTGAATTTCGTTAATCATAGGTAAAATATTATTAATTTTTGAAACTTCATAAGCTAAAATAAGATTTTTCTAAAATTATAAAAATATAATTATGATTGAGTTAATGGGGCGAACTTATTAAAGGTGTGTTTAAGCATTTTTAGAGGGGTGTAAATATCGACACTCTTAAAAAAACCATTCATTGCTGGAGCCCACAATATATAATTGAGCCCATCCAAAATAATGTAAAAGACATCAAGTTTCCAAGAGTTGTCCATGTTAAAAAAATAATAATAAAAATAAACCTAAGATAAATATAATTAGAGAAAATATGAAAAGATTTAGCCGAATCACCATATTAGATGATTAATAATTGGCAATCAGATTCCAAGTAAATTAGTCAATCTCATAGAGAAAATAAATTAACTACAGTCAAACTAGGGAGCAAAGAGGACAAAAGATCTGGATAGAAATCGGCAACGCGCACGACAATGAAAAGGATAGTGCAGACAATGTGCGAGGGACTGTTGTGACCTCTAATCTGAGCAATTTAGATGGTAGACAGAAGGTTGAAAGATAATGATTCCAACAGCGGTGCAATGCAACTCCTGTAGGTGGAAAAGAGGCAAGCACTACCTAATAAGTCTATTGGAGGACCATAGTAATGACAACGAAGTGATCTTATGTATGCCATGTTTGAACCCTGGTGAGATCAAGTGGAAAGAATAGATATGATAAGTGAGAACACTGTGGGTGTAAGCCCTCAATGTTTATTTATGGTTTCCCAAGTAACGAACCTTAAGTGATAATTTAAGACCTTAAGAGACTAATGGAAGTGTTGTAAAAATATAGAGATTAATTGAAACCCATTGGAAGCATAAATAAGTATAAACGGAAAATGGTTATTGTCATTTGAGTTATTACATTAGTATGACCTATGGACTAAATTAGAAAGAAGTGTACAAGTTAGTGCTCAAGATAGGATAAACAAGAGTTTAAGGATGACAAAACAATTAATTAAGGGATATAATGGTCATTATGGAATTGTTATAAGTATAAATATGAGACTTAGTCAATTTGGAAGCACAAAACATCACAAACCAAAGGAAGAAACGAGAGAGACGAGAGGGAGAGGTGTGTGTGGTTCGGCCAAAGGGGAAAAAAGGAAGATCAAAGCTAGTTCCAACCCATTTTTGAATTCTAATCAAGCAATCAAGTTTCCCTAAGCTAGAAAATCCAACTTGGAGCAAGATCCAAAAAAAAATAAAGGTTAATTTCTCATCTTTGGAATTGTTTTTGATAGTTAAAAATTGATGATTGTGTTGGTTGTTGTAATGATGGTTGAGTTGGTTTTGATGGGAGTTTTTATGTATGTTAAGAGATGAGTGTTTGGAGACTTAAACAACAAGAATAGATGGCATGGAAACTAAGTTAGCTTGATGAGCTAGGGTTGGCATGAGGGGGAGATTAAGTTGGTTCTGGATTGGAAGCTAATGAAATGAAGTATAGGATAAAATGTCAAATAGAATCAACATCAAAAACTTGAAAGAAGTGAACTTAGGGTATGTTAGTGCTTGTAAGGCCATATGGAGAGGTGTTGGAATTGAATGGAACTGAGGTGTTTTAAGCATGATTTCATGTTGTTTAAGTGTTAAACAATCTTATGAAAATGTTAGAATTGAAGTTAAATGACTTGCATTGTAAGGCATGTATGAAGGGCATCATTGGTTGTCATGGAACGCCACTTCTTTTATGTATTGAAATGGATTGTATGAGTAGGTTTGAGTGTGTATAGCTCTAAGGAAAGGAGAATTAAAGTTTGGAATGAAAAATGTTAAAATGTCCTTTAAAAATGAATGAAAAAGTGAGGTTTTTCCTAGTTTTCGACACCCGAACGTTGGAATTTTTCAAAATCGCTTTATGGGTGATCTAAATGTGAGTCAAGAAAATGTGTGGAGAAAGAAAGAAGTGAAGCACAGCCCTAGGTAGGGCTGTGCACACCATTCGGCCAAAGGGGGTAAAAAATGATCACTTTTCGTTTCAAGCTTCGAGTGATGATTCTGAGCATATGGGAGTGTTCATAGATAAAATAAATAGGATTCGTGGGAGAAAATTGGAATTAGAAAGCTTCGGTTAGGTGGAAACCGTATAGAGAAGCTTTTAGGCATAATATGGTTCAATGAAGTTAATTGAATTAGAAGTTATGTAATAAGTTTTGGGAAGTTAAATTTAGTGTATTCTAAGTGAATACGTGATGTGTAAGTGAAGGAGAGGCTAGTGGAGCCGGAGAAGACTGTTGCAGCTCATTAGGGAAGCTTGGAAATAAAGGTGAGTGCTAAAATGGTTTTCAAAAAATTGTAGTTATTTTGAAGTGTTAAATGATATATATTACGCTTGCGATTATTGAATTTGAAATGAGCATTTTTCTTGGTATGGTTCTTTGTATGGCAACTTTAGTAATTATGAGTTTGTAAGTATGAAATTGATTTGAAGATGAATTTTCAAAGTGATAGTTTTAAACAGTTTTGCAAATGATGTATGATTTATGACTATGAAAATAAAATGAAAAATTTATAGATTCTAATGTTTGATACAAAAATGATGTTTATATAAATGAGTTTTCAAAGGCTAAATGTATATCCACCATTGTAAGTTTTATAGACCCGGCCGGTATATCCCACACATGTATGGTAAAGTTATGGGAGGGATTGCGTCACTAACTCTGGGGGGATAGAGTCGTCACGTCATCTTTACGTGTATGAGATGTTATCTTATGCTACGCATTTGCAATGCAAAAATTCTACACGTAATGTTGGATATCTTTGTAAGTGTCATGGATAGTGTTTGTAGCTAAATCGTCATGTGACTCCACATTGATTTTGCTTCTATATGGCTATCACGTGATTATAAGTTTTAAGGGGTAACATTAGTGTATTTCTAAATGCCAAAATAAGTTTGAAAATGAGTTATTTTGTTTATGTGATTCACAATAATATTTCGAAAAAAATTTTATAACTATTTATGGCTTTGTATAAAATTTACGTTTACTAAGTTTTATTAAAGGTTTCATGTATTCTTTATGTGCCAAATCTATTACTTTGTCATGCTATGTTTGAGATTTTCATTTGAATGATTAAGTAATAAAGTTTTATTTTAATGTTTTATAGAGGTATTTTATAAAAAGAAAATGATATGGTCATGAAATTATAAGCACTCACTGAGCTTCATTAAGCTCACTCTTTTCCTGTTTTATTTAAAAAACTTCCTCAGGTGTGAGCGCGGGTGACCAAGGCACAAGATCCCTTCCGTTGAAATAGGTGGCGTAGACTCGACGAATGCTTCCCTTGCATGATCATTTTGCATGACCTGGAAAAGTTAAACGCCACTTATTTTGTTATATTTCATCTTATGCTTTAGTGGCTTTTGAAACAAACTCTTGTGTTTTTATATCTTTTGGAGTGTTTAAAGTTTTATGAATTTCATTTGGGTTATGAAAATTATGTATTTTTCTGAGTAAATTTCTTATAAGTTTTAATTATGGCCTTTGGCCTATGGTTAATGTTTCGTATGATTACTAAATCATGTGATTTTATATGGTATGAAAATGTGGCTATGCTTTGGAATTTTTATATGATTTCTTTTGTATGGAAATGGAGAGAAAATTTGAAAGTACGTTTGTGGAAGTAGTTGGGTTGGAAAATGAAAATAGTTTGGAGTGTATTTTATTTTGCATGAATTTTGGAAATATTAAAAATATAGTCATTATGCCGTCGAAATTTCATTTGAAAAAAAAAAAATCCAACCCAATCTAGTTTTATAAGTAAAGAAAGAGTTTAAGGGTTTACTCCACGGGTTTCTTTTGGTCTAATCAATAGGGTTTAGAAGGATTCCGTGGGATGACAGGTAGGGCTTTCTAGATTTTAGTAGATCTGATTTGGATTTGATCTTATCAGTGGGCTATATTAGACCATGTTGGAGGGGACTATATTGGACCATATAACATTATTGCAATTAGATATGATCAAATATAATCAGATAATCAATAATTTTATAATATAATTAATTCAGGTATAACAATACCCAAGTGTATTATAAATGAATATATATATGTATATATGGGCGACAGCCCAAAATTTGACACAAAATCTTACACAAATTTGTGGCTTTTAGATTGAAGAGATGTGAATGGTTGAGATTGACTTATATCTTAGGAGATTGCATAACATTTCTCTCTCATCTCCATATTTCCCTTTTATTTTATATCATTTTTTTTTCTCATCTTCACTACATTTTCTTCTTACTCTCTTCTTTCTCTCCCCTTTAATTTAAAATTTTTCCCATTATTAACAAACCATAACCACCATTGACAAAAAACAAATCTTGGATCTGAAGCTATCTATAATCCTTTCTCCAGATAGAAAAATTTTTTCTAAACAAAAAAAAAAAATCTTATTATGATTGTCATGGCTGTGATAATAATAATTATGGAAATAATGTTATGCTTGTAAAAGTTAAGAGGAAGTGTCATCTTATTAAGGGATTTAAATTCAGTTTCTAAATTTATTTACTTGTTTTTTTACATAAATTTTCATAGCTTTCATTCTTCAAATGAAATTGTAACTAAGGAGGAATTAATGAAATTGCTATCACCCAGTGACAGAAGTGGTGTGCGGAACTGTTAATGAGGAGAGAAAAACGAGAAGCAATTAAATGAGAGATAAAAGTAGAAAGATCCATTAAAGATCTTTTAAAGAGGAGAGAGAGCCTTATGGTGTATAGTTTCTTTTCTAATCTTGCGACTAATCCTAACCTTTGAAATCCTGTCCATCGAAAGGTCATAGTTTCGTGTAAAATTTTGTGCCATATTTTGAGGTTGTCCATCGTAGCGCATATATATATTGATTTTACAATCAAATATACTTGATTTTAAAAAATAATGATGAACCAATTAAATTCATTCATTGCATTCTCTCTCCTAAAGTAAATTCTCTTTTCTATTTAATTCAAATATAATGGATAAATTTAATTAATTGATCTCTACTTTTTAAAATCAAATATATTTTATTATAAAAGTACTCATATATTTATAATTTTTAATAAATTGTAGAACAATATACATAGTAACATTACTTTTAATAAATTGCAGAATAAATAACTAACAATATACGCACATTGAAGGATTTTTACATATGATAAAATTTAAGCGGAAGTGTTTAAAAATAACAATACAATTCTTAAAGCTAAGTATTCAAATAGATCACAAAAAATAATGTTATTTTATTGTGAACAAAAGAAAAAAAAAAATCTCCATATATCCTTATGATAAAAAATTGTGGTTGGTTTTGTTAAATGGGTACAAAACAAAATCCTCTATTATTTATTTATTTTAACAATTGAACAACGGAAAGACAATTGAAAATTGAAAATGAAGAAAGATGGAGAAACGATTGAAGTGAGGAAAGGGAGTTAGTTTGGTTAAATATAAAAATAAAATTATTGTAGAGAAAACACATGCTTGCCAAATTCAATAATGACTCATGAAAATTTTATTCTTAAAAAAAAAAAGAAAATTATTATAAGATTCATTTTGAAAAAAAAAAATCCTGTAAGTGTACAATATATTACGATATTCACATCTAAAAACCAACAAAATGTAAGATTCTTCAATCGTGATTCATGTACTTAATAAAATTAAAATGTGTAAATTAGATTTTTGTGGAAAAACAAAATCAAAACAATATATGATATTCTTAATTGGATGATTTGTTCAATTAAAAGTATAAATAAATAGGTGAATAAACGTATTATGAAATGTTATCAATGTCTTATTTTTTTTAATGTTTATTGATGGAAATACAGTAGATATTTTACAGATATTTTTCCGATATTTTATGAAATTTCCTTGATATTTTACCAAATTACACTGTACCTTCTTCAATATTAATCTTAATCTTTTACGGAAGCATCACAGATCTTTTTGGAAATTTTCAATATATTTTAAAGAAGAGCATGTTACACCCCATATTAATGTTGGTACCCTTGATTCTTAGAACTATCACTGAAAATATACTACCATGAGCAATGCGTATAATTAGGATGTCTCCATTCCTATTTCAAAAAACATTCTTGATAGTTAAGTTTTTATGTAATTATTTTTTTTTAATATCATCTACAATTCGATGATTGAAATTTGAAATATTATCAAATGACTAAGCGCTAGCTCTCTACCATCAAATTATATTAGATAACGGTGATAATTATATAATTATTAGAGTCAAGATTTATATATATATATGTATTATAAGGATTTATGCATACATATTAACACTTCTTATAGAGTTAATTTTAATATTTTATTGGATACTTGCAATAATATATTTATTTTGAAATTATAACAATCAACGTGCTAATAAATTGAGTCTACAAACAATTGTTAAAGTGGCAATGTTGATCATCATGAATAACTAACGATTGTTTAAGAATATCAATTTTTTCTCTTTTGAAAAAAAAAAAAAAAAAACCAATATCAACTTTTCATTATAATGTGTTTTTTTAATATTCAGGGACATAGCCGGAATTTTATATTAAAGTGGGCTAGAAAATTATTTTTTTGATCGAACCTCTAATACATCGGATGAAGAGCATTGTAAATTTTAACCTTCGCAATGCATATTTCAAAATAATTACGTAATAACTATTTCATATACATATTTAAAATGATGGACTATATTTATTGTTTGAAATTATGATTGATATAAATCATATATAATAGATTAAAATAATGATCAATATAAATGATAATAATGAATTGAGATCATTAAAAGCACCAAAAAATCTAAGAACTTAAACAATACAATAATCATAATATACACCATAAGAATTCTATAAGGCTATCAGTAAAGATCCAACTCTTAATAAAGGTAAGCATTACTAAAAGTTCAATTTTAACTCTAAGGCAATTTGTAATTAAAGACAAATAAAATAAAATAAACACACTTTATTTTCATAATTGATAGTATTTTAAATCCAACAAGATTTTCAATAAAAGAATATATTATATATAGCTAAATTTTTTATTACTCTAAATTATATATGATAATATAAAAGTTGAGTATAATTTTTAAAAATAAAGGGTATTTGATTTGAATAAAAGGAGATAAGAGTAAAGGTTATTTTATTAAATTTAATTAATAAACTGTTTAATCTTTTTTTAAAACATTTTTTTTTAGATTTGGCTAGGGTAGAAGCCTACCTCTACCAAACAATGCTCCATCCTTTTTCATATTCTAATAATAACGTAACTAAAAAGCTAATGACATTAACAATCAAAGATATGTTAAGCTTATTGATATTAAACACGAATTAAATTTTTATTATTATAATAAAAAAAAATTCTTTATTTACACTAATAAACATGTATGTAGTATATACCTCGAACTTTTATGTATAAATATGCACTAATTAATAACTTAATTGGGTTGTCTACACTACTAAAGTGGCATTAGAGAAAGCCATATAGCCATATATACATATATATATATATATATATATTTGAAAGGCCATATATACATATATCTGAAGTTACAAATATGCTTATATCTGTCGGGACCCTAAGATAATAATATTATGAAACGATCTGAGAAAAACATTTAGCTATATTTCCTACCAATAAAAAGAGAGTGATTCATACTAAATGAAAAAATTGTTCTCAAACTAAAAGTGACTTATACATATGTAGATTGCTCACAGATAAACGATTGATATGAAATTGTCGACTTTTACCAGTGGATGATATTCAAACCCTGTATCTATGATGAGTCAGAGAGATGCCACTTGTGAGTAAAGAAAGCCATATCAATTAACACTAATATCAATTAAATTAAATAAAGTAAATGAAGTAGCATTCAGATAAAAAGTAGAAGCAGTCTTTGAGCTATCATTCCAATAACGAAATACTTGCTAAACCGGTGGTAGCAGTTAAATAGGTAGTTATTCCAAAGAACCAAACCCTTTAATAAAATAATTTCTATTCACATCGTCAAACGTCTGATCATTTGAGAACTTCAAGGCAAGAATAATCCAGCGAGAAGTCATATATATAATACTTCGATTTTACAACGAAACTGGTCCAAGCAACAAAATCAGAAGAGTTGAACTGGTGGTCCTGCCGACCGTTGGAATGACTTTGAACTGGTGGTGATGCCGACCATTTGAATGACTTTGCTGGCAAACCAAACACTTTTTTTTATGATTAAAAAAATTTCGAGTAAGGGGAGACCAAATCTATGTACAGACGCCCTAGACAGCTTCTATGTCACCTTCATGGATGCCTTGAGAGAGACACCATTAGTCGGCAGCATGTGATGAGAGAAGTTCTTGAAATGGAAGAAAGAGAATCATAAGCTCAACTACCACCATTAATGTTGACTTATACGTACGCAGTAATAAACAATATACAATATCATGCAATACATGCATATTAATATAATTATTCCTTTTCAAAAAATATACAGATATATAATTATTCTATTAATTAATTTGACCCTTCTTCCAAGGCAACGTCAGTCCGAAGATTGTCGTGGGGGAATGAATTTGAGCCCCATTACGTGCCTGCCTGTGCCTTACATCTCTCTCCCTCTCTTTCTATATATATAACAAACTTATGAATTATATATCCATAGTAATATTGTAATGATAGTATGGCAATGATGGAGTCCGCAAGATATTTGTCCATGGTTACTTTTTTTTTTTTGAAATTTTGTCCATGGTTACTTTGAGTTATTCTTTGTAATGGTTCATAAAAACCATGTTGCTCCCCTTGTGTTATTATTATTATTTTTTTCCTATCAAACACTGCAGAAAGAACTAATTTGAAAAATAGTAATGAAAAATTAAATTGAATTTTTTAAACACTCGCAAATTATTATTAGTTAATATAGGAACAATAGTTTATGAAAATGGTTCACATTTTCTGCAAACTATTTTCACGAACTATTGTTCATACGCGAACTAACAATAGCTTACGACGTTTAAAATAATTTAATTTAGTTTTTCAATGTTATTTTTTTAAATCCATGATTTTTTATGCTATTTGATTGAATTTTCTATTAAAAAAACCATGATGCTATCAAGCTCCATTTGAGCTTAACCTTTCGATTGAGACTTTGGGTTTGGATGTCAAACGAAATGAAGTGATGAGAACATTAAAGACAAACAAGACCTACACTTCTAGATGCAACCAGTGGTGTATCCAACAGGAATATTCTAGAGAGGAACTGTGACTTACATCATGAATTGCAACCAACGGTGCAACCTGCAGGATTATTCTAGAAAGCATGAATTATTCCAAAAAGCATGAATTATCCCAACGACATATCTAGTGCAATTAATCCAGAGAGTGACCATGACTTACATCACGAGATGATGCAACTCGTGGAGCAAGTCCCGATTGACAAGTCTAGTGCGAGCTAAAAATAATTTTAGGGTCTTTAGGATATTATTTTATTTGGTCTTTGATATTTGTTTCTTTTTATTAATTTAATACTATTTTCTTAGATATTTGATATTATTTTTGTTTAGGGTTTTATTCCCAAATGAATCTTACTTCCTAAAGGAAATAGGAGCTCGTTAGCTATATATAGGAGTTTAAATTTAGGGTTATTATTATTGTTGTTGTTATTATTATTATTATTATTATTTTGGCTTTTTGGATATTTATAAAATCTTGTAACTTTGCAAGGCAAGTCTCATGTGTTTTCTTTCGGCTTTTTTGAGTATTCTTGTTTGGAATTATTTAGGTCAGAGTTAAGTCAGTTCTACGATCTAATTATAGAGGATCAATCTACTCATTATGTGGGTTGGTTGATACGTTTTCAATCCTAACATATGGCAGGAGTCAAGGCAATTAGGGCTTATTGTTGGATCATTAGTTAAGTTCTTAATAATGACCATGAACTAATTGATGGAAGTTAGTTGGATCCTTAGTTGGATCTTATGTTTTCATTGAGATATGTTGGGAGTTATTAAGAGTGTTTCAGCGATAATTTTGTTGAAAGACATGAAGGCTTTAAGGTTGGAAGCTTTGGAAGAGAGTCAATCTTGAATTTCTAAGACAATGGAAAAAGTGGCTACGTCCAAAGCACAGTTAACAATGACCATAGACTAATCGATGGAAGAGATAAGAAGGACAACCTCGGAAAGGATAGAGTGGATAGAGAGGAGATTGGTCAAAGGTAAAGGAGAGAGGGATATTAGATGAACTAATGGAAAAGAAGAATTGTGAGCTAATATTCCTAAACATGAGACATATGTGATGGCAGGTAAGTTAGATTAAAAATTTCACATTAATGCTGAAATTGAATTTCTTAAAGAAAATATTGTATCATATGAGAAGGAAATAAATTTGTTGAAGTATGAACTGCATGTAGTATTTGAGGAGCTTGATATTTGGAATGAGGAGAAAAACATGTGTATAAAACTAGCGAAAGCTACAAACAAGCAACATTTAAAGGGTGGAGATCTATTTTTTGAGCAGACGTTTCATTCAAGTCCACCATTAAAATAGAATCCTTCAAATGTGAAATTTGATTATGCTATCTATTTTTTTGAGAGATAGGTGTTGGTTAGATGATAACATGTTCAGTATATATCTTGAGAGAGAATATATTGAGAGGGATAGTGATACACAATGGTAATACATGTATGTTTAGTATATATTTTAGTACTTAATGCTTGTATGTGACTAGCCTCCATATGCATGATTTGATGCTTGTGTGTTGAGACCGAGAGGAGATACACGCAACATGTTTGATTAAATGTCTACCTTAGGTGTGGTTAGGTGTCTATACTAATCCTCCTTTGTAGTCAATAGGTATCTTAAGCTTAATGAACATTTATTTGAATGCATGAACATCAAGAGATAGACTTGGTCAGGTGAGGGTATGTTTGGGCTTATCTCGAAAGAGAATATCCAAGAGCATTAGTAATAACCAACTATCAACATATGCAACCAATATGACTCTTATGTGATGATGACTAAATTTTATAATTAAATGAAAACCGGAATCCCAACACTTTTTACATGTTTATTTTTGATTGGGACTAATTGGGTAACTAATTCCCACATCTCTATAAAGATGATACTCAACTCATTACTTTATTGCTTGACACGACTTAGTACACTTGCTAATAGCATGCCTGGGCAGCATGGGTAATTTTTCTGGTATTCTTGTTTAGAATTGCATGACCTAGGGTTAGGTTAGTTATATTATTTAATTCTAGAATATCAATCTACTCATCTACCCATTTTAAGGGTTAGTTGGTTCATTTTCAATCTTAATATATGGTGCGAGTTAGGGCAGTTAAGATTTATTGTTGAATCTATAATTAGGTCCTCAACATGTTGATTAATTGTTTCATTATAATCATTTTTCTTATAATGAAATTGATATACTACAAACAAAGAATCAAGGATTCAATCGGGGCATTAACACTTGAAAGCTAAGATATTAAATTTTAGTTATCAAACTAATTAGAATGTTTTTACTATTGTGGATTGTTCAATTTATTTGTTCATATGTATAATAAAAAATCAATAATGCTCAATGTTCTAAAAATCACTACAACTGTTTCATCGGTGAGGCAATGAGTAGAGATTTCTAGATTTATCAACAAGAAATCGGCGATTGATTGGTGTCACAAAAAAAATAATAATAAACAAATTTACTAGCAACGGCAACAACGACGGTACAAGAGCAAATCAGCGAATATGAGAGAAGAAGAATAGTTGAGCAGGAGATTGTGAGGATCCCAGACTCGAATTGAACTGATAACAGTGATGGTAGTAGATCCCAGTGCTTATGGTGATGGCGATGGCGACGGCTAGAGGCAAACCGGTGAGCAAGAGAAGAAGAACGTTCATCTATTAGATTGAGAAGGGTTTGATTTTGAAGAAAGGAGAATAATCGAGAAGTTGATCTAAATGAAGAAGACAACATTCTCTGCCTCTTCTTTTATTTGACCTTTGCACACAAAAAAACAATGTTGTTTTGGTTTTGGTGTGCCCAAAGCGATGCCGTTTTGGTGTCTCAAATTTTATTTTATTTTTTTAAAAAATGACCGCATGAGCAAGCCGAGTTAGTTGAGTTGGGTTAATTTGCCCCAAGTACTTGGCCTATCTGATTTCAGCACTCGATCTTGGTCTAATCGGATCAACACGGTGTCGGTCACCGATTAGCTAGCGAAAAATCAGTTAGATCAATTGATTTTTGGAACAATGATAATGCTAGATATTTTATCTTTTGCATTTTAACTTGATCTTAATTCATGATGTGTCAACCCATAAATGGATATATTTTTTGAGTAAAATAAATAATTATTAATGAGTATCCATTCATAAGTTGACACATTATCAGTCAAGATCAAAATCGGGATATAAAGGAGAATGTATAACATTATTCATTAAAAATAGACAACAATAGTTGAGCTGCTTTTTAGAATAATAATCACTAATTTCTTTTCTGTGTCATTGTATGCATTATTATTTGAAAACACTATATATAAGCATTATCCTAACTGAACTCTAAAGATGTAAAAATTATAATTTTAATTGGGGTTGATTACGTAAGCCATGACAATACATCTAGATATTTTAATTGGGGTTAAAGCGTATTGATATAAAACAGAGAGTGAGTCTTTCCAAAAATAAAAAGCCATAGAGCGAGAGACTTGCCAGCTCTACTCCTGGTGATTAAGGGAAACAGAATGCAACCTTTCTTCATTTAATTTCTAAATTGCAGGTTGAGTTGACATTTGACAAACCCATGTTCCTCTTCAATAATTAATTTGAAGCATTAAATAAAACTCTCATACTATATTAATTGACCAAATATCATAGTCCCTCTTCAATCCTATCATTTTTATTTTTTATTTTTGAAGAATCTTCACTCCTATCCTTAATAACTTTAACAGCCACCTAATTCATTTCTAAATATATCAAATTTCGTAAATCCTAAAAAGAGCAAGATACAATATCTTGTATAAGAATATATTTTTTTTAACTTACTAAATTAAGGAGTATTCACTTTCAAATTCACAATTCTTATCTATACAAAACTATTATATTCAGTCTTGAACTTGAATAATCAAATTAAGTTGTTAAATTTGGAGGTTGTAATGTGACCATGATAATATATTGACTGACTAGTATATATCTTGATGCCAAACATGATTGATACAGAAAAGTTGCAGACACATGCACCTCTTTTAAGTTTCAAATCTTAACACAAAATTGAATTTAATCGAATAAAGCAGGATTTAATTTGCAAATTGTGTCCTGAGTTAATTTGATTTGAGTTGCGAAGCGCCTAATAAATGAGGGTCGGAGTTGGGATGTTCTTACTGGTTGTCTTAAACGCCAGATTATGGCCAGAAGCAACAGTGTTTTATTGCTTGAATTAATATTCTGATCCTCATGATAGGTTAAGGACTTGAATTAATAATTCAATATAAATGAGAATCCATGACAGAAAAGGAATTGAATAATGCCCTAATGACAACATGTTTAGTGATCCGAGAACGAATTTCAAAAAATTAAATTGTAAATTATATTCTCTGTGTTTCTATATAATGTTTTTACTTATATTAGATTTAAAAACGGTTTTCTAAATTTAATAAATAAAACAATTAATCAAAACATTTTTTTTTAAGTTAATAGTTTTCTTTGTTATCTTTTAGTATTGTTTTTTTAAAATTATTTTTATATGGCAACTCGCGGAACATTTCTGACTTTTGTTCTATATATATCATTGCTTTGGAATTTTTCCTACTTTGATCTGGTCGATTTATTCTCGCTATTAAATAAGTTAATTATTTATTGATGTCCTGGTAGATTATCTACAATGATTGCAGTTACGAACACTTAAATACTATTTGTGCAAATCAACGTCCCGTACTTCGTGCAACCTGTACAATATGCATCATAAATTTAAATTAAAATTTGCATCTTGAGAGATTGAAAGCCTAATAAAATTGAGACTAACTCATGGTTATAATTCAAAGCGTTTATTGCATTTTCATTAACATTTAATAGGAGTTTGAATCTCTCATACATATTTAACTAATATATATGAGAAGTTTTTGTTTTTCGATCAATTTTATTTTATTATTATTATTTTCATTTTTTTTAAGAGAGAGAATTAAATTCAAAAAATGTACTACTTGTATTTTGTGTTTTAGTTAGGATAAGGATAACACTTAAACTCTTGATATCTTATGACAAAAAAAAATATTCAATTACTCATATTAAGGAATTGTGTGACATTTCTAGGTGTTCTCTTGACATGGGAATAAAATTTCAAATTGTACTATTGTTTAATCTCGGCAAGTCTAGAATTATAAGTACATTTTTTATTACAATGTTTTATTCTTGAAAAAAGTAACTTAATAAAGTTCAGATTTGTAATTCTTAAATTTTTAAATGCATTTAACATATAAACTTTAGTTTATTATTTCATTGCGCTTATAAAACAATATTGTTCTACAAAACACAATTAAAAGCAGTATCTCTCCGCCGCCGTTGATATTTGGTATTTGAATTTCATTAAAAAATTTGGAAAAATAATTATATAGATATGATATGATATAGAAAATAAAATGAATAAAGCTGGTTGAAGATTACGATTTTCTCAAATTTAATTATGAATCGCTTGACCCAAATAACCGGAGATAGAATATACAAGACTAATTCAAATGTTGAGTAGAACACATATTTAGAAAAAGAATAAAGTCACAAAATTAAAATTAAAAAAAAAAAAAACCGTCCAAAATTCATCTCACATAGTTTTATAACTGATTGATTATTATCATGTTATTCACCTCATTACGTTAAATTACATGACAAGTCGCTTATTATTTGGTATAAATTTTGGAAACATCATATGTAAATTACTTTTAAAAGAATATGATGCTAAATTAATATACTAATAGACATACACTGCATTACAGTAAGATCACTGTTAAAGAGTTTGTCTGACTCTTCGTTGGGTTAATTGTGAATTTTATATTCATTTTTTTCTGATACTAATTTAATACAAGAATATAGGCATATATATATAAATATCATACATAGTATAATCAGTTCAAAAGATATGAATATGGGAAACTACGGACATGCATCAAGTTCAGAAGATATGAATATGGGAAAATATGGACATGCCAATGATGCAAACCGACTTTTTTGATCACCAAACTTGGCAAAGGTTGCCAAGTACTACAAAGTACAGCAATGAAATCAAAATCATTGGGACAATTAAGATGAAGTTGGTTGATCATCCGAATAAATTGTACCCTAACATTCGGACATCTGGAATCGAGGTCACAAGGCCAACCATATATACACCTAGCTTACATTACAGCTCCTTCAGTTACAGATCATCCTCCACACCCTAACACAAAGTATATTCATATTTTTATGAAAGAGATTTTATAATAGTTATATATATATTACTGGTTTTCATGAAACTAATTAATTAATATATTAATAGAGTTGAGACTTGATGATGATATATAGCTTAATTTTGTATATGAATGTTTTGACCCTATTGCCTTCTTTCTTGACCCCCCAAACAGTGCCAACAAATCAGTCTACTATTTTAATCATGTGGTCACTTGTCATGATTGAAGTCGTTAACAAGATCAACGGTGTTCAGTCGGCTAGACGAAGAGAATCTCAACATAATTGGTTCATTAATCATAAAATAATTATGCTTAATCCACCTGAAAAAGGTTAGCTTGTGTTGTAAAATGGCAGTTGGTACCTCGAAGAGCCATTGACTTCGTTATCTTACAATTAAAATAATAATAATGTCACCGTCCCCCACCACACTGTAACGGCTACTTTAATTACAAAAATGAAAACAAAAGCAACTTAATTAATTATTTAATTACTCAAAGAGTTGACATTAATCTAACATGGCGGGAAACTCCGTTATAAATAGCCCTAGGCAGTTCACCTCTCCTCACAATCACAATCGAACCAATATTTTTAACAAGCACATCTGTCCTTCTCTCGCTCACTCTTTGTTTTGTTTTTGCTGCAAGTAATGGCAATTCCTGTTATTGATTTCTCAAAGATCAATGGTGAGGAAAGGGCTAAAACATTGGCAGAAATCGCTGTTGCTTGTGAGGAGTGGGGATTTTTCCAGGTATATTTTTATTTTACTCATGACCACTATTAATACTCGTGGTAGGATATTTCTTTCAAGCGGATGTCATATCTAACCATGGAGTCACATAAACAAATTATTCTGAAGAGAGTACCGATCCTAGATGTGAATTTATTTATTTTATAATTTGTATATATTTTTCTTTGATAAACAATATATGGTCTGCTTTTTGGTTGATACATGCAGCTGGTGAATCATGGAATCGCGGTTGAGCTGTTAGAGAGGGTGAAAAAGGTATGTTCAGAGTATTATAAGGTGGAAAGAGAAGAGGATTTCAAGAACTCGAAAGCAGTGAAAACGTTGAATGATTTGGTGGGGAGGAAGAGTGGTGAAAAGTTGGAGAATTTGGACTGGGAGGACGTTTTCCTTCTCACTGATGATAATGAATGGCCTTCAAAAACTCCCGGATTCAAGTAAGCATTTAAACTTGTTTGTTTCTTCACAAAATTTGATGTTTTTATCTTCATGAGGATTAATTGATATAACTTGTGACATGAATGAATGATAGAGAAACCATGGCCATATATCGATCTGAGTTGAAGAAATTGGCGTTGAAGGTGATGGAAGTACTGGATGAGAACTTGGGGCTGCCAAAGGGCTACATCAACAAGGCATTCAATGGTGGAGAAGGAGAAAATGCCTTCTTTGGAACCAAGGTTAGCCACTATCCACCATGTCCTCGTCCCGACCTTGTAAACGGTCTCCGAGCTCACACGGATGCTGGGGGTGTAATATTACTCTTCCAAGATGACAAGGTGGGAGGCCTTCAAATCCTTAAAGATGGCCAATGGATCGATGTTCAGCCGTTGCCAAATGCTATTGTCATCAACACTGGTGATCAGATCGAGGTTCTCAGCAATGGCAAGTACAAGAGTGTCTGGCACCGTGTTCATGCTACCCTTGATGGGAATAGGAGATCCATTGCTTCCTTTTACAATCCATCACTGACGGCTACCATAGCTCCTGCACCACAACTCATTGAAAACACTAACCAAGAGGTGGAGGTGGAACATCCTTATCCCAAGTTTGTGTTTGAAGATTACATGTCCGTTTATGCTGAGCAGAAGTTCCTCCCTAAAGAGCCAAGGTTCCGAGCTGTGAAAGCCGTGTAATACAAATAAGATGGAACTTCATATGACACTTTTAATTAATTATTGTCTTTTTTCCGTGGGATTTATGGATCTTAATATTAAAGTTATATATGAAGACTTGCCCGTAAGGGAGAAATTAATTAAGACATTAAGCTAAAGTGGGTCTTAGTATTTTATCATTAGATTGCAATCTTCTTCTCTTGTTATGTAACCATGGGTACACTTAAATGTATTTTGTAAGGTTGCTTTGTGCAATTGTATTATATATACTAATAGTATGTTCATTTCTGTACTTATGCTATATTTTTCACCAAGGGAACCATTTTTATTCTTAATTTCTAGCATAATCATCATTCATAAATAATTGTTCAAGCTAAGTATGGTTGGTCTCAAATTTAAGAAACTGCTACCAAGAGATTTAGATGGGTATAATAAACAACTTGATTTTGTTTAAAATTCATCAGAGAAACAGGTATAAACATTTTAATGAAGGCAAAAATTAAATTTGACCATTTCTAATAATATTCCATTATTTAATATAGAAAAATATTTTGTAGATAAATTTATCCCTCAGCTGATTTTTAGAGAAACTTGTTTTTAGTGTTAGGAATGTGACAAAAAACTATTTAAGGGTAAATTTCAATTGATCCGAAAAATGTCCAAATGACGTCCATTTTGAACGAATAAGATGTCATTGAAAAGCTTAGCTCAAGAATGATCCAACGCCACAAAACATTGCAGTAAACAAAACATGCACATGCCCTCACATGCCCAAGAACGCGTATTGGAGTCAAATTTGAGCAAAATTAGATTTTTTATGGGATTTCTTATTCTGATAGGATTTTGATTATTTTGGGAACAAGGAAAAGTGTTTCTTAAAGGATTTTGGACTATTTTGTGACCAAGTAAACTTATGTTATAAATAGAAACTTATTCTTTGTTTATAATAAGACACTAAGATGTAGCAAAGTGTCTAGAAAGTATGTGTGGAGAAATCAGTTATGAGTTTGAGGGCTTCGTTGTATATAGAGTCTGGGGTTGGAGAAAGTATTGCGCATGTAATTGTAACAATTTGGGTTTAGGTTTTCAACATAAAGTTTTGTATTGGGTGATTAGATTCATTTTATTTTCTTATGATATATGTTATTTGTTTTGTGATTGATATTAGGCATGCTTCTTTATATATTTTCCCATCAAGTGGTTTCGAGGCTTGTTGGGGGAATGTCAACACATGTAGCTAGCAGTTTAAAATCTAAGAACGGAGAGAGAAAAAAATAACAAAATGAAGAGAGAAAAGAAGAAAAAAAAAAAAAAAAACAAAAAACGTAAGAGAGAGAGATAAAAAAGGGAAGACAGAAAGACAAAATCCTGACAGCGAAAAAAGGAAGTTCGAGTTAGAATCGTGAAGGAGTTCAAGTGACAATTAAGAAAAGATGTTGAACTCAAGGGGAAGACAAAGAACTCAATGAAAAAAAGAGAGAGTCAGAACTATTACTTAGGGGAAGAAAAGCCTTCGTCACTCTATAAATATGCTTGTTTACGTATTTGAAATTTGTTGCAATATGTTTAGTTATTTTAAAGTTGATTGAACAGACAGCCAAAATCATCTCTTCATAATAATTTGTGGCCTGACATTTGGACAACTGGAATCGAGATCAAAACGCCGACCATACACCTAACTTACATATCACAACACACACCAGCTCCTTCTGTTTGCAGATCATCATCCAAACCCTAATATCATACATATTAATATTTTTATGAAAGAGATTTTATGATTAATTTATAGTAATATATTACTGGTTTTCATAAAATTAATATTTAATTAGTATGTCAATAGTAGTTGAGACTTGACACTGATAGCTTCAATTTGTATATGAATGTTTTGACCATATTACCTTTTTTCGTGACCCTCAAACTGTGCCTACGAGGATCAGCTTGTTATTTCAAGGGATATTGTCATTTTACTCTTTGGATTTGAAAATGATATCAAACCACCACGGATTTTGAAATTATTATTCAAAAAACCTCAACCGTTAGTGGATCAGTCTTTCCCATCTAATAAGTTGACAGTTCTGTTGGGCGGTATGTATGGGTGTGGTATGGTGGGCATTGTCGGTTACCATGTCTATCACCATCTCTTTTTCTCTCATCCTGGTTATGTTTAGCGATTTTGGGTGGTATGGTGGGGAGCGGCCACAAGGCTGGTTTAGAGGCTGAGTAGTGATGTGCATGGATGGGATTTTACGAAAAAAGATGGGGGCATTTGAGATTGATTGTTGAACGGCTGATGGTGATGAAAAATGATGAAAGATGGTTGTGATAGATGATGGTAATGGAGTGGTGGGCAATGATGGTAATAGACTGTTTTAAGTTTGGGTTTTTGAATAGTTTTCTGGAAAAGGCTGGAGATATCTGGAATCTCCAGCTCCATTCTCTTACTTTTTTAATTACTTTGAATTAATATTAATAATAAAATTAATTTAAGAAATTATTTAATTTAACAAATAACAATAATTAATTAATCGTTTATTTTTTTGAAACTAATTAATTATTTATTTTGTAATGCACCATAAAGAAAGTATTGGTATTATTGCATATTTATTTGTTTTTATTATCGATTTTGAAATTTAAATATTATTTTTTTTTTTAATTTAGTAATAATATTTTTTTATTACTATTTAGTTTTTTTTTTTATGGATGAGGAGATTGATCTGAAGCAATTTTTTTTTACTTAATTTATTTAATTTTTTAAAATTTTTAATTATTACTTATTAATTAATTAATTTAATTAATTTTTAATCAATTATTTAATTTTAATTTGTATGGGGACAAA
Organism: Nephelium lappaceum; assembly: GCA_021234005.1. Lineage (NCBI taxonomy): Eukaryota > Viridiplantae > Streptophyta > Magnoliopsida > Sapindales > Sapindaceae > Nephelium > Nephelium lappaceum. The sequence goes on along the minus strand of CM038001.1, from coordinate 14,025,611 downwards.
CCTGTAATTTGATTAAAATTTATTTTTGTCTTTTAGTGGTTATAAGGGGTATATTTATCTTTCACATCATTTCAAAACCAGCAAACATTTTCCATTTCTTCTTAAACAGTCCAATAGGGGCATTTTAGTTTTTTAGTGTTTTTGTCACAAAACCATTAAAAATTTTAAAAATTTTAATGGAAACCGCTTTTTGTTGACGACAGAGGTTGTTTTTGTTAATATTTTCAAAAATTAGGATAAACTGACAATATTTTCCATTTTAGGAGTATTTTAAATTTTTTCTTTTTTTTTTAATTTAGTAATAATATTTTCAAAATAATTGTACAACCGTTACTAAAGTTTCAACATTGATTCAGATGTTATAACTCAAACATTAAGCAACATAGTACTAAAACACTTTGCAGTCTATGAAATTTGCTACACACATTTGTTTCCTCAATAACAAACCTAAATGTTATAAGATGTCAATATCAGTGCACTACACACCTATGCACTAACAATTATGGTTACTGAATCGTCTAATTAGTGGCCAACTAATTAGGAACGTTAGACACAAATAAAGTGAAAAACTTGGATGAGAAAACAGACATTGATAATATTAAAAGGGTTGAGCCACATGGTTGGACCACGCTATATAACCCTAAAAAAATGAGTGTAGGTCATCATTACAAGAGGTAAATCACTCACAAAATACCCACACAACATTGATTAATACCAAAAAGGAGTGAGAGAGAAGAGAATCTTATGAAGATTAAGCGGCCTTCATTTTTCCAAAAGCTGATCCTTTCTTCCCCAAAGTGATGACTTCACCCTCCTCAAAGCTTCCTCTTTATTGCCTAGTCAAAGAATGAGTTACAGACCCCTTCTTACATCGAAATAGAAAAAACGGATGATGTCAAACTCCCCTCTGTTATTCCAGACTTGCAAAACTCTTGTTCTGGTGCAAAAAGTTGCCTATTTATAATCCTAATTGACTAGGGCTTCATTTTGCTTGAAAGGACGAAATTGCCTTTTTCAATCGTTGGTTGCTATCGCGGGAAGCAACTAGCGATGCACTCGGTTCGAGTCTAACAACCTTCCTATCGCTAGAAACAACTAGCGACCTCAAGTGGCCATGCACTCGGTTTTGACATGGCAGTTTCTTTCCCCTTGTAACAACCCGCGACCGCAAGTGGCGAGACGCTCTGTTTCCAATGAGTTTAGACTTCAAAAGTACTCCTAAAAGGACCCCAAATGCTTGCCATAACCTAGAACAAGCTCACTTACACACACTAACTAGCAAACATCAAAAATACTCAGAAATTTACTCAAGCACATGACATATAAGAGAGAATTGGAGTACCAAATCATGCTATAAATTAGTGCAATTAGTTCGCGAAAAGAGAAATCAATAGCAAAATGTGGAAATCGACAACAAAGTGTGGACAGTGAAGAAACAATGACAACCATGAAGAAAAATTAATGTTTGTTTCAAGGCAATAGTTCGTGTAAATAACTCATATAAACAGTTCGCATAATTAGTTTGTATATTAGTTCATGTAAATGATTTGCGTAGAGCGACAACCATGAAGAAGAATTAATGTTTGTTTTAGGTCAGTAGTTCACGTAGACAGTTCGCTTAAATAATTCGCATAAAGAGTTCGCACTAATAATTTACACAAAAGGTTCACGAGAGTTCGTAAACCGCGAATTGATCGCAGATTCACTTTTACAAAACGATTTCAACATGAATTAGTCATTCCTAATTCAGATATAAAACTCTAATGTTGTTTATACTTCAAAACCCAAATGTCTCAATATAAAATTAAAGTCACAAAACTACAACATGCAGATTATCAGTGGAAGACCAACTATTAAATCTTCTGTTTTCAAGTTAAAACTAATGTTTGAAGAAAAGTTAGAAAGTTAAAAAGTCCATAGACAGTGTGAAAGAAGCTTGCAATGCAAAACGCATAATGCATGGTAAAGATTTTATAAATAATAATAATAATAATAATAATAATAATAAGTAATTAAGAGCCATTTCGACACACGGAATTTCATCAGGGAAAATGACATAAAATAGAAGCCTAATCAGGCGAAGTACCAATTTTATGTCAGATCCACAAAAAGGGCTGTAAGACTACTTTTATTACCATTATTATTAATGACAGTACAAAAATTACAACTCTGTGGAGAAAAGTTAAACAAAGAAAGAGACACATAACGTGGCCAACCCAATTTTCATGTGAGAGAACAGGAGAAACCAATGTTATTAATGATTAGTATTTATTCTATTAATTTTCGATTTTCTATTCGCTCTTGAATTTACAGTTTGTACAATATTTTACACAAACCTCATTCCAGGGGATCAGCAATGGTGCAGTGTTGGTTCTCATCAGATTCAGGGGCTTCAAAGGGCCTTTTGATCAAGCCTTTCATTCCAGTTCAGACAGCGAATCAAACTGTGAAACCAGTCACCAGTCTGGTCAGATTTGTTAACTGTTGGAAGTGGGTGCTGGCTCATACATATCCGGACAGAATCCCCTCTAGAGAGTTGTTGCCTTCTCTTTCCATCAAAGGAAACCCATGCATTGCTTCGAGCATCTTCGGGAATCTGTTCAATTATAAAGACAATCGACTACTTAGAATTGAAGAATACAATTTAAAGGAAATGCAAATGAGCCGATATTTATGCAGGAGGCATGGTATGTGCAAGTCAATGTCTTCGTATAAACAGACACCACATTTAGGTGATGTTGATGCTGCAATGTTTTCACAACCTTGATTTAACAGAATGGTTTGCCTTCAGACAAATGTCAACACTGATAAACCTTACAAGTCAATGCAGTTGCGAAGGCTCCTAAGATTCAACTCTTTGCTTGGGCAAGTCAGGTCATTCAAAAAAGATCTCCATGAATGTGCGATATACCTTCTTATTGTACTAGGTGCATGAAAAATGAGGAAAGCATCAAACCTCTCCTGTAAATTGTAAGGTGGCATCATACTTTTGGTCTAGGCTTTTGTTAGAAGTTGAATATTATGAAAAACAAGTTTTTTTTTACTGTTTTAGGATTTTATTTGTTTCCTAGTTAATTTATGCTTCATTTTTTAGGCAAACTTTAAATTAATTAGATAAAATTATGCTGATTCTCCTCTCTATTTTTCCTCGAATATGTCCTCTTTCTTCTATAGTTCTTCTTTCTTTCCCCTAATTTTCTATCTTCTATAACCTTAATTCTCTCTTAATTCTATTTCTCATGTTGACCTACATCAAAAGGTTTTCTGCATTAGCCAATGGGGAAAGAGCAAGGTATTGTGCAACTGTGTTGTTTTAGCTTTATAAAGCTCTTTCAAAACTAAATCACACAATTTACATTATCAAAAAAGTTTTTTGAATTGGCAACCAAGCAATTAATATAAGAAAGGAAAAACGTAATTTTTGAAAGAAAGACAAAATGATAGTTTACAGGATCAAACGCAGTATTCAGCTTCATTGTGGGCCTTTGCTACTAAAGAATTTCGAGATACTCCCTTTTAATCATTCATCACAGTTGGAAGAGTATTGTGAGATAATTGTACTTTAAGGGGGTCTTCTGCCTCATATTTGATATTGGTTTTGGGATTAGTTTTTCTTTGTCCATATAGCTCCTTTTTTGTAACTTTGGGCTACTTGTTCACCTTTTTTGTGTTCATAAAATGTTTCATTCTCATTTCCAATCAGAAAAGGAAAAGAAAAGGGAGATTCTTCAAAACAGCCTTGAGTTTTGACCCTTTTTTCGAAATCAATCTAGTTAGGAACTTGGATGCAATCTCCCAAGAACATATTTTTTGGTACATAACGATGAAGTTTCCTAAGTAGACTTAGAAACTACAAGGTGATTTTGGTATGCAATAAAGAGGTTTTCATCTAAAATTGGAGGTTTGTTCTCAAAAAATAGTCAAACCTCAGTAGGATACCTTTCAAAAACTTCAACATTCTAAAAGCAAGTTTACCAAACACTAGTCTATTACTTTCTAAAATTAATCATTTATACAGCTTACTAAAAATAGTTTTTTAATAATTTGCAACATTAATCCCAAACTGACCCCAAAACTATTATTTTTTTTAACCTTTTCCAACCATCTTTGAGGCACAGGTTAGTAGTCACTACACTAAACTATACTATTTTGTAAAGCAACGAATGAGCTATGACAATTCCACTAGAAAGTTTAGGAAACATACAAATATACAGACTATGTAGAACAGTGGAAACAAAATGATTCAAGTCCACTTAAATTTGAACCCAGGAAAATCAATAAAATATCAATCAGACAAAAAAAAAAAAAATCCAAAATTAACTCTTAGCAGAAATACTTTACCTTCAGTTCCAGTCTTGCAGAATCTGGAAGTATGACAGGTCGAAATGAGAGAGAGTGTGGGCAGATTGGTGTAAAAAGCATACATGGAACATTTGGGTGCACCTGCATTCCAGATTGAATATCATGACACACATACAGTCTCAGAATAGAAAACAGATAGAAATAACATCAGTCACTGAACTTGAATTTCAGTATTAATATTTATACATTTGTAAGATGAATAAATTAGAACTCTTGAAAAGAGAAAAATGACAAGTTTAAGATATTTTTGCAAATTCATCTCATGGATGAGTAAAACAAGCATTTATTTTTGGCTGTGAATTGATCACATCCCTTGAATATATTTATCTGGAAATACAAATGATTGGGACTCTATCTTGCAATGAAAAGGTTCTGTGCCAAAGATCTAGGTGATGGTGGTTCTGACTCATGACAACAAAGTTGAAAATGCACTGGCTCCTCCTCTCATCCCTTGAAAAATGAACAAGAAGCCACTTCTAATCAGCCAACCAATTGGACAGAAGATAAGCCACCATAAAGAAAGCATATTTATAAAGAATGCTGAAACGACTAGCCCAGAGACTTCAAAATATATATATATATATATATACACACACACACTAGTCCAGAAACTAGAAACCATCAGGAAAATGTGTCTCACGGGAACGTACGATTGTAAATTGAACATTACTAATACCAACTAGTTTGGGTGTTTTTTTTTTCCTGAGCACAGAATACCAACTGGTTTTACTTAACAGCAAACAGAACACATTTTAGAACTTGTCGAGACATATCCAAGCCAATCATTTCATGGACCAAATGCTTCATCAACATCTCTAACCAAGTACAAAGTGAAGACTGCAACTTTTTGAGGCAGTTAAAATTATAGAAAACGAAAATAAATTTTCATTTGCACTTAAAATTAGTAAAATTAACAGCCTCTTCAAAACTGGATTCAACAAATTAATTTTGGAGCAACAAAATAAGGAGTAGAAATCCTTAAGAGGAGGTGCTTGCCTTTATAGAGTGAATGAATTCACAGGTAACACAATACATATATTCTACATCTATAACTAAAATGACAGGTTACCATGGAACCTCCTGCAGCTGTAGAGTAAGCAGTACTTCCTGTAGGAGTGGCTACTATGACTCCATCACCTTGCACCTGAAAGAATGCATTCATAATAATGAATAAAAGCATGCCAATTTTGATTACAAGAGAATGACAATTTCAACGGTCTCTAAATTTTGGATCTTTGGAACATAGTTAAATGGTGATGATCATTATAACTAAAATGGAACTTGAATTTTGCTCACTCTAACAAAGCAAGTGTAACAATACTGCTTGTTGACAGATTCATCATAGAATTAGAAAATTAAAATTAGCTGGAAAGTTTTCTAATATAGTTTCCTATTTTATTTTAGTTCCTATTTTGTTTTAGTTTCATAGTTTTTGTTATTTTCCAAGTTTTTCGTTAATATACAATTTTAGATTAGTTCCTAATTTATGTTAGTCTGGAACTTCTATAGATATTGTAATTTTGTAATTTTTCTCAACACATAAAAATATCGTAACTATTTTTTTAACATAGTATGAGAGCTGTGGTTCTCTTTCTCTTTTTTAGTTCTCTCTTGGCCTTAGTTGCCCTTTTTTGTTTTCTTTCTTGGCCATAGTTGCCCTCTTTTTTGTTGCGGGCAAAATTGCTGGCAGCAAATTCTGCTTTTCTTCAGCTTTGCTGACAGCAGAATATATATATATATATATATATATCGTAACTATTTTTTTAACATAGTATGAGAGCTTTGGTTCTCTTTCTCTTTTTCAGTTCTCTCTTGGCCTTAGTTGCCCTTTTTTGTTTTCTTTCTTGGCCGTAGTTGCCCTCTTTTTTGTTGCGGGGAAAATTTCTGGCAGCAAATTCTGCTTTTCTTCAGCTTTGCTGACAGCAGAATATATGTATATATATATATTTTTCTACAGCCTTCATTCTGCTATTCTTTTTCTTTTCTTCAGCCTTCATTTCTGGTAGCATAATTTTATTATTATTTTTTTGTAACAAAAGAATTTCCTTTAGCTCTATAACCTCCTTTCCTCGTGTAATTCCCTGCATCAATTTTCACTAAAAAATTCAACCTACAAGCCTCCAAGAGATTATTTAATAGCCGAAATTATTTGGTTTGGTCTCAACTTGTGAAACCCTTTTTAAAGGGAAAAGGGAAGCTAAGGCATCTAACTGAACCTATACCAAGTAAGGACGACAAAAAGTTTACTGCTTGGGATGAGAATTCAATGATTATGCTTTGGTTTCTTTGGCTCAATTAGAACCAAGTTAGGGAAAGACGATTGGGCAAATGGCTGATATTTTAACCAAGGCTCTACCTAGTCCACTTCAAGATATTAATAGCAAGCTAGATATAGATAATATCCAGGGGGGTTGACAGATTCCTCATAGAATTAGAAAATTAAAATTAGACGGAAAATTTCCTAATGTAGTTTCCTATTTTATTTTAGTTCCTATTTTGTTTTAGTTTCTTAGTTTGTGTTAGTTTCCTAGTTTTTTGTTAGTATCCTATTTTACATTAGTTTCCTAATTTATGTTAGTCAGGAACTTCAATAAGTACTGCAATTTTTCCCAACAAATTAAATAAAAATATGAGACAATTTATTTAGTAGTAATGCTAAACTATCCAAAAATTTGCCCAAATTCATTGCGCAAATGATGTAGCTTGGGCAAAATTTTTGGCTAAATTTTTGAGAAGTGTTTTTAAACACTGCATATATCAAAATTGAGAGCATAATTAAAGAATCTATAATCTTCTTTAAAGAAATGAATTACTGACCTCACCTTGGTTATAAGTCGCTCATGTTCATAGCATTCAATCTTTGAAAGGTATGGATTAGAACCCCGATCAACAACAATTTCATTTAGAACATCAAATACTTTGCCAGGCATTGCTTTGCCATTGCGGAAAATTTCACAGTGAAGGCGCATTCTAAGGGTAATATAAACACCATCCACTGTGTTATTCCCATGGATAACCTGTCGTAAGTCCTGCCTGTAGTCTTCAAACTATGTCATACCAAAAAACATAGCAATCTGAATAATTACCATGCATACAGAAATGAATCAGTAAGGTTAAAATAAAAAAGTGTTGAGCTAGCAGCTTACAGGATGGGAAGTCAGAAATCCAAGGGATCCAAGATTAAATGAGACAACAGGTGGAACAGCACCTCTAAACAAATTTGATGCATGAAGTATGACCCCATCTCCCCCCAAACATGCAACAAAATCAACCCTCTCATGGAGATCACTGCATTAATGACACTTGACTGGGTAAATAGATCCCTACGAGGTAAGAGGAGTAACACACTATGCATGAAATTGTTGCTTATAAGATCGCAATTAACTTTACCTTGCATCTTGAATGTAAAAGGTCTGAACGAATCCAAACCCTGGGATTCTAGCAAATATGTCATGCACATCTGGTTCCACAAGAACATTCATTTCCTCTTGGTAAAACAAGAAAGAGGCAACCTACACATCAAATGCAAAATAGCACAGTTGAGTGATGGTATGGTATAACAAGTGTAGAAGTGCCAATGAGCTCAGTAGAAAGTACAGTTCACAGATCCTTAATATAGCAGCAAAATAAGAAGAATATAGTTGTCAAAAAAACAGTAAGAAGAATATATGTTTTCTAAAACAATAATGTTATTGACAATATGTCCCTTCCCCACATAAAGCCTGGCTGAAAGAAAAAAAAAATAAGTCTTATAGTATACTATCTAAGTTCATTATAGAGTTGGACTGGTCAACATTACAAGCTATAAAGCAAAAAAATTTACTACTGCTCGAGTGTCAGAAGATATAGCTTAAATGATTCTGGTGGTATGTTAATCTCACATCATAGATTTATGTCAAAACAAGCGTGCAACATTCAACTATCACTACTCATGGCAACCATTTTCAGATGGACCAAAGAACCCCTGTACTGGGTTAAATTAGTGTTACTAATAAACTTTTAACCAGACTTTATCAATGATCTCTCAAAAGCTGATCCCAAGTTGCTAATTAATCTGTCAGATTTTTGTTGCTACTGCTGCAATTTGCAAACATGTCTCATGTCTCCATAATATCTTGTACTGCATTGAATGCAGCAACTTCTAAAACTTCTACTTCTATAGCTGCTGCTCCTGTAAATCACTATAGTTATTATCAAGCCTCGAGGTGACCGCCTCAACTCGTGGAGGCTTGATTGCCTCGTCTCGCCTTTCACTTTTTAAAACAATTGGCCTAAGGTTATTCTTTATAATTATTTTTGCTCTAAATGAACTTGTAGATTGAAAGCCTTCCTCAACAACTGGAGCTGGCACCGGCAAGTTGGAAACCACACATGCTTCTGCACGTCACAAACTCAGTATGCAATCTACTATTCAAAAGATTTTTTCAAAGTAACTGGAAATATAAAATCAAATGTGTTTCACTATAATTCATCTGATATTCTTTGTAGAAGTTTAATTCTATAAATATGCATATTTTTATGCATTTGTAGCTGATACTAGAAAGCATTACTCAGAACTTCAGGTTGATACTACAATCCTTTGCCATTCAGTCCTATCTAGATCATATATTGCATATAATTCTTGGACAATGTATATACATAAGGATATATGTTTTGCCTTTGATGTTTCCCAAACAAACACCTACAGATGCCACCCATACCCCCTCCTCTTCCCCTTCTCTTCCTCTCCAAGGCTATGATCAATGTTGAGAAAGACAACAGAATGACAAGATAAGTGTAGTTATGCATGAAAATTTATATCATGTTAACTCCATGCAATTCAAATATTGCACTGTACATACCAAGCCAACAAAAGTTTAAGAGTGCTGATACCAATATAATTGCAGTCGTAGATGGTAATCATTTTAAACTATGATCAGTGAAATGTTTGATATTAATTTGGCATGGTACCTCTTTTGCTTCTTCCATGAGCACTTGCCCAGGCTTTTTCAACAATAATACGGTCTTTGGTGTAGATTTCCACATAAGCATCTGTTGTTGGGTACTAGGATGAGTGAAGGCCAAGGAGGATTCAGTTACCTTTTCTCGGGTACAGGAGAATCCATCTGTCCGCACCAAAAACATTTCTGCTTTTCTTCTTGACTGCACTCTTACAACACCAGTCGCAGAAGCACACATATTTCCTTCAACTGGATTCAAGTCATCATCACCTGAAACTGAGGCTTTTCCATTGCTCCTTTGATCCTCCTCAACAGTTTGAGACATGACATGCTCATTTAAGTTGCTACTCATAGAGTTGGAGACCGCAGCTGCAGTCATGCTACTTATTTCCCCTTCACCAAATCCATTTACACTTGATCTAACCAAAGCATAATTAAGAACATCTGAATTCTCACTGCCAGAAGGTGAGCTGTGAGGTTTTGGAGAAATACTTAAACTACTACTAAGTGACCCATTGGAATTTCTTGTCTCCAAACATCCTGAGACAGAAACAGATGAAGCATTCTCACTTGGTAACATCTCCAATCTCTTCAACTGATGATTAAAATAGAGGGGAGGTGTAATCTTTTTACTTCTAAGAAAACTGGACATCTCTCTCTTGGAGAAAAAATTGCATGGAGGGACCTGAGCCTTAAGAGGATCAATTTCTGTGCAAACTTTCCCTAAAGATTCTACCCCATTATCAACTATAACAACACCTTTAATAGAATTAAGGGTCCCATTACTGTGATTCACATTATCCTTGTCTGTAGAGTCATCTTTGTAAAATACCCCATTTGAGGTGTGAATCTTATCGAGATTCTCTCGTGCCAACTCAGGTTCCTCTTCCAGGAGGGACCTTTCTCCTCTAATAGCAGCAGCCTTTGATTCTTCCATTCCATTTTTATCAGGTAATGACATATCATTTGAAGTGACTGGCTGACTAGAGATGGACTGTGGCGCATAGCGAGTCATGTACTGCCTCCATCTGGAGACCATGGCATAAGTTCTCCACATGCCTTCCTTACTGTGAAGAAATAGGGGCCTTTTACTGCAATCTGAAACCAGAGATGCAAACTTCTCAACCTGCTCCATTGAAGGTGCAGTCTGAACTTCAACTGGAATTTTAACCAATTCAACTTTCCCTGACAAAATAGCATCATCTATGGCTGCTTCATAAAAGGTATCCTTCACCATCTCTGCTCTCATATCTACAATAGTTTTAAAACCTTTCTCTATTAACCACTTCAAACCTTCCTCAGTGACCTGGCCACCCCTCCAAAAAGCAACCTCAGAATCTTTTGACTCTATTTCTTCTTTAGAGGAAGAAAAATAAACAGGACTCCAATTTGCTAACAGTGTATGGCAAGGGTAATCATCCCGACGGGGAAATCCAGAATCATAGCAGACATTTTTCAGCCTCTGCAATTTCCTCCATACATCTAAGCTGCGAACATCATCTGGTGTCAAGTAGTCTTCAAGAGCAATATGCAAGCTCTCACAACACCTCTTCATCTCACTCCTGAAAATGGCAAGTGGTGGAAGCTTATCATCCATCATACTAACATCTTCAACACGAAAGGTATTCATGATTGAAGATCTCCCGGAAAGGACATCCTCTCTTCCTTTATTTAAAAGAGATAGCATGCAACCAAGCACAGACACGATTTTGTCTTCCAACAATGGTTTTTCCTCTGGTGTGAAATCATACGAAACGCTACATTCCCCAGTTAATGGATTGCATAACGTGTCCATCAATGCACCATGAAGCCGTTCAGTTGCTCTGAAAATCCTACAATACGCCTCAACTTCTGCAATATCCCCAGGAACCGGACCAATCCATGGCAGCTGTGTCGGATCATTAGACTGGGTAATTTTCTATTTAACAAAAACCAGGAGTTAGTCTATCACTACAATATTTTTACACAAAAACTGCTCATTGCAAAAGGAACCAAACAGATTGCAACAATCTACTAGCCTAAAGAATGGGATCCCTACTGATTTAAAACCCAGATAAAGTTTTCAGATATCGAAAACCAAGCAACAACGCAACATAGCAAGAGAAAAGGTACAAAGGAGTAGACACTAAGAGCTGTTAAATGAGTTTGGCTCTTCAAGGCAATTCCATGGTAGATTATTTGTCTTCAAAGATTTCTACATAATTTTGGTCCTAATCATATCAAGCAAATGAAGTCACTTATTACTCTATAAGTCACAAAAAGCGAATGGATAACTGTCAACTCACTCAGTCATTTAATCAAACACCAAAACATCAAACGAAACAGCAGCGACGGACTGACCTGAGAATCCAAACCGAAACTGAGAGAAAAAGACTTGGACACCTCCGCACTGACAACAAACTTAGGCCTCCTTTGAAACCGAACCCTCCTGCCCAAACCTACAAGCTTAGCGTCGCTTTGAAGTCTGTAGGGGCAGAATATTCCGGTAATCGGAGAAGATAGCGGCTGCATGTCCACAACTAGCCACATGGCCACGTGCCACCATATGCTATGTTGTTTGTGGATAATATAGAATTATCGGGTGAAAGAGTTTTGTCTTCTGAGTTGATTTGATTTTGGGTTTTGGATTGTTCATGCAATCTTTTCTGCTTCTACTTGTACATCACCCACCTGGGGTGCGTGGGTCCTATAACTAATACCTCTACATACGAGACTCTGTCTATTAAAAACCACCCCTTTTATTTTCTTCTTTTCTCAAAATTTAACACGAGATCACGAGCTTCTTAGACCTGTCTACATCAAAGATTTGCTTCTTCCGCACGAGATCCATCACTCTACACCAACTTCAAACTTGAACAAAAATCGATAATATTTATGCTTTTTTTTGTTTTTTTTTTTTCCATCTTATCGTGTCAATGTCAATGTGGAATGTCATATATTTTTCACAAAATGTTATGAATTTTTTTTGCAATTTCAAGTATATTTGGGTATACTGTAAGACACATCAAATCTCCACACTAAAACGTGAGGACTTTGTTTCAATTGCACTAAAAAAAACTGAATTAAGTTTTGCTAGCACCTATTAAATTGAAAAATCAATAATATCCTTCATTAAATTATTGATGAATTGTTTTATTGGATAAACTTTTTTTCAAAACCATATCTTCAGAATTTTCCTCTCTATCTTAATTATCTGTATTTTGTTTATGATCAAGTTAAAAAAGATCTTTAGTTCAAAAGATCAATTTTTAAATCAACGAGAACTCGACGAAACTCGTCGAGTAAAATACATTGCTCTCAACCAAGTGTCACACCTAAAATAAGGACAATTTTTCATTTTGATTCTCGCATTGTTTTAGTCTATCAATTTTTACCAATATTTACATTTTTAGATTGTACGCTCTTTAAATTATTAAAACTATACCAATTTAAATAATCTTCTCTTAGGATTTGCTTGATTTTTCCATTTAAAATTTAGTAGCACTTAGAGGTTATTTATTTTTTTTATTTTTTTCTATCTAAACACTAAACCGGTTCTATAAAAAAAAAAAAAAAAAAAAAAAAAAAAAAAAAAAAAGAAAAAAAAAGTGAACGGAGATTGAAAAGTGAACCTAAATAAAAGTTTTTTTTTTTTTTTACCTCTTAATTTATTGTTAACTTGTTTGGTTTTTTTTGAAAAAGGGATAATCCCAAACAATCATTGTGGCTTGTAAAAATATCAATTTTATCACCTATAATTTCATTTTTATCCAAAATATCCCATGATGTTAAAAAATTAACAGAAAATATTCATCTTATCTGTTAGAATTTCATCATCAATTTATGACTATCGGAGGTATTATCGTCCTTTCACATACTTTCAGAGGGTATTTTGAGTGTTTTTATTAATATTCTGAAAGATTTTAGATAAATGTGAAACTGTAGATGATAAAATAAATATTTTTACAAACTATAATGGTTTTTTTTTAGATTATCCCTTTTAAAAATAAAACTATCTAAAAAAATTATTATTTTGATATTTATAGCTTTTTTTACTATCTTATTTGTTATATATTTTATTTAATATGATGCAAACAACTAAAATAAACAATTGAATAAATCTTAAACTATTTTATAAAAACACCGCTAAGATATTATTCCTAATTAAGATATAACCAAAAAAAAGTCATAAATAAATGGTTTTTATATTATTTAAAATTAAATTTGAACATTCTGCAATGTTGTTGAAATGTTAACTAAAAGCAACTTCCAAGTTAGCGCGCGGTTTAAGGCAATTAGGTTGCGTTTGGAATTGCTCTCTAAATTATGTTTTTTAAAACTATATTTAAAAATAAAAAACATATTTTAGAAATTACATTTTTTAAAATCCAATGCGTTTAATTGAATTTCTTAAAAGTCATTTTAAAAAACAAAAAACAATATATTTTCAAGTCAACCATTTTACGCATGATAATTTTTATTTTGTAAAATTGAAAGTAAATAAACAATCCTACTGAATTATCATGAATATCCTTAAAAATGTATAAAAAAATTAAAATAAATCACTCATTTTTAGTTATCTTTAATGTATTCAAATATAAATATATACCAAATAACTATTGAAATGACATGAATGTAAAAATATTTGTTTTTAAATATCTATGATTTGAAGAAAAAAAACTTATCATTTATGCTAAGTTTTTAGTAAAAAGAAATTATTCAGTTTTAATTTTTCAATTACTATTAAGTTAGTAATAAAATTCATTACTCTTCAATCTTCAAATGAAAACAGAAAACTCAAAATAACAGTTTTTTTTTTTTAAAAAAAAAAAAAAAATCATTTACACACAAAAAATCATCTAAAAAGAGTTTGTTGTGTGACATTTCTAAGTATTAGGAATTTTCAAAATTGAAGGAAGAAATTAAGTATACAACCTATTTTTGCTAAGTATGGGTAGAATTTTCACTTTAATTATATATCATTGCATGTATCATCTGTTTTTTGATTTTTGGACCGCCCTTACGAATGGAATTAATGTGGGCTTTTGGATAATATGGGCTTTTAGATATCCATGTGGGTCAAATTGGATTGGACCTGCGGATATTGTTTGACCCAATGGAGACATTTCTCCCACATGGATTAAATGTGTTTTATCCAAATAATTAAAAACTGCTTGAGCAGTTACATAGGCGTAAGGTGGCAGGCCAACTGGGGTATGTGTTTTTACTTTTTCCAATTTTGAACTTCATCAAATACAAGAATGAAGTATTTTACCATTTTCCCCCCTTTTTATTATTCTGTACTTTCAGCATGGAGAAACAGAATTGAATATTGAAATAATAAAAATTAAACATTTACATCAAAGTGATCGGTCTTTTTGCAATACTCTTAATTTTAAAATTTATAAACCCATACACCCCTTATAGCATAATGTATGTAAGGATCATCCCATAGAGAGGTTTGGTACTTTCGTTAGATTTCAAGTGCGATAAGTGCAATTAAGATAAAAGTAAAGATTTTGAGAATGATTGAACTTAAAATTACAACTAACTAAAAACAACTATGGGCAGCCTAATGTCATACAAATCACCAAAAGAACAAATGATATAATGTATGTTAGGTCACCATTGCTATGCTTGCTCTGATCAATTAAGCACATTATAATTTAATTATTCACTAAACTCCTAATTGGCGTGTACTACCCTTGATGTGGGTTAAATTAATTCGAATAAGAATTAGTGCCTAAGAGATTTAAAGTTTAAGATTCATTCATTTATTTGGAAAAGCCACGAAATGGACTCAAATTAAATAGTTATTGGGCTGTTTTTATTTTTAAAGTTAGGGGTCCAATAGATAAAATATTATTTTAAGCCTAAGATTTTTTAAGCCTATTTATCTTAAAGGAATGCCATTACCAAATGAACTCTCAAGGCTTACTAAATGAGTTCATTTAAAGTTAAAAGCCCTAATAGTAGTGATACGCAATTTTAATGATATACTTTATTGCACAAAAACTCATACAAGTATACACGGTCTCTATGCAATATAGTAGTAAATCAAGGTCGATCCTATAAAGATGGTTCAAACTAGAACTAATTACTGAAATTGATTTATGTAATTTTATTTAAACATCGATTAATAAAATTTGAACTAAAAAGTAAAATTGCAAAAATCCAATTAATAGAAAACTTAATTAAATAACAATAACCACTTGAATAAAAGATCTAAGGAAATTTAACGTCATTTAATATTTCACTATTCTTGTGTCATTTTTCACTCAACATATCATCGATTCGTATTGTATTTGATCGAGTAAACAATTACATCCATGAGCCTCTTTCGAGTTCATCATTAAACACTTAATTATATTTCTATGCCAGATGGTTAATACAAACTCATTACACACAAATACTCACATAATATCACATATGAAAACTAGATATATGTCTATTCTAATTCTCAAATGTCATTTTATCAAGTTCTAATTGTCAATATTTTTCTCAAGCATATTAATTACATAAAATCATTCAATTGACTAGGCCTAAATCAATCGAAGACATTAAGAAATGATAAAACAGAATACTAACATATGAAATCAACTCATTTAAACATCAATAAATCATCCACAAGAATAGATCCATATCAAACTACATTAAATCCACTAGAAATAATTTAGTTCTCCATAGATCTACACAAATTCAAGTCAAAATAAAAAAGAATAAATGAACAACATAATAAAAGAGTTAAGAATAGAAATAAGCATCACAAATTCACCGTTGTTCTTGTTTTGAAATCATCCCAAATTACTTCTATGTTGCTCTTGAATGGCTCCTACAACTTGTAGCATGAACTTCTAATGAAACCTTGACTTGAATCTATAAAAAACTCTACAAAAATGAAAAAAAAAAAAAAAAAAAAAAACTCTGGAGATGTTCTGTGGTTTGGTGCACTTTTTTGATATTAAGAAAATGATGAATTTACAGATGAAATGGCTTAGGGTTGGAGAGTTTCCTCTATGCATGTTTGATGCCAATTTGTGACTTATGATAATGAGTCACATTTCACAATCATGTTTAACGAAAATCCCTAGAAAATTAAGACGATCGACGTTTGGCGAACTGCATATAGTGAGATCATCTTATTAATATTTCGCGACCGGAGACCACGAATTGCGATTAGCGAACACCCTTCTCAGAAAGCTCCAACTCCCTTTTAAAAATTGTTTTCTTCCACCATTTTCTTCCATCTTCTCATAACTAAGTCTACAGGCAAAAATACTTGAAAAACAAATTAGAATAACAGTGAATCTTATCTCTGTAATTGTCCTTCTAAGTTTAGGATATAGTTTAACTTTTCATAGCAGAATGTGAGATTGAAAAGGAATTTCAATAGTACAAGTTGAACAATTCGGACAATGTTACAAATCCGAATACTCAACTAGAGGAAGATAGAGAGTCATTTGAATGCTCTATCTTTAGTGGGAGTGATAAAGCTATTGGAATAGCTTATTCATTTGTTCCCAATGGGAGCGAAAAGACTAACAAGTTAGTGCTTTCAAATAAATCAACTTGTAGAAGTAACAAGAAACTATTATGAATTTTTAGAAAGAGACTATTGATTACTCCCTGTATTATCAAGGTGGTAATATGCGTTTAATTGGATATATAAACGCTGATAGGGGAGGTGATTTGGATAAACGAAAATCTACATCTGGTTATGCATTTTTTGCTCAACCAATATGCTATTTCTTGGAGTAACAAGAAGCTATTATACATTACGCTGTTCACCATGGAAGCTGTATCATAGCATGTTCAGCTGCAGTCTATGAAGTAGTTTGGCTCAAGAGATTCTTGAAAAATCTGAATTCGAAATTAATGTGAAGAAATCAGTTACTGTATACTGTGATAGTTAGACAACAATTGTCTATACTAAAGATATGAAATGTCACAGCAAATCGAAGCACATAGAGACTAAGTACAATTTTGTCAGAGATATAATGACAAAAAAAAATATAACAATTTAGTATATATCTATACATGAGATGGTATTGGATTCACTCATAAAAGCTATGACAAGAGATATATTTATATCACATACTAGGTCTTTGAGTTTGTGTAGATTGTGATGTTATAATTGTTACATTAAGTTATATCTGGTTTATGATTAGATACGTCATTTTAGTTATATAAAGCTAGCACATATTCATTTCACATAGATTATATATGAAAGTATGTCGTCAGGTTTTGAGATTGGTATTCTTACACGTACAATTGTCTTGGTTGCTATGAGAGCAAGCTAAGATGAGACACATATATTTTTAGAAAATAAAAATGAAGTTGTTCTCTTAAGGGCTTGAAATATATGAAATGTCGTATTGATTGTAATCAAGATGAGGTTCTACCTAAAATTAATTATTGAACCGCTCATGATGTATCCCCAGCATCATGAGAACCTGATTAAGTCAGATGTGAGTTTCTTGATAATAGGTGCCGAAAGGGCAAGCTTTGGAACTTAGGTTAGGTGCTGGAAAAGCGTCTGAACTAAGATCTATACAGTGAATAATCTCAATATAAAAGACATATGCGTCCTTATTAAAGGATAAGATTCATTGTAACATGCGTTTCATACTGCATGTGCTTATCGTGACCGACATAGAAAATGAGTGAATTTATCCCTGATTCCTCATTGTGTAAATTCCATTGAAGTTTATATAAAACTTCTACCTATGTCCTCAATGACTGTTCACTTTGTCTCAAAGTAATGAGGAGATATTTGTATCATTAGTGTGTCTTCTATGGCTATGATAATGCAGCCTATGGGACATTACTATGATGTCAGTCATTTTGTTGACCAAGGGATGAAAGTGAGACAGGAAGATTTAATGAATTTTATTTTTGTTCCTATAGTTACTAGTCGCGACTAATTGCAATTTGGAATTACAATTGTGATTATATGAAATATTGGAGGATCGAGCATGTTAAGGGATTAAATATGCTCAAGCAAATAAAATTCTATTAAATCTATGACATAATAATAAACAAATTTATAATCTTTTGTATAGCAATACAATTGAGATTTGAAAGACAAGCCACATTGCATATATTATTGTTTATAGGTCACACGGTGTATTTGTCTGTATGAATGTCTGTACTCCTTATCATAAAGGGGTCACCAGTGTTTTCTCTGTAAGTTCTGTTTGGTTCATCTTGTGTGAGTGAGAGATATTGGATTATTGGGTTGTTGGGTCGGGTCCACCCAAGATAACCCAAACCCATGACCCGATCCAAATCCATTAGAATTGGATTGGATCGAATAACCGCTTGACGGTTATTGGCAGTTATCATTGGCGGTTGCTGGCAGTTATCAGAAAATAACCGCCACCTCTATAAATACTTGAGGCATTTCATTTTGTTGAAAAATGATGGAAAAACAATTCTAGAAACTTTACATACAGATCATACTACACATATGAGAGAAAAGAGAAAACAAATGGCAAGGCAAATTACACTGTGATTTGAGGTTCCTTTCCACCTATGTGATTGGAATCCGAGCAGTTGAACAATCCCGAATCCAGGGCAATTTCCGTTGCGTAGAAACGGGTACGTTTTCAGTTACCGTTTTACTGTTTTATAGAATATATAATATACTGTATAAATTCTTTCACAAACAAATTAAAACTACAAAACTTCTAGTTCTAATAGAAAAATTGAGTATTAGAATTTCTAAATCTAATTAAATTGGGAGTGTACAACTTTCGATTCTAACTAAATTTAGAATATGAAACTTATAGTTCTAATTAAATTTGAGAATATAGAACTACTAGTTCTATTTGCAATTTAAAATTTTTAATTTTTGTTTGCAAACTTCAGGTTAAAAATAAGAAATGTAGAAGGGGGATCACATTAAAATACGATACCAAAATATTAATTCAGTGATATTAAATTTACTTTCGAATGCAGAAGATCCAAACTTACTTTCGAATGCGAAAGATCCAAAAAATTGCAATTCTCATAGAGCAATGTTCATAAGATTATATGAATTAAATAGTAAGAAAACAAGTCATATGAATGAAATCTCTCATACTAGATTCGTGTTGATAAAGTGCTATAAAATAAAGTCTAAAACCAATTAATATAGAATACTAGCGAAAATAAGAGAGAAAGTCAGAGAGAAAATAATTCAATTGATGAGATCACTGAATGATTACAAAACATACTTATATATAGACATTGAAAGAAGTATCTTTACTATTAACTAATAATAAAATAAGTGATAATAAGTAGGTTCGTTGACGACGGTGGCATAATAGGTTTGTTGATGACGACGGTGGATTTACATGTGGGTTCGGAGTTGGTTCGACCATTGGAGACCACCGGTTCTGGGTCTTCATGGTGGAGACTCGAAGTGGGTCTCTAGTAGTGGAGACTCAAAACTGGTGTGTGGGTGTATGTGTCTGTGTGTGGAGGAAGGCTGGGTTTGTCTGAAAAGGTCGAGAGTGAGTTTTTGAGGCTTGATGTTGCTGTTATGCTTGATGTTGTTGTTACAGTGTAAGGGTATAGTGATGGAGAGTTTATGCTAGTGGAGAGTTCATATTGTCTTTTATGATGAAAAGTTCATGCTAGTGGAGATCCAAATGCCCACCATCCATCCAATAGAATGAATGGTTGGATCTCCACTTTTTTTTTTTTTTTTTTAAATTTATACATATATATATTTTTTAATTTAGTGTGCTAATCTCCACCGTCTATCTATCAGATGAACGATGAAGATAAGTTTTTATTAGTTTATTTTTTTTATTTTAAATATTATTTATATTATTTTTTTAATTTTTTAATTTTTTTTAATATGGTGTGTTAATCTCTACCGTTCATTTATGGGATGAACGGTGGTTATAAGTTTTTATTAGTTTATGATTTTTATTTTAATATATTATGTTATAATTATTTTATTTTTTAAATAAAATTCTCAATGTTAAAATTATATTTTTACTATTTGTCTAACTTTTCTGTTAATTTAATGATGATGGCGAATTTTGAATAAAAATGAAATTAATATAGAAAAAAAAAGAAATATTATCAAATGTCGGGGGTTTTTTAGGATTCTCTCTAAAATAAAATAATGTAAAGTATAATAAAATAAATTAATATTATAATAATTCATTTTGGAAAGAAAAGCTCATTCCAAAATGGGAATATCCTAAAAAACCCCCTGAAAACGAAAATAATATCAATTTACCCCTCCTTTTAAAAATATTAGCCAAAAAACCCCCTCCTGTATGTCAAAAGCGGTTTCCATCCAAAATTTTAGTGGTTTTGTGAAAAAAACATTAAAAGTCCAGAATACCCTTATGAATTTGAAAAAAAAAATTAAAAAATTAAATAAAAACTAAATAAATTAAATTTAAATAAAAAATAATTAATTAAATTTAGATGAAATTTAAATAAAAAATTTTCATCAAATCTCCACCGTCCATCTTAAGACGGACGGTAGAGATTTTGAAAAAAAAAAAAAAATTTGCAGATCCAATCCCAGACTGGATCTTCATCGTCCATCAATTACGATGGACGGTGGAGATCCAATCTGGATTGAATTTCCACCATCATCTACAGATTCAACCATCATCAATAAGCCAAGATTAAACCTCTTTATCATCATCAACAACACACAATTTTTTTTTTTTTTCGCTTCCATCGCCCACTGGTCCGCACTAGTCCATTATCGGCTTCCTCATCATCATCAACAACAAAAACATTTTTTTTTTTTCGCTTCATCATCATCATCATCAACAACAAAAACAAGAAGAGGAGATGTCTTCATCATCATCAACAACAAAAACTTTTTTTTTTTTTTTTTCGCTTCCATCGCCCACTGGTCCGCACTAGTCCATTATCGGCTTCCTCCTCTGATCGAGTCCTCCGCATCTCCTCTTCTTCCGCTTTCATCTCGCACTGGTCCATACTGGTTTATTACCGACTGGTCACCGGCAGCATAAGGGGTCGACTGGCACTGGTCCAAGAAGTTACGACGGCGTAAGAGGTCGGCGATGGAGAGAGAGAGAGAGAGAGAGAGAGAGAGAGAGAGAGAGAGAGAACGAGTGGTGGTGAGAAAGGGAGATGGAAGAAGCGGTGTTGGATTAGATCTGCCAGAAATTTGTGTGGATGTTGTATGGGTCTTCGATTGGTCTTCCAAGAAGTGAAGGAGATGGAAGAAGCGGTGAGAAAGGGAGATGGAAGTGAAGGAGACAGTGAATGACAGAGAGGAAGAAAGAGGGTGAGTGACCGGAGGAGAGAGAGTTGTGTGGGTGATGTTTTTTAATTTGTTTTGTATTTTCTTTTTGCTTTTAATTTGTTTTTATTTTTTTTAATTAAAAAATTACACAGTATTTTCTAGCTGTATTCCATCACTATCATTAAGTCCAATGACCGTTTTACCCTCAGAATTCACGGAACCGTTACTTTTTTTGACTGTTTTTCTATTCCACTTGACAGTCGGACCTTTTTAGCTAATATTTTCAAAACCAGTGGTGGTTTGACATTATTTTACTTTTTAGGGGGTAAATCGATAATAACCCTTCCAAAATTCTAGACGTGTTCCACATGTTAGTTGTGCGTATATTAACTAGATTAAAATCACAAAACCAAAACGTTTCTCATGTAATCAGAAAAAAAAAAATAGAACAAAAAAATAATGAAACAAACATTTTTCACTTTTACGTATATTATTCATGATTAAAATTTGAACACTATCATAAAAAATACCATTATACATCAATTCACAGGAGGAATTCTTATAATAAATATTTTTTATTATGAGGGTAGATAGTTCACCGTATTATGGGATTAAAAAAATTTTGAATTATAAATATAATATTTAATTTCTATCTATTCGAGATGACATCCATGATCCAACTAGCAGGGTTATTATATTTTCGATTAATTTGCAATCGCACATATAACAGATAACAACGTTTTTTCGTTGGCACCGGTGCAACATCTCGTGTTTTGACTTCAGACACTAGAGTGTGACATATCATTATCATTATCATTTTTTTTTTTTTTTTGAAGATTGACAGATCATTAATTTAGTCATCATATATCAACAACAAATGGTCCACAAATGTTTGCTATTGTGGACCTTTTTCAGAAGGAACAAAAAGAAATTGCCTGGATCTTTCTTCCGTCGTCTCCATTCTCAAACTAAATCGTCTGTCAACTTGTTAGCAGAGGGAGTCAACATTATTCAATCTCCCAACACATTGCACATTGAACTGTTTCTGTCTTTGCTCTACTTTGAATCACGCTTCTTCTTTGGAAGTTCAGTTTGTTGACCACTTGGCCATGCATATCAATTTTTGGTTTTTGATTTTTGTTAGTTTAGCATTGTTTAACTTCACCCAGTTCAGAAATATTGTTTGATTCAAGGTGTTGGGATCATTGCTGCAGACCTCGTTTATTCCTTTTTACAAACCCAAGTTCGAAGTGGGATCCAGTCATACCCTACAATGTAGAAGAACTTTTAATTATATAAGGGTTGTTTTCATTTTTTTTTCCATAAAATTGATGATGTTTCAAAAATAATAAATTATTATTTAAAAAATAATAAATATGAAAAAATCTTTAAAATAAAATAAGAATTGCCCTCAAACAAATTAAATAAAATAATAAACTCTTTTTCATCACAATTGGTTAAAGGTTTAAATCTTACTCTTATTCTAAAAAGTGGATAGTTTTATTTGAATTTAATCACCTTCCCACCATAAAAATAAATAAATAAACAAATTCTAAATTTTTAATTCCTGTAAAACAAATCAAATGAATAATTAAACTATCTCTCATCATTATTTCTAGAATTTCCATATTCAACATGATAGAGATCTTTCTTCATCTTTGTCTACAAAGATTTCTTCCTCAGCAAAAATTAAATTTACATCACCAC
This sequence comes from Nephelium lappaceum, assembly GCA_021234005.1. NCBI lineage: Eukaryota > Viridiplantae > Streptophyta > Magnoliopsida > Sapindales > Sapindaceae > Nephelium > Nephelium lappaceum. The sequence continues at coordinate 14,002,394 of CM038001.1, read as the reverse complement.
CACCATCATAAGTTTTCATCAAGAATATCACATAATAATAATAATAATAATAATAATAATAATAATAATTGTTCATTACTATTATATGTTATTACCATATCTGTCTTCATTAATGTCAACAAAAAAACAATTACACATCTCCTACTCTACGCTCAAATCTCTACTTATGAAGTCATCATCTCTATAATACCAAAACCCCAATCCAACACCCTAGCATCAAAACCCCAAAACCCAATTGCAGTTCAACGCCAATCTCCTCCCTAGTTCATACCTTTTTTTTTTTTTTTTTTTGGCAAAGAGTGATTAATGAAAAATGAAAATTTCCATGTGTGAATCTAAGAAAAAAGAAGAGAAGAATGGAAGAGAAAAACACGGGAGAGGCGTGAAGAGAGAGGTCTAGTAATAATTTTTGGAGGTGAGAGGACAAGTACTGATTTTTATTTTTATTTTTATTTTTATATTGTATTGATTTTTAATTATAATAATTGATACTTCTCCAAAAAATAATAATAATTGATTCTTTTATTTAAATATTTAATTTCATAGAATTACATGTTTACCCTTACTTTTTCAAACAATAAACAGAGTAAATTAATGGTAGGGGATCTTTTGATATTTTTTGAATCATCGAGAGGAAAAATGACTATACGCTAATCATGAAAGGGGAAAACGAAACAAACGCATTACATAAATGCCCATGAGGAAATTTAAATCCCAAATCTTGTGGAAACAAATCACAAGACTAATCATTTTCTTTTTTTTGTTTATCTTTAGAAAAAGAATAATAATTCTCTTAATTCATGACTATTATACTAAACATATTAGTATATTACCATCTACAATTTGTGTATTAAGAGAATATATTTACACATGAACCAAGATCTCAATATTTAACGATTGTCAATCGTTAAAAGGAAAAATGAAAATAACATATTATATAAATATCCGTGAGAAAATTTAAATCCCCAAGCTAGTGGAAACAAATCACTAAGATTAATCATTCTCTTAATTCATGGGTATTATAGTAAACATAATACCATCTACAAATTGTGTATTAAAAGAATACATGTACTCATCAACCAAGACTTGGACACTATGATAATGTGAAATGTCAAGGTGTTAACTAACCACCCCATCGAATATAACACCTAACAATATATTTTATATATATAGTTCGTGGCTTGCACTTGACTTTGACTACAAAAGAAGACAAGATAAATCCGTGTTAAACTCTCAAACCAAAAACGTGCATTTCGACCAGCGGCAGCCAATTTTGAAAATCCAAGATTCAAGTTTGTTAAACAGTTTCAACATCTCTTAATACCAAATTAATGTTTCAGGCAACCAACAGAAGATGAGCAAGGCCATGAAATTCCTCTTCTTGATCGTCTTGATGATCATTTCCGCCATTGATTCTGCTAATGCTTCTTCATCATGTCCTATAGATCTTAGCTACGTTGAAACGTACCCTTGGGACGGCTCTTCGTGCCACGACCCAATTGACAAAAGTTGCTGCCAAACTCTTATAAGCCTTTTCGGGATGGGGCTTGCTCAACACCTCAAAGAAACGTCCATGTTCCAGCTACCAAATGCCACTGCTGCCTCTTCCTGCTGGACTGAATTTCAAGCGAAGCTCGCTGCCTTGTCCATATCACCTTCTTTAGTCCCCTTGTGCTTCCACAACCCAACCCAGTTCGTTGCCAACACTTCAAGCTGTGCTGGAATTTTGACTATCAAAGATTGGACCCAAAAGGTAGGCCAAGAATCCCAGTTAGACATAGCCTGCAAGAACTTGGTTGGATCACTAACGAAGTGCGGTTCATGTGTTGAAGCTGGCAATAATGTGACTTCCCTGCTGGTGAGTTTGGCTCCAAATTCCACAAAATGCTTTTACTTCTCTGTCTTATATGCTGCTGGTATGATCAATGATCCCAAAGACGCAAGCACAGCTGCTTGCATACTGGGTTTGCCTCTGGTTGGACCAGGAACAAACAAGTCATCGTCTAAAAAAAGCCTTATCAAATTGGTCGGGGGGCTTTTGGGTGCTCTTATTGGCGTTCTTCTCGCTTGTTTAGCGATAATTCTGTACAGGAAATGGAAGCAAAAAGCTTCACATCAACAGTTTGTAAGCAGTTTTAAGTCCAGTGTGTTGCCCAACTCGGGTGCCAAATGGTTTCAGGTATCAGAGCTTGAAAGGGCAACAAATGGATTTTCCCAGAAAAACATGATAGGCCAAGGTGGACATGGGATCGTCTACAAAGGAATTCTCTCGGATGGGACATCAGTTGCAGTGAAACAAGTTGTTGATTTGGACTCAAAATGCGATGAAGAGTTCTCCTATGAAGTTGAGATCATAAGCAAAATCAGGCACAGAAATCTTCTCTCTCTTAGGGGCTGTTGTGTAACAAGTGATAACCTGAAAGGTGAAAGAAGGTTTCTTGTATACGATTTCATGTCTAATGGCAGTCTCAATGACCATTTATCCAATAGCCTGACCGGAAACCAATTAACTTGGCCTCTACGTAAGAAAATAATCCTAGATGTTGCTAGAGGACTTGCTTACTTGCACTATGGACTCAAACCTGCCATCTATCATCGCGACATCAAGCCTACCAACATACTTTTAGATTCAGAACTCAATGCTAGAGTTTCAGATTTTGGGTTAGCAAAGCAGAGTTTAGAAGGCCAGTCTCATCTCACCACTAGAGTTGCAGGCACACATGGGTATTTAGCCCCAGAATACGCTCTTTACGGCCAATTAACAGAGAAGAGCGATGTTTACAGCTTTGGAATCGTGATTCTTGAGATCATGAGTGGAAGGAAAGTGCTGGACACATCAAATTCAACGTTTTTGCTGATCACAGACTGGGCTTGGACGCTGGCGAAATCTGGGAAAGTTGAAGAGATATTTGATGAGTGTATAAGAAAAGAAGGGCCAACGGGAGTAATGGAGAGGTTTGTGCAGGTGGGAATTCTGTGTGCTCACGTGATGGTGGCTTTCAGGCCAACCATTGATCAAGCTTTGAAGATGTTAGAAGGTGACATTGATATTCCTACGTTACCAGAAAGGCCATTGCCACTCAGTCATGACTCTTTTAGATCTTCTTTGTCGCATAATTTATCCACAACCCAATCCTCAACAACTAGCTCAGTCTTCACCACCATGTCCAGTGTATGACAATTTTACCTTTCAAATCAAATCTTGTTAATTGTAATTATACGTAGAAGATATATGTGTTGATTCGAGTTGTTTGAGATATATATATATATATATATATGAAGAATATCTTTACATTAAATTTTTATTTATTTTTAATTTGTGAAAATTGACAAAAATAACCCAAAAAAATATTGAGATTTGCAAACTTTTCGTCCTAATATAATTTCACTTCATAGCCAAACAATTCGAAAATGGGCATCCCCAATTCTCTTCAATCTCTACTCTCTCTTTTTTACCCTCTCTCTCTCAAAATATTTTCGTACATCTAACTCTAAGAAACATCTATGGCTAACATTTGTGAATGGATTTGGGTGACATATTACGACACTAAGATTTTAGGTGGAAAAATTAAAGAAGAGGAAAAATCTCTTTCCTCATCAACGCCAAATTAAGGAAAAATCTCCTCATTTTTTTTTTCAAGCTGAATAAATCTCTAATTTTACTTAAATATTTCCTTTTAATTCATCATTTTTGTGTTTGGGTTTTGGTAGATTGTTGTAATAGGAATGATTTGGGTTTACAAATTTGAAAAAACTTGTTACAAAATCCTAGACCTTTCATACAGCAATGATATACATGAAACATTTGAAATGCTTAGATAAAAGAGCAATGCTACACTATCCAAAATTTTATTCAAATTCATTGTCCAAATGAAGCGGCAAACTTATGTGTAATTACAACATTATCAATACATCTTCTTATAATTAATGTGGCTGTTACAAATCATCTTGTCATGTTATTTAAACAAAAATTTTGGATAAATTTTTGGAAAACCTAACATTTTTTAGATGAAATATTATTTAGTTAGAAATATATATATATATATATATATATGGTTTTAAATGTTTGATCGAGCAAATTCTATATGTTTTATTTACGTAGCAATGATTATACATGAAATATTTGGAAACCTTATAAGAAATATGAGCAAACATGAAAGTTCAATGTTTGACCATATGTCATTTAAGGGTTTGAAATGATTGACCCTCAATTGAAATCCGCAAAACAGGAAATCCATTTCCTATTTGAACGAATTTTATTATTGAGTACAAACATTACACCCAAGAAACATAGTTACATCCCTAATTAATTATTACACCCACAAATTTGATAATTAAATTTTTGTTATAAGCACCCAAATAAAGTCAAAGATAACCCTACATAAATGGATTTGAGAAAATTACAAAAATAACCATTTTTTGATGTTGAAATTGAAAAGTAACCATTTTGTCATATTCCCTATTTTTACCAAGTGTATTTTTATCCGAAAATAGTTTTTCTTGCAAAATTTTAAAAAAATGGTTGGTATTCAACTTGGACCTAAAAAAATGGTCATTTACAAAATAAATATATAAATAACCCAATGGATTTTATAATGGGAGCTTTTATAGTAGTGTTGATATTTTAAAAAGAGTAAATTACAATTTAGTTACTCAGTTGAAATCTTAATTCAAGCGGAGCAACCTTTTTAGTTTTATTGCAATTTACCCCATTGCCATTAGTGAGATTCCACTACATTTGATAGTGAACATTGTCAAAGCAGTGAAAAGACGAAAATACCCTTAATATTTGTGTTGACCCAGTTGACCAAATAAAAAAATAAAAAAAAAAAACAAAATCAAAAATTTTTTATTTAAAAACAAATTAAAAAAAAAAGTTATATCTTCGATTAATTTGAGAAAAACAATAAAAATTAAATAAAAAAATAAATCAGCTCCATCCCTAAAATAAAACATTATCCCTATAAAAAAGACATCATCCCTATTAGAACTCTCATTGTTTCTCACCGTCGTTCTCATCTCCTCTCTTCTCCTCTCTCTGTTGCGCTCATCTCCTCTTCTCTCCTCCCTTCTCTTTGTTGCCACTCTCTTCTCTTCGCCAGTGCTCCCTTTCCTTTTTTTTTCCTTCTCTCTTCTATTTTTTCCTTTCTTCTTGTCGCTGCTCTCTTCTCTTTTATCATTTGAGTTCATTGTCGAACCCAGATACACCTTTATCTAAGTTCTCATGGATGAACCTTTATCTAGGTTCTCATCGACAAACCCAGTCGAACCTTATCTAGGTTCGTCGATGAGAACCCAAATGAAGGTTGATTTATCTTTTTTTTTTTTTTCAATTTGATTAAGGATTTTGATTTCAGTGATGATGTTGGGTTTGATGATTTTGTAGGAGATTGATTATGTTAGGTTTGATTAATGATGTTGGAAGGTTCATTGATGATGGTTGATATTGTTTGGGTCCATTTTTTTGGGTTTCCAAGAGTGGATTGATGATCTTGGGTGATTGATTGATGATGATTGATGATGTTTGGGGGCCATTTTTTTGGTTTCCATTCGCTTGGAAACCCAAATCTGGGTTCTCATGCGACTAGAAACTCAGTCTGTAAACCCAGAATTTCTGGGTTTCTAATGAGAATAAAGAGGGGAGAGAGGGAAGGGGAGAGAAGAGGGAGAAAATGGGAGAAGATGGAGAGAAGAGAATGTAGAAGATGATTGATGATTTTGAATTAGAAGAAGATTGATGTGGGAGAAGATTGATGATTGAATATGATTGATGATTTTGAACTGGAAAAATTTGATGTTTGAGAATATTGATGATTGAATATTTATTTTTTATTTATTTTATTTAATTTTTATTTAATATATATTTTTATATTGATCTCCATCATGAGATGTGATTAAAATTTTTTATTTAATTTGTTTCAAAGTTTTTAAAAATTATTTTAAAAGAAAAATAAAAATAATATCAAAAGATAATTTTATCTCTTAATCAGTTAATTCTACAAGGATCCACTAACAATAGTGGAGGTAAATTGCAATAAAAGTAAAAATGTTTCTCCATTTGAATTAAGGTTTTAACTAAATAGCTAAATTATAATTTACTGGTTAAATATTCGGTGTGAAAAATTAAAATGGTCCACTTTATTTATATAAATAATTTAAATTATATATATATATTAGTTTTATTGTCAGTACCTTTTAACTTTAAAAAAGTTAGGGCCAAAAAACTCACTCAACCATCCATTAGATCTCATGGACAAAAAAATAAATAATTATCATTTGGTAATAATCAATAGTAATTATTTATTTCCATTTTTATCTTTTTTTTTTTTTCCTATTCATCACATCTAATGGATGATTGAAATTTTTTAGTAAAAAAATTAGAAGACACTGGCTGTAGAACCAATACATACATATATATATATATATATATATATTTCATCCATTCATCCATAACAAAGCATAATTTCATCCATTCATTTAATTTGATGCTAAAAAAAAAAAAAAAAATCAAGGACCAAGTTTATCTAAAACATATATTACTTGTCATTAACCATGGTGTAAAAGAAAGAAAAAACACATTTGGTGGTTGAAAAAATGACAGAAATTTGTAAAAGCAAAGCCAGACAAAGTTACATTAAGGATCGTTTGGCACATAAGAAGGGAAAGGAAATGCTAATGAGATTGGAAATGATTGATATTTGATGGGATTTGATTTAATTAAAAAATTACTGTTCCATGTTTTATATAACTTGGGATTGAATTAAAATTATATTATATTGTATTTGAAAGATTTGGTAGAAAAGAGAGAAAGAAAGCTCATATCAGTGGGCATTACTGAACAAAAAAATAAACAGAAAAATAAAAAAAGAAAAGTAGAGGATAGAGAAATAAAAAAGTTGGTACAACAAAAAAGATTTAAAAAAAAAAGAAAGTTGAGGAAAGAGAAACAAAAAAAGCTAGCAGGGCATTTCCTTTTATGAGAAATCCCACTATAGTAGTTAGGAATGAAAAATCCCATGGCACAAGATTTCAAACATGATGGGATTGAGTTTTGAATCTCTATCAAGTCTCTTAAAACATAGGTCAACATAAGATTGAAAATTTTTAATCCAATCCTATGATATTTCCTGTGAGCCAAACACGCCCTAAGTATGTTTGTTATAAGGGATTTGATTGAGATTGGATAAATTCCAATTCATTTCCTTGTTTAGTGGTTACATGAAATTGGATTTCTTCAATCCAATCTAACCATTTTATCCCATGTTGATGAGATAAATTTGACTCATCAATTTGGTAGGATAACATCAGACATTTAAAAAAAAAAATTATTATGAAATAAAGTCTAAAAGTGTTGGAATTAGAATATGTTATGAAATAAAAGCCTAAAATCAATAAACGAACAATAGAGAAAGGGAAAACATAAGAGAAAGAGTAACCTTTTTATTATTTTATTCAATTGTGTATCAAATACATTCTCATATTCTCTATTTATAGGCAAAAAGTCATAAGAACCATAAGTAAAAGCATAAGTTACATATGACATTAAGGCATTAATAAGGAGAGTATTATTGATGAAGGTTATGGAATATCAATGTCAGGACCCACACCGAATGCCCATGTGGAACCTGATGGGAGTCCCGAAACACCCCGTCGAAACTCAATCGAATCACTCTAACTCGAAAGGATCCCGTTGAGGTACCACTCTTACTTAAAATTTCTTTTCTCGTGAACACGGGTGTAAATTTTTTTTTTCCTTTTAGTGTACGTTTCAAAACAAGGTTATAAAAATTTTGGCAACACAATGCCTATTTTTCTAAAAATTTCACCCTGCGAAAGTTTAGAAAATAGGTATACTGCTATAACAACCAAATTCTCAACTTCTGGGCCTCAGACTCTCTTTTCCTTTTTCCACAAATAGGTTTTCAATTTAAAATAAAACTTGAAAATCATTTCATTTACATAGAAGTGTACTATACATGTCAAAATATAATATTTACAAAATATAAATCAAATCATGATTAGTACGCATGAACATGATATTTTAAAATAACCAAGTGCAGTTGCATCGTGTCTTCAGCCCATCTGCACGTCCAACGGAGCCCCTTCGAATTGGTGGCTCGTACATGTACTTGGAGATGATTTTTTTCAAAAACATAAAAAGAGTGATGAGTATTTAACTCAATGATTGGGTAAACTTTTTAAGCTATAATATTTGTTTTCTAAATATATATATCTTCCCAAAATCATTTGAAAAACTAATAATTTCTTCATAACTTTTATAAAACTGTAAAAATAGTATAAAACATATAAATATTACTTTACTACTCGAAAACTAGTAATAACTTCCATAAAATGTAAACTTTCTGGTTTTCTAACTTCACATCTAATGGTGTGTTTTTTCCTTTTAAAACTAGCCAAGGTAACCCAGGGAAACTTATCCTTATGTGATGGTATGTATACACGCCACTTGGACTCGGGAATGCTATCATGTGTAGTCGCAGATGTGGGAAACTCTAGGGTCGCGATTCCCCCTCCAACATCAGATATATCTACACTACCATATATGTGCATAGGGCGACATACTGACTCAAACTCCAAAGTTAGTGACTCTTCCAACTATCTTCCCTTACACGCATATGGTATTTCGGCCGAGTATACTGGGGATTAGGGTAAACCAAATGCATTTATAATTTCCTTTAGCATGTTTCTTTTATGCATGTATTTTACTCAAACATGCTAAATTGCTTTACTACTATATATATAAATACATTTACAACATGAATTTAGAAACCTGCATGCATCTTTAGGAAATACTAACATACTAAAAGTTTAATCAATTCAACATTTATAAAATGGATATATAATCAACATTTGCAATTATAAATTATCAACTAGTAAAACTCATAAAAACTTTTAAAATAACCATATTCACAACTTGCTTCCCAAATTAGCAAACCACTCCTTCAAGTTCTTCCTTTGCCCTTCACTCCTCCTACGCTTTAATCCAAACATAATTTTCACTTAGAACTTATACATGCATTAAACTAATAAATTCAATTTATAATTTGAATCATAACCCTTTAACTTGGCCAATTGAAATTAATATATATACACATGACTTTCTTTTTCATTTTCCTTGATTCCAACCAACTTAAGCACATATAAATAAACGTAAAACTCCATCAAAATCATCAAACATAAATGGAATCAAGAGATATACGCAAAGTTGAAAATTTTCACTTAATAGCATATCATCCATTTTCTTTTGTTTTCTTAGCACCTATCAACTTGAATCCATGACAAAACATCATACAATTATATCAAAGTATCAAAATCACTTCAAACACACATAAACCCCAATCTAACCAAATATACTAGTATGCATCCTTCAATCATTCATTTCATTTTCTTTCCACAAATCAACTTGAAATCATGTCAAACCTCATGTAAATTCTTCAAACACCAAAATCAATCCAATTATATCACCAAATTCCTCTTGGCCATATATGCATACCCACACATTCAAACCATTTTCTTTCATTTCCATGATCATCAATCACATCAAAATTCATGGTAAATAAACTAAATCCTAAACAACACCAATTCTCATTCAATTCAAGAGTTCCTTTTCCATTAGAATGCTTACCAATTGGTCTTGGGTCCCTAGATTTGTTTTCCTCCAAGTTTAAAGCCTCCAAAACTCTAAATCCATGCATAAAAAGTTCATCAATCACCAAAACCAAAAGTGGAAAGCATTGGATAGTTTTACTGTCCAGATTTTTTTCACACAATCACACCATAAAAACTCAATCCTTACCTTTCCAAATCACTTGATTTTTGTTGAATAACTTCCCTAGACTTGTTCACAACCTTTTAGGGGTTTGAAATTTGTTGAAAATGGCTTGAAAAGAGATAAAATAAGCTGCTATTCCAGGTGTCTCTTTTACAGTACAGGATTGCTCTGTTTTTCTACTTTAGCTGAATGTTTCTGCATTCTTCTGCAGATTTCTAGCTCATTCTTCACTTATTTATAACCATTAGTTAGCTAACTAATTGCCCCTCAAGTTTGACAAATAATTACACTTCATGCCCTTAGCTTGTCTTGCCTATTTTGCCCTTAAACTATCACCACAATGTCAATCATGTCCTTGGTCACATTTGTTTACATTTTTATTGGTTCAATTATCTCTTGCTTTCTCACTTTCTTTCTTCTCAATTTTCTCTAGAATCATTCACTTTATATAATCCTCATTTTACTTTACCAAAATACCCTTAAAATGTTTTAGTATCCATTGATTTAATCACTACATATAATTTGACCCTCCATAAATAGTTTATAATTAAAGTTAGGTCAAAATGTCTGTTTTACCCATCTAATTATTTCTTGATTCTTAAGTATCATTGATTCTCTAATGAATAATATATTCATAACAACTTATAAATTTATCTTTCTGTTTACATATGAATAGAAAGTTGAGCACTCTCATTGTTCAAGTTTTGAATCAACCCTAAAGGGAACTATTTTTTTACTTCTCACAAGAAGAAGTAGATTTTACTATTATATAGAATGTTCCCAGCTACTTACTAAATCATATCCCCAAAGTACGAAGTTATTGATCAGACATCTACACCTATCTCATCCATGTAAATCAACGAAAATAACTCAACAAGTAAAAGTCCATAATACATTCAGAATTAAGATCAATTCATATATGATCATTTGGTCGATAAATATGAATCTCTAACTTTAATGGATATTAGTTAGAGATTTATGTTTATCTTGGTCCAGTCTTGTATAATCTTTATTATATAATATCTCTCCATTTCCATGTGACCACATGAACGGTCTTGAATAAAACTGTCGTATCAAATACGAAATGGACCGCGATTGTAAATTTACTACAAACAAAATACCCAACTTCATTGTTTTTTTTATGAACTTTTTAGATTACTTATCTTAAACTAAATTTGCTTGCATATAACATTTATATACTTAGTTTGAGATTACATTAGTAAACAATGATGTTTCATGATATTCGTATAAAGCCAATATTTCGCAAATGCACATAAATTAAATAAAATAAATATATTTTATTTATTATTTATTTAAACGTTTACAAATTACAAGCTTTTAGGGCATAAATCCTAACAATAACAATATTCTTAAAATTATTTAAACAAACACTAAGAACATTGATATCTCACAAAGAATAAATTTTATATATTTTCCGCATAGTACACAAATAAAGAAAAGAATATTTTTTTTTTTTACTCTCCATACATGGAATAAAGACAAATTTCATACAATTTTTTCTTTTCTCTCTTTTTGCATCAAACAAACCAATAAAACAAAATTTTTAAATCAATCTTTTGCATCCAAAAGGCGAAAATCAATTAAACTTGAAGAAAAACTCATTTTAGATATAACATAACATCCTTTAGTATAGCATGACATATATATAAAACACATATACTAATAAGATTATTTGAATCAAATAAGAGGAAGTAGATCACATGAATGAGATCTCTCATACCAAATTCATGCTGGTAGCATATTATGAAATAAAGTCTAAAAGCATTGGAATTAGAACATGTTATGAAATAAAAGCTTAAAAGCAATAAACAAATAATAGAGGAACGGGAAAACATAAGAGAAAGAATAACCTTTGTATTCTCTTGTTCAATTGTGTATCAAACACATTCTTACATTCTCTATTTATAGGCAAAGAGTTATAAGAACCATAAGTACAGCCATAAATTATATATGACATTAAGGCACTAATAAGGAGAGCATTATTGACGAAGGCGATGAAATATCAAAGGGTGACATTTTTAATTTTTAATATTTTTCTTTTTCTCATTTTCCTTTATCACATTAATGATATAAAACATTAAATTTAATTTTAATATTATTTTATATTTTATTAAAATATTAAACATAATATCTTTTAATAATAATTATAAAATAAATATTATTTTAAATAAAATTTATTCTAAAGAATTAGATTTTACTTTTCAAACTAGTATTAAAATTCTTGTAGTTTTATTTCATCCAATCCTTTTAATATATCAAACAGTAAAAATATTATTTCTATTTTAATCTCATAAAAAAATTAAATACATCACGATATTAATTTATTCCATTCATTTTTAAACGAAAGAATTATTGAGAAGCCTCTGAAAATTTGCCTTATTACAATCGAAAATCACTTTTGTATTTTGTAACAATGACCTCCCTTGTATTAACAGTTTGACTATATTAATTATTTGAGATGACTGAAAAATAACAAAATAGAATAAAATGACGAGAATACCCATGACTAACTAATTTGTGGTTTTACTCTTGTGGGAAAAAAAAAACTTTTAAAAAATCTCAACCGTCCATTTAAAAAAAAAACGGTTGAGATCTAGCTAAAAAAAAACTTTAAATTCTAGAAATAATTAAAAAATAAAAATAATTAAAAATAATTGAAATAAAAAAAATAAAAATAAAAAAAATGAGATTTGCACCATCCATCATGTTGATGGATGGTGGTGAATGGTGATTAATTTTAGAAAACCAAATTTTTTTAAAAAAAAACTTTTATATTTAAAAAAAATATTAAAGAAAAAATGGATTGAGATCCAATCTCCAAATTAGTCTCCACCGTCCATTTGATGAGATGGTTGGTGGAGATCTAATCTAGAGAGATTGGATCTCCATTTATTAAAGTCAGCTATACCCGAACTCATGGTTTCATCATCTTCTTCCCCTAGCCGGTAATTATCTCTCTCTCTTTCTTATTCTTCTTGTCAATCTTTTCTTCTTTTTCTTTGTCTTCTTCTCCAGTCACCGAGCGTTTGGGCTTCCTGATTGAAACCCAGACGTCGATTTGTGGAAACCCAGATCGACGTCTAGGTTTCGATCTAAAAACCCAAATGTCTAAGTACTGGGCATTCGGGTTTCTAGATCGAAACCCAGACGTCGATCTGGGTCTGGATCGACGTATGGGTTTCGATTTGGAAACCTAGACACTGGTTTGGTTCCATTCGGTATGGTTCCAACTTGGAACAGATTTGCTAGATCGGCGATGATCTGATATCCTCCATTTTCGTTCTCTCTCTTTGCTCTCACCATGATTGGGTATATGATTTTGCGATTGATTTTTACTCCTAGATGTTATTGTAGTTGTATGTGCGATTGATTGATTGTGTGGGTCAATGATTTTACAGATGGTGTTAATGATTGTGTTGATTGTAGATGGTGTTGATAATGATGTTCTTGGGTCTGTTTGATGATGATGGTAGTGGTTTTTGTTTGAAGAAGGCAGTGGTTTTTGTTTGTGTTGATGATTGATGATGTTGGACCTTTGTTTGTGCTATTTGTGTTGATGATTTTTTGTATTGACGGCTAATGATTATGGATCATTGTTCATGAACTAGACCTTTGTTAATGAACCTAGATATTTATTATCAAAACCTAGACTCTATTGAATGTTGATGAACCATCATCAACAGAGGTTAAATTATTTTTTATAGTTAAAATTTATTTTTAAAAAATTTTTAGGATCATTTAATTTTAAAATTATTTTTAAGTTTTTAAAATTTTATATTATTTTAAATGGATCTCCATTGGCCCGATGGCCACTGGAGATCCAAACAACATATTAATCAATATATTTTTAAATAAAAATATAAAAATAAGAGAGAATGACCAAAATATATTTATTGCAGTTAACTCTTACAGTCAACTATGGTCAAATCATTAATGTAGGGAATGATATTATAATAAAAGGTAAAAATGATTTCCGGTTATAATAATGCATATATTTAGAGGGTTATGAGTAATTCCATCATTTTGAACTACGGTAATTCAATCAGATGCAAATAATCCAATTAAATCAGACGACTAAAGGACGCGTACGAATCAATCAAATAGAAGTATTCAAAAGAATTGACATGGGCGACCACCGACGCTTCAAAAGGGCAGAGAGAGAGAGAGAGAGAGAGAAGGGAGAGAGTGTGGGGGACTGTTGATTCATCGTGTCATAAGCAATTTCCTTCTAACAACCTATACTTCTAAAAATTCCCTCATATTTTGGTTACCACCCATTTTCTTCTTCATCATCCACTTCCCGCCATTTTGTCACCACCATCTCTCAGATCTCGAGTTCCATTTACGAGAAAAACAAATATCCATCCTCGGATTGTTAGATCTGAATTGACAGACAGGTTGTGGAAATGGACGAGTTCGGCGTATTAACGGAGCGGTTTGGCCTGAAACCCCAAGGTAAATCTGCTCCAATGGCTGCTTCAAAGCAGCGACCTGCCCCCACGCCTCGTAATCCAACTTTCAGCACATCCAATGGGTTTCCTGACGACATTCTCTTCCAGTCAAACCCTAACACCGCCTTCCACGACGACGTTTTCGGCCAATTTCAAAATTCCTCCACCAACCCAAACAAGGATTACGATTACGACGACGTTTTCGGTTTGAATACCGGAAACGACGACGTCTTTGGATCGTTTGCTTCTCCACCGAAGCAGAGCGGTGGTTTAGATGATGACTTGTTGGGCGGTTTTGGTGGATCTAAGATTTCGAACCAAACTGCCAACGCTTCTGATGATTTGATACCTGGCTTTGCTCCTGTTAATGGGTAGGTGCTCCTTTAGTTTGATCATAGATATCGAGACCATTTCAATTTATTGAATTGAAATGTGAATACGTCATTCATTTATTAGATGATTGATTAATTAACTAATGTCTAGTTAGATTGCCGGTCCATACTTTACTAGTTGAATACTTTCCATCAATGACGTTGTGCAACATAAATTCGGATTTCTTGTTGTGGTTGCCCCTGTCATTGTTGCTATAATTATGAACAAGTTGATTATGTGGGTGTCAGTGTATACATATTTTACTCTAAACATCCTGGAGGTCTGTATTCATTTATATGTTGCTTCCTTTTAAACCGTGGCTCGCAGTTATAATGATATAGAGGTGCCAACTTATATTTTCTGTTTGTAGCAAATAAATATGTGCCAAACCTTATTTGCAAGTTTGCTAATCAGATTCTAGTGTTTTTTTATCATACAGATAACCTTTTCTATGGATGTTGTGAGATAGTTATTTCAAATTTATTATGTTGCAATGTGTAAGATGCTTTAATTCTCATCTTCTTTTCCTTTATGCAGAACAAATGTGGAGGCAACTAACTCAACCTTTGTGTCAGCAGAAGATCCGTTCATAGTATTAGAAAGAACGTCAACCCCGGGAAACAGTTCCTCAGATCCATTTGCGGATCCGCTGGAAGAGCTTGGTAAAATAACTCAATCGGGTGGCTCGAAACCAAATGTTTCAAAAGCTTCTTCAATATTGAAACCCCCTCCTAGACCAGCTCAAGTCTTGAAAGCAGATAAAGGTCCTTTTCTTTCTATCATTTTAGATCGGAGAATAGGTGTACAAATACCATTTTGTTCTTTTGATCTGAGAATCTTAATAGTGATATATGCTTTGTGGTGCAGAGAGGACTTCAATAGATGAACTTGAAGATTTTGCTATGGGTAAAGTGCGAAATAGTTCTGATGGACACTCAGGCTTACATCATCCTAAAGAGAGAAATAGTGTTAAAGCTAGTAAATATAAAGAAGCTGAAGATGCCGCACAAAAAACCCAAAAAAAGGGTGGGGATGATCTAGAAGATTTTTTTGGTGCGGGTTCTCGATCAAGCAGTGTACCTCGGTCAAGAGCTTCAACTACAGTAAGAACTATTGATGTAAAGGGTATTATTACTTTGCAGCACTTAAGATTACATTATTTTATTCCTTGCATGCTTTGCAGGATCGTATCTTTGATACGAAGGTTAACAGTAGAGGGGCTGATGTGGCACTGAAGAAATCTTCTGGTGGCTCATCTACTCTTAGGAAGGTTTCGTCTGCAAACAATGTGGTTGATGACCTTTCTTCAATTTTTGGAGGTGTGTTTTTTTTTTTTTTTTTTTTTTTTTTTTTCAAGTTAACTTTTGCTCATAGCTCTGCTTATTCAATTTTGGTAAATATCATCTTTAAAGCTGACAATTTTGTTCTCAACAGCTGCCCCATTATTTGGAGAATTTGAGGAATTTGAAGGGGAACCAGAAGACAGACGAAGAGCCAGATTGGGACGTCAAATGAGGACCAATGATCGAATGGTGCGTGCTCTTTGATTTTTTAAGATGTGTCTAGATTTCTTTCCAGGATGAATGAACTTACATCACACACACACACAACACACACACATGTATATAGATACGAAAATTCTCTATTGCAAATGGTTTGCAAGAAATAATTTTCAGATTCCGAATTTAAATTTTAAGATAGTGAATTTGTAATGATGCACATAGCTGAAAGAAAATTTCACTTACTGAAATTCTCTTAGAGAATGTGTATGTTAAAAATTTGTTGTCTTGAAATATTTTCTTCTGATTTGTACATATGTATCTGTAGTGCTAAAACATGTTTTGACATGATGTCATTACCATCAGATCTTATCAGATAGGTTGGATGGTGTGGATTAGATTACCTTTTTTTTTTTTTATAATGTCTCTCTTCTATTCTTCTCTGTCCTCTCATTCTTCAGTTAAAACCTTAATTTTTTGGCTTCTCTCATCTGTCATCTCTATCTAAATAATCTCCTCCCTTGTCACTTCTCTCTAGTCCATATTTTTGTTTTCTCCTCTCTAACATCTTCTGTTTTTAGCTTTACTTGACCTTTTTCACCCTCATCGAGTCACACCCTTTCTTCTTCCTTTTTCTCCTGTCCAATTTCTGTAGCTATGTTCGCATTCTGGTATCCAAGATTCATTAAAAAATCTTATTATGGTGCTCTAATTGAAACTTTGTAGCGAACAAAGTTATTAAAGTGCTTTGACCAAAACTTTCTTGTAGTAAGAGCATTAGACCTTTTTCTCTTGTGCAAAAGAAATTAAAATGCGATGTGTTAAAGTTTTTAAAGATTGTGAAGCCCATTAATCATTATGAAGTCCCAAAAACTGTAAATCTTAAACGGAAAAAATAAATAAATAAAATAACCCAGAAATAAAAAAGTGCAAAAATTTAATTGTAGCATTTTGAAAATATTTTTATGGCTCTTTGATGGATAACCTGTAACTTTTTGCTACAAAATTAATCTTTTATTATTTTACTGAATCACAATTTAACTGTTGAATTTAACAGTTATGATGAGAGGTCGGAATTCTTTAAAAACCTGGGACAAGCTGATAGGATAATAACTATATCCTTGATATAAATGTGCCAAGAAATTTTCAACTGAAATAACCGACCTGGAAAAAAAGAGAGAAGAGATATATTTCATTTAAGCAGGAGCTGAAAATAGTGATGTTTTTATGACTCTTTTTTCCTTGATATTCTCCAAACTGACTGTGGTGCTTCTAGTTTGAGCTTTATTATCCTTATCAAAACATAAGCTACAATTGATCTAAACTTTAAGTGCCCTTTGGCTGTTGGGTCTTAGCTGCATGATGTTGACCTCATAGACTGAGATTTAACACATGTTTAATGTTCTTTGGACTGAATGGCTCAAACTGTTCTGTTGCATTTCATACTGTTTCACACTGGGAAATTCTGCAGTTTGAAGTATTGTTGTATGTACAGGCTCAAGCGGTTGCTGATATGAACCAGCGAGACTTCAAAACTCAGCAGGAACAAGAAGAGAGGAGTGTAAGTATTTGTGATGTGTGGATTATATATGCGGATTCTGTATATAACAGATTTAGTCAATGTTTTGAAAGGCGAAAAGCGAGGCGAGGCGGTCGCCTTGAGGCAATTGAGGCGATCGCCTCGACTCCAAATTAAAAAAAAAATTCAAAAAAAATTTAAAAAGACCGCTTACATACAAAATCATCAATAACATTTTAAATCATAATGAAAACTAATGTTAAACACATAAATATCAAACAAAATAGCAACAACACAAACAAAATATGGATCATCCATATCATCCTAACACACAAAATCATCCATATCATCCTAACACACAAAATCATCCATATAAATCCTAACATACAAAATATCAAATAATCTATATCATCCTAACGACCACTAGTATCAAATAAAGGATCATTTGAATCTAGTGGCCTAAAATTTGGATCAAAATGTAAAGTTGAATCTGGAGGTAAGGTTGCATCTTCATCTAGTGTGTCATCCTCCAAAGAATCATCTTCCTCATCACTAGTCTCATCCTCCTCCCACTCGGATTCTTCAGCCTCTAGTTGTGTATTCTTCCTTTTGTCTAACAAATAATATATAATAAAAATTTAGTGACTCTCATATCATTAAATCTAAATAGAACTTACTATGTTAAGTTAGAGAATAACTTACTTGTACTTCCTTTTCTCTTTCTCCTTAATTGCCTACTGCCACTCGGTTGACTCATGTCAACTCTTAAGGATTCATCATTCACCCATTCATCATCAGAAGGCACCTTATCACTAACAACCAAAGGATCCTCATAAGCTTTTAGTGTTTGTTTTTTTAAGTACCTATGTTGTATAATCTTCTATTGTACATGACAAACACCAAATCATTCAATTTCTTGGCGTGCAATCGATTTCTTTTCTTTGTATGAATCTACACAAATGTTGAGCATTAAGGAAAAATTAATTTAGTATATATTAAATTAGTGTATATGTATATATATATATATATATTAATCTAGAAAGCTATACCATATTAAATGCACTCCAATTCCTTTCACAAGCGGAGGACGAGCAAGTGAGACTCAAATTTCTCACAGCAAAAGATGTAAGTTCAGGGGTCTTGGCTCCAAATGCACGCCACCATTCAGCTGCAAATAATCATTTAGGAATTAAGAGAGTACTACAAATTTCATAAAGAAATTAGGAATTAAGAGAACTTGACATACTAGGGCTACGTTTGTACACGGTACTCTTCGTCAATGAATATCCCAACATCCCTTGTTTTTGATCATATGCATCCATTTGAACATGAGCCTTAATTTTATCCTCCTCATTGGCAAAAAGTTTCTCTACACATATAATAAACCCCCTCTTAATCTCTGGATGTTCGGAATAATTGTCACTATAATGGATTTGAGGATTCAAAAAGTAGGCAGCTACATGCAAATGGCGGTGCAACTGAAACTCCCATTTCTCATCAATAATGTCCCATATCTCCTTGTAAGCCCCTAAATCACCTTCAAAGTTTCTAGCTATTTCCTCCTTGGCTTTATCAATAGCATCATAAATGAATCCCATTGCCGGCATTTTTTCAGAATCCACCATCCTCAGCACATCCACAATGGGCTTAGTTGTCTTCAGTACATAAGCAACACTACCCCAGAAGCTCCTATCCCTGAATATGATGTCTCTTACTGCTTTTCCCTCTGATTTGTTACTCCAAGTACTCTCCTGCCACTCTTTTGAACTGAACATCGTCTCCAATGGCTTTCTTAGATTGTACATACTTTGTAAAGTCAAGTATGCAGTCGCAAATCTTATAGGAGCAGGACGAACCAACTCTTTGTTCGTATGGCTCCTTATCAAAGCCAATACCCACCCATGATTATAGATGAAATTACTAACTTTCTTTGCTTTTAACAAGGCACGTTTGTGTTGAGGAAGTTCTCCAATTTTCTCAAGTATTAAGTCAATGCAATGAGCAGCACAGGGCGTCCACCATAGACGTTTTCTCTTTGCCATCAACATGTCACCTGCTTTTTTATAGTTGGATGCATTATCCGTCACTACTTGAAGAATAAGATCTTCACCAACTTCTTCAACTACATCATCTAGTAGGTTAAACATCAAATTTGCATCTTTCACCACATCACTTACATCAACTGATTTTAAAAAAACCGAACCATACGGATTGTTCACAATGAAGTTCACCAATTGCCTTCCTCTTATATCCTTCCATCCATTCGACAATATTGACACTCCTGTCTGTGGCCATGTCTTCTTTATGTCATCAACAATAGCCATTGTGTTCCCTACTTCGTCGTTCAAAAACTTAGTGCGCATCTCATGTAGTGTAGGGGGTTTTAAACCACGTCCATAATTACCAATTGATCGGCACATATTAATGAATGAAAGACTCTGCACAACATTAAATGCAATTCCGTTCTCAAAGAAGAACCTACTAATATCCATTCATGTTCGATAATGTGCCTCTCATTCACCTCCTATAGATGGTCTCTATCCCTCCAACTGCATATCATCCTCTCCCCCCTCACTCAAAAACCTATCCATTGGCCCCCTGATTCCTCTTTGGGTCATAGAACCAGTATTTGAACCTCAGGTAGATGAATGAGGAACGCTGAAGTTAATAGAACTGTCAAGTCTTTCTTCCCGTTCTGATTGAGACTTCTTTTTGGCATCTTTAGTTTTGGCCATGTACTTCTTAATTTCATCCTGAGCTTCCAAGCTAACCCTTTCACATGGGGCAGCATTCCCATGAGTACCCGCAAGGTGCTCATTCAACCTAAACACTCCCCCTGTGATTATTTTTTCACAAAAAATGTAGCGGATATACTTGTATGGTTTCCGTGCATCCAATTGAACCTCAATCCCATACTTCCAAGTCGGATCTTTCCGGTTCGACATTCCACACAAAATGTACAACAAATCGTGTGCAAAAACAACTTATAATTTATAAGTAAACAACAAATTGTTCTAATAATATACAAAACTGTCAAAACAATAAACAACCTATGAAATGCATGGCCTAAAATGATTAAATCAACAATATATCAAAACTGTCAACAATATTATTCTATGTTTATCAACAAAACAAATTCCCCATATGTTGGAATGCCCAAAACAGAACATGGAGATTGACCTTGACATCACTCGGTTTTGTGTAAAATGTAGATAAAGTGATAAATAGATAGTAACCAATCAAAAGTCCAAGAAAAGTTCCAAATCCAAACCGAAAAAACCCAATACATGTTCGACTATACCCATCTCAGCTCACACAAGATTCAACAACAAGAAAAATGCATGCACGAACATAATGGTAAGTAAACTGTCAAAAATATACAGTATACAAGCTGAAATTCAGCATTTTAACCAAGACCCATTGTTCAAACCCATTGTATAACAACTTTAAGGTCAAAAGAAGTTGAAAGAAGTTGAAAGAAACTTACTTTCGACTGGAGAGAGCTGGCTGTCGGCGTCGGATCTTGGAAGAATCAGAGTTGAGAGGCTTTGAGTGACTTAAGAGGAGGATTTTAGTGATGGATGGAGAGGATTTGAAGAGAAAATCACACCAAAATGACAGAAAAGTATGAAAACAGCACAAAGACAGTAGAGACGAGTTGTTTTCATGATTCTGCAGTGAGTTAGTGTTTTAAATGGGCAAAAACAATGTTGAAATGTCCTATTTGCCCTCAGAGCGCATAAGAGCGCCTCAGCCTCGCCTCAGACAAAGGCAAGGCGGAGGCGGTCGCCTCAAGGCGGGCCTGAGGGCCATTTTCGCCTAAACTGGACGCCTTGAGGCGCCGAAGCCACCAAGGAGGCGCCACCTCGCCTCGCCTTTCAAAACACTGGATTTAGTATCTCTGCTCTGGGAGATTGATTTCCTAAAGATAGATGTATGTATATATATATTATATTTTTTGTGGATATGTGTCTATATTGTTGTATCTTTACTATTCTATTGTTAGGACTTGGGGTGGTTGGTAATATTCATGCTTATCAGTTGGTAATATTGATACTTATCTACACTCTTTATACTTCTTTCTTTACCTAATTGTTGCTTAAATTATGTTGACATAGTTGTAATTTAATTTGCACAGAGAATTGCTGATGCTTTGGATGTTGACATAAAGCGCTGGGCTGCAGGGAAAGAAGGCAACATGCGTGCACTATTATCATCATTGCAACAAGTGCGTTAAATATTTTATTTTTCTGTATAGAAGATATTGCGTTAAATATTTTATTTTTCTGTATAGAAGATATTCTTTACAATAAAGTTCTGGTGTTTTAATTTGCAAGAAAATGTCTGCTAGGAGTGCATTTTCTTGAATAGTTGTATGTTCACATCCTTATAGTTCACTTTTTTGCCACTGGAAAATTTGAAATATATGAAAAGACTATCAGGATATCAAGTTCCATATTTGGAATTGATTAAAATTGGGATAGCTCAAGTGTTACAATCACTTTGTTAAAGTCATTTTTTGGTATCACACAAATTCAGTAAGAATTTTAATTAGATTTCAACTCTTATTATTGAAAGAGTGATGTTGAATCAATATATGACCTAAATAAATATCTGTATACATGTGTATGCAAATGTATATGTTTAAATTGCTTTATGTCCATTAGAAGTCATTGGAGTATTCACTTTTCAGATTACCTGTTCATTTGAAGTTATGCTTTAAAAACCAAAAGCATATCGCATGGACATCCTCTTAGTGCATGAAAATTCTTAATGCATGAAAATGTTTTCTTATATTACATACTTTCTAATAGAGGGATAACTAATAAGTCTCATTTCCGCAAGTCTACATATATACTAGAAATTATTACTGATTTAGGCATTCTAGGATAATAGTTGGGGTTGACTTATACTTCCCGTGGTGTATGTACTCAAACCATAGCGTTTTTCATATTATATCTGATCAGAAAATGACTATCAGAGTTTACAAGATTTGAGCTGCTGGCATCGTTGCTGCAAAAATAAAAGAGTGGACAGGATAAGGAGTCCATGTTTGTGTGATGAACATGCCACAATAAGTATAGACATATATACTAGTAGTTACAAATGTGCATATATTGTGGAGAGAGGGGATTGATATTTATTTGCTTATGAATTTATTAGGCTTCATGAATTCTACCATAATGTATGTTCCTCATGATGTATGTCTAATATAGCTCAAAACAAATATCTGGAATTTGAATTCAATTATAATGGTAGCTAGTCTGCAAGAGAGAAGAAAGTGCTGTGTGTAAATTGACTGAATTCATATCTGGTAATTAATTTGGTTCAACTTTTAAGAAAAAATTTTATTCTCCGTTTTCCATGTATTCTTCCAGCTTCATTATTGGGTTGACATTTTTAACAATTGAACCGAGGTATGCCTTAGCTGGGTCACTGCCAGAGGTGCCTCGAGGTGGCCGTCTTGGCCCTTTGGAAGTGGAGACCTGCCTCCTTCACTTAAGTTGGCCGCCTCAGCCACAGAATCAAGGAACTCAGTCTAAGGCGGCTACCTGCTCGTCCCCCCATGGTTGCCTCGACTGGTCGTTCACCCACTGGTTGCAGATCGACATCGATCGGATGCAAAACCAGATTGATATTGATCTGGTTCTGATGGGTGCACTGGCGGGTCACAAGCGGCATGGATGGGTCAGAGCTGGGTGTGGCTGGTTGTTTTGTAATTTTACTTTGGTTTTTTATTTTTTTAATTAAAAGGGTGCTTTTGGTGATTAGTGGATCATATTTGGAATGTGGTTAATGTTAGTAATTTTCTCTCTCTTTTTTTTTTTTTTCTTCAGTTATGTTTCATTTCGTTGGGATAATTATGTTTCTAATGTTGTTGATTATGATTATTTTTATGGAATATTTCGTTTTCTTTATATATATATATATATATATTTTTTTTATCACTTTTGAGTTGAGGTAACCGTCCTGCCACGCCCGGGCATGAGCACCTCAAACTGCCTCCTGCTTTTTAGAAGTTTTTCTGGGTTTGCATTTTGTGCAATCAAGAGGAAAATTAATCTTTGTTTTTCATATTCGGAACTCCTTTCATAGCTTCTGGATTTAATTTTCTAAATTGCATTAAACATGAGTCTTTTACTGTACTTGCAAATTACTGCTCTTAATCTACTTGATGATGAACAGGTACTTTGGCCTGAATGTGGTTGGGAGCCAGTTTCACTGACTGATTTGATTACTTCTACCTCTGTTAAAAAAGTTTATAGAAAAGCAACACTTTGTGTTCATCCTGACAAGGTTCAACAGAAAGGAGCCACTATTCATCAAAAATATATTGCTGAGAAGGTTTTTGATATTCTCAAGGTATGTTACCCATGTAGTGAGTACATGCACACTGCACACACACACACACACACACATATAGTTTTTCGGTGAATTGTTGCTATGAGTATACAGACCCACCCACCCACACACATATATACAGAGTTTTTTGGTGAATTGTTACTGTTAGTGTATGCTCACAAAAATACACGTGCACGCACACATGCACATGCATATCAATTGACTAAACATGTGTCTATCACTAGAATATATATATATATATAGAGGCAGGATTGGGGGATACAAATTTTGACATAATTTTTCAATCATTGGATTGAAATGCAATGAATGATATAGATTTAATTTTTTTTGAAAAGATGAGAGTTGTTGGAGAGTTGTGTTACATCAGATTATTACATATGCACCAATTTCTCTCTTTTCATTTATGTTCTTTCTTATTCTCTATTTCCTTTATTTATTTATTTTTTAATTGATTTTTGATTTTGAGCTATTTTGATCAATATATTTGTTTAAATATATGCAATACGGATTTTATTTGAAAGTTCATGTTGAAAGCTACAAATTCATATATTGTTTGCATGATTTGGTTAACAAAATGAAGAGAAAAGATTAAATGAAAATTGAATTGATAATTTTTTTATTTGAATAAATGGTAGAGATAAAATATGGTGAGGTGTAGAAATTCAAAATTAACAACTAATCTACATCATTCATTGCTTTTCAATCCAATGGTTGAAAAATTGTGTCAAAACTTGTGTCAAATTTGTGTCCTCCGATCGTACCCCATATATATGTGTGTGTGTGTATATATATATTAGTTTTTGGGTGCATTGTTGCTATCAATAGCTGACAAGGACAAATGGGTCTAATTTTTATCAATTGACTAAACATGCGTCTGTCACTAGAATGAATTAAAAATTGTATACGCAGATCATTGACTATCCAAATTTAGATTTAAATTGATAGGAAATATGTTATCGGACTTCCTTGACTGTTTGACATGGAAAACAGTTTAAGTCAGTTCCTGTCAGGAAAAGGATCACATGGATGGCAAATTTAATTAGACACGAATATAAATGAAACTTTTCTATTTCTAGAACCTGCTCATTTGAGGTCCATAACGCCTGAATGTGCTAGAGGAAGCTTAATATTGACTTAAGTTAAATAGCCACCCTGTGATAGAGAAAATGCATAAAAAATATTGCTATTAATTAATAAATGAAACCACGTCAATAATATTGCTATTAATTAGAAAATAAAACCAATGTATTGTTATTCATGTGAGTAGTTACCCGAGGGCATAGTTTTAAAAGGCGCAAGGCGCACTGAGGCGCAAAGGGGCCGTGGAGCCCGAGGCGCAAGGCGCAAGGCGCGAGGCGCGCCTTTTCGAGGCAAAGCGCACTTTTTATAACAAAACTTAAAATATTATAAAATCATAAAATTGGAGTCTTTTTATATATGTATATATAATTATAGGGGTTTTTTATTTATTCTTCAAATTAGAGGATTTTATTGGATATTTAATAATAATTTAGGGAGTTATTTACAATTTTCTCTAGCTCTGATTGGGTATTTTATCATAACTTAGGGGGTTATTTGCAATTTTCTACATATATATTTAAAGTTTAGACAGCCCTAGCCGTCAGTTCTCTCTTCCTCACCCTCCCTTTCCTTCACCCTTTTCTTTCTTGCCTCTTTCTCTCCAGCTCTCCTCACCGTCTGCAGCCAACCAACCGCCATGTTGGAGCGCCTATTTCGGCGACTGGAACGCCGGTGTGAGGAGAGGGGAGTGGATCGGCGACAAGAAGGCTGGTTTTAAGGTTGTTTGGCGGCCATTCACTAACAATAATGGACTTGAGATGGCGGCTGGAAGACGGCCGGAGGACAGAATGGGTGGCTTTGGGTCGGGGTGAGGTCGTGAAGAGAGGGAGACTAGTTAGAGTAGAAATTGCAGAAAAAAAAAATGCAGTCACTTATAAGGGCGCCTGGGCTGCAACAGGCGCGCCTAGGCGGGCCTTGCGCGTCTGCGCCTAGGCGCTCCAGGCGCGCGCCTCTTCGAGGTCGCTGCGCCTGGACGCCGTTCAGGCGCCGGAACGGCGCCTCGCGTCGCCCGACGCCCAGGCGCGCGCCTAGGCGCGCCTTTTAAAACTATGCCCGAGGGTGATACTGTTTTTGAGATTAGGTTTAGTTCTCCATCTGCTTTTGCGAGTCTGTTAAATTTTCAGCTTACTTTGTTTTGTTTTTAGTCTGAAATCCCACTACTAATGACTTAAGCTAGCAGAAGTCATTAGGACGTGTGCTTTATTGTTCATGCTGGCTTATATATAGTTCTGGATCTGCTTTTGTTCTTATAAGTTATAACCGAGTTGGAAAGTGTTCCCTGTTCATAGTATCTTACAATTAACTAGATGTTCTAAAGACCTTAAAATAGAAGCTGAAAGTGCTTAGAAAGTGGTGAGTGGCTATTTGTATGCCCTTTTCTTATGGCTACAATACTGAAATAGTAAGTTAATGGGCAGTTATGATGAGGTTTATTTTCTTTAATTTTTGTTGTGTTTTTAAATTTTATAAATCCTTGATTTTTGTGGACCATTGGGTTAAAATCCAATGATTGATTTTTATTCCAATAAAGTTATTGATTCCAACGTCGTTGTATGACCCTCTGATTAAAGGTTTTTGTGTGTAATTGATAGCAACCTTTGCCCGTAATTTCTAGTGTTTTGGGTTTTTACATGTTGCAAAATTGTGAAGAGTGCAATACTCACTTCAGTGTTACCAACACCATGATTATGATTGATTTGTGTTTGATTCCAATATTTGTTTGATGTGCATTAAAACAGGAAGCTTGGAACAAGTTCAACAAAGAGGAACTTTCATAAAAACTATCAAAGAAATAAAAAAAAAAAAAGTCAGCAATCCCAATCTACATCAATCAGCAGTACTTCAATTGAATGCGTCAAATGTCCCACATATTCTGCTTGATATGAAGAACCTGTCCTGATGTCGTTTGTACTGTAAGAAATTTTTTCAATCTAATAGCCATGAGAATCGTCATAAAGAAAACTGTAATGTGTATGATGATGTAAATTAATGCAGCATTAGGGAACATTCATGTTCTCACGACATACATAGAAACCACCCTTCATTGAAGGATTTAAATAGCCATGTCAATCGCAGGTATATGTGATGGGCAGGCTTGCGGTTTTATTATTATTATTTTAATTTTTTTAATTTTCACTTGTAGTGATTACGTTCCTGGGGTTGTAATTTCT
The DNA here is from genome assembly GCA_021234005.1 of Nephelium lappaceum. Taxonomy (NCBI): domain Eukaryota; kingdom Viridiplantae; phylum Streptophyta; class Magnoliopsida; order Sapindales; family Sapindaceae; genus Nephelium; species Nephelium lappaceum. The sequence continues at coordinate 13,975,125 of CM038001.1, read as the reverse complement.
TTAAAAGAAAATAATTAGAAATATATTCATTGATTTTGTGTCTTTTACAAGAGATGCCATTCATTCACAAATTCTGGTTTAATTTTATTTTGTTTCATTCCGTATGACATTGTATAGATGTGACGGTTGCAATACACCGTCCCGTCCATGTGTTTTTAGGGGATCAGAGTGTTTTGCCGAGACTTATAGAGGGATTTGGAGAGAATGTTCATATTTTATCTATTTAGAGTAGTATTAAAAAAAACAAAAAAAAAGTGTTTTCAGCCTTTTTATATTAGTTGATAGAGACTCAAATGGAGTTTATAATTTTGAAAATCGGCTTGGAAGGTGAGAATACTCGAAAGGCTTATGTACTCACAATTAATCCTGTATAAGTAAGATTTAATTAGCCACTTGACACATTCACTTTGTAATATTTAAGTATGAGATAGGTAATAGGTTATGTCCATTTGAAATTGCAATTTAATTTGTGATTTTAATATTTATTTATATATTTTCTTGAAGTTCAGTTGTGGTTGAAATTGAACTTTTTTACCCTTATGAAGTCTCCACCTCTGAATTATGAGAAAATTAATAAATAGAATAATAGATGTCTTTACATAAAGTTGTCTTTCTTTGCCTCAGGGGTAGCTGTAATAAAACATAATATTATAATACTAAGATTTAATTATGATATAGTTATTATTAATTTTATATATATTAGGAGAGTTAGGATTTTCTTCTCAAATTTTTTCTTCCTAAACTTTTGGTTATCGAATGATATGTCAATATAAAAACATAATAAATAGTTAAAATTATTATATATATATATGTTTTTTTATAAAGTTAAATCAATTTAGAACATTAAGACTAATTGTGATGTATATTATTCCTTAAAGGGTTCTTATATTGATAATTGTGTCTTTACCAAGAAATTAAAAGTGTAGGGGTTTTAAATTTGTAGAAATGTTAGTTTAAATATCAAAAGTATCATTTATCAAAAAGGCTATAATGCTGTTTGGGTGATTGTTGATCGATTAACAAAGTCTACTCATTTCTTGCTGATTCGAACAAGGTCTAATGTGAGAGTTTATGCACAATTATACTTTTATGAGACAGTAAGACTTCATGGAGTGGAGTGCCTAATTGTTTTGGACAGAGATCCTAAATTCACTTCCATGTTTTGGAAAAGTTTACACAAGGCTTTAGGGACTCAATTAAACTTTAGTACTGTCTTTCATCCTCAATCAAATGGTTAGTCTGAAAGAACTATCCAAATTTTGGAGGATATGTTGCAAGCTTGTATACTTGATTTTGGAGGTAGTTGGGATAAATATATCTTTGATAGAATTCTCCTACAACAATCGTTATCAGTCCACTTTTCAAATGGCACCTTATGAAGCCCTATATGGGAGAAGGTGTAGATCTTCTATTCATTGGGACGAGGTCGATGAAAGAAAGAACGGTGGGTCTTGAGATTGTTTAGCAAATTTGTGAAGTTATTGAAAAGGTCAGAGAGAGAATGAAGGTTGCTCAAAGTAGACAGAAAAGTTATGCTGATAATTGAAGGAAACATTGAAAGTTCGTAGTTGGCGATAATGTGTTCCTTAAAGTTTCCCCAATGAAAGGTGTTATGGGATTTGGAAAGAAAAGTAAGCTAAGCCCAAGATATGTAGCCCCATTTGAGATTTTAGAGAAGACTGAAGATTTAGCTTATAGACAAGCACTTCCTTCAACATCAGTTGGAGTTCATAACGTATTTCATGTGTCTATGTTTTGTAAATATGTTCCAAATCCTTCTCATGTGATTAGTAATGAACCGTTTTAGTTGAGAGATAATCTCACCTATGACGAATATGTATGTCTTTGAAATTGTTTAGAAAATTATTATGCTATGAAAATATATGATTAAATGGTACCATTAAATAATGTTTGTCTAGGCTTACCTTTGTTTTTTGCTATTAGTAGGCACCTCTATTATATGTGTGAGCCCTATGTGATATGTGATTTGTTATGTATGTGAGTATATAGGAAGTGTCTTTGGGGTACCCTAAAGACTAATGAGTTTTCACACTCGTGTGTAGATGAATCAGTGCATGTGGGGAGACTCGTTGATGATCACAACGAGGGTTTGGCTCTTACCTTCGAGCATGAATATTCTTTTTTTGAAAATTAATTCCTCACTTGCACTTGCTCTGTATATATTAGTTGTCGACGGGTGATTTTGGCTTTATTATGTGTTATGAAAGTCTTACTATGTACTTTGCATAGAGGGAACCTAAAAAATCTATTATGATATTTGATAAGTTTCTGATTTGGTAAGTTTGATTATGAATATAAAATTTATAATTTTCATATTTGTGAAATGTATATTCGTTTTATGTTATGTTGAAAAAATTAATACGATTTAGTATGCTTAGTGAGTTTCCAAACTCACTTAGTATGCTGTGATTTCAGATGATAGAGATTCTTATCGTGTATAGGATGGATTGACATTTCAGCAATGGTTCTGGGTTCATTAAGAAATAAGCCTATATGTTATTTTAAGATTCTTAGGAACTTATTTAGTTTGGTTAAAAGCTTTGCTAGTTGTAATTATTTATAAATAAAATTTTCCTGGATTTTTAGTGGTTATTTGATAGTATGTTAGTTTTTATGCAATGTTTTTATAACTTGAAGGCATATATATCTCTCTCTATATCTATAAAAATAGAGTGCAAAGTCCCATTTTATTTTTTTTTCGAATTTGTCACACCTTAATGCAAAAGTTGAGATATTAATTAACACATTATCAAATAGCCACTAAAAATCCAAGAAAAATGTATTTATAAATAAATACAACTATTAAAGTTCTTCACCAAACTAAATAAGTTCATAAGAATCTTCAAATGATATAGAGATTTATTTCCTAATGAACCAAGAACCACTACTAAAATACCAATCTATCCTATGCGCAATAAAAATCTTAATCATCTGAAATCACAACATATTAAGTGAGTTTGGAAACTGAGTAAGCATACTAAAATAGTATTAATTTTTTCAACATAACATAAAACCAATAAACATTTCATAAATATGAAAACTATAAATTTTAAATTCATAATCAAATTTATCAAATCAGAAATTTATCGAATATCATAATAGATTTTTTAGATTCCCTTTATGTTTTACTACATAGTAGGACTTTTATAATACATAATAGAGTTAAAGTCACCCATTGGCAACTAATATATACAGGGCAAGCACAAGTGATGAAATAATTTAAAAAAAAAAACAGAACATTCATACTCGAAGGTAAGAGTCAGACTTTCGTTGTGATAATCAATGAGTCCTCCCACATGCACTGATTTGTCTGCATACGAATGTGAAGACTTATTAGTTCATAGGGCACCCCTAAAACACTTATTATATACTCACGTACACATAACAAATCACATAGGGCTTACACAATAACAGAGGTGCCTACTAATGGCAAAGAATAAAAGTAACCTAGACAAACAAACATTATTTAATGGTACCATCTAATCACAAATTTTCATAGCATAATACTTTTCCAAACACAATTTTGAAAACATACATATTGTTGTGATTCCAATTTTGAAAATAGTTTAATATACTTACCTTCCAACAAATCCAAAATGAACAAATTCTTCATGAATCAAACGATCCAAACCTTAGCCTAAATTAACACAATTACATATAAATCAAACTCAAAATAATGTCTTAGAACTGAAATTAGGGCTATCGAACAATCCCCCTAATCGAAAACCTAAAATTAGAGCTAACCAGTGCTATTTTGAAATCTGTGTAGTGTTCGGTTTAAGATTTTTAGTAAATTGTAAGCAATCTGAAAAATTATGAAAATTTCCAAAAACATGCTATACATACATATCTCACATCGTAAAAATTATCAGAATTAAATAAAATCTGGAATTGCCCTAACAAAATTTATTTTCTAAAGTATTTTGGTCTGTCTTTCAATGGACAACCTAGAATGTGCTTTAATTCGAAATTTTTTTAATATTCTACAAACCTCTGTTTTACTTAAAATTTTGTAGAAGTAAAATAAACTTATTCGGGAGTTAAAAATAAAATTTTGATAGGAAAATAACTCAAATAGGTATTTTAAAAATATTTTCATATTTGCATCTACATATGTTGTCTAGTGCTAAATAGATTCAACACTTCGAATAATAAAAATCATAACTTTTAAAATACAATTTCAAAAATTCTAAGATTCTACAAAATAGTACCTAATATGTTTATAAACAATTGTATAAAAATTTGAGAATTTTAGGAGAAGTCAAACTTAATAAAACATATTTCGTAATCGGACTATGTGTAGAATATTACAAATTTTCAGCATTCTTTTCTCAAAAAAAAAAAAAAAAAAAAAATCGATAAAAATTCATATACTTATGATATTTTTACGAAACCAATTTTATTTGAAAAATCAGAAGGTCTAGTTCTTAAAATAAAAAGCCATAATATCAAAGTCAAACAAACGCACAACTTATAATTTTCAAAATAGGTACTGGTTAGTCTATAATTATCTAAATTTCATAAACCAACACTAACATAAAAAAAAACTAATATGCCTAGAGTTTCTTTTTCTTCATAACAATCTTGACCAAAGAATTAATTCTCTAAGCTTTTAAATAAAATACATTAAAAAGAAATATGATAACAAACCTTGTAAAATCTTCTTGATTTTCAAACTAAATTTTCTTTCAAAGAATCTTATAGGAGTTATTTGTCAACAACAAAGAAATCTTTTCTTTTAAAAATAGTTCTGTGTTAAGCGTTTAATGAAAAAGGGAAAAGGTTTTTATAGAGTGTAGTTTCTTATTTTTATTAAATTATGTTACTCTTATTAATTTAAATAAAATAGATTTAAAAGTTTAATCTAATTAGAAAACCTTATCAAATACAAATTCTTATAAAAATATAATCCTACAAATTTCAAATGTTTTTTTTTTCTTAAACAAAATATCATTAATTTAGTTTTACTTAAATGCTTAGAGAATAATTTGAGTGTTACAACTTCTATCCCTCTTAAATGAATTTTGTCCTCGAAATTCTTCATACCTAATCAATTAAAAAGTTGAGAATACTTTACTCGAATCTCCTTCTCACGCTCCCATGTTGCTTCTTCAATAGAAGAGTTTCTCTATAAAACCTTTACTAATGCTATAGTCTTTGAGTGTAATTTTTGAACCTTGTGATCCAAGATCCAGATAGGTGCTTACTTATAGGTGAGATCATCTCTCAACTGAAGCGGTTCATAACTAATCACATGAGAAGGATTTGGAACATATTTACGAAGCATAGACACATGAAATACGTTATGAACTTTAGCTAATGTTGGAAGAAGTGCTAGTCTATAAGTTAAATCTTCAATCTTTTCTAAAATCTCAAATGGGCCTACATATCTTGGGCTTAGCTTACCTTTCTTTCCAAATCTCATAACACCTTTCATTAGGGCAACTTTAAGGAACACATTATTGCCAACTACGAACTCTAAATGTTTCATTCGATTGTTGACATAACCTTTCTGTTTACTTTGAGCAACATTCATTCTCTCTCTAACCTTTTTAATAACTTTACAAGTTTGTTGAACAATCTCAGGATCTAACATCTTTCTTTCGCTGACCTTATCTCAATGAATAAGAGATCTATAACTTCTCACATATAGGGCTTCCTAAGGTGCCATTTGAGCAACAGACTGATAACTATTGCTATTGGAGAACTCTATCAAAGACACACATTTATCCTAACTATACCTCAAAAATCAAGTATACAAACTCGTAACATATCATCCAAAATTTGGATAATTCTTTCAGACTGATCATCTAATTGAGGATGAAAGGCAGTACTAAAGTTCAATTGAATCCTTAAAGGCTTGTGTAAGCTTTTCCAAAACACGAAAGTGAGTTTGGGATCTCTGTCCAAAACAATAGAATTAGGCACTTCATGAAGTCTTACTATCTCATCAATGTATAACTGTGTATAAACTTCCATATTAGATCCTGTTCGAACTGGCAAGAAATGAGCAGACTTTGTTAATCGATCAATAATCACCCAAATAACATTATAGCCTTTTGTGTTTGTGGCAAACCTACAACAAAATCCATAGCTATATTCAACCATTTTCATTTGGGCACAAGTAAAGGTTTCAACAAACCAGACGATCTCTGATGCTCAACCTTCAATTGTTGACAGGTTAAAAATTGCTCCACATACTTTCCTATCTCACCTTTCATATTGACCCACCAGTAATTATCTCGTAAATCACGATACATCTTTGTTCTACCAGGATGCAACGAACACAAAGATTTATGAGCTTATTTCAAAATATCATTCTTTATATCAACATAATTTGACACACAGAGTCTTTGTTTATGCATTAAAACCCTATCTTCAATCACATTAAAGTCAACTCTTTTTCCAACAACATCTTCCATGATCTTTGTCAAATGAGCGTCATTAGCTTGTTCTTTCTTAATTCTCTTAATTAACGAAGATTCCACCACTAACAAACCCATAAAACCATCATTATTCATTTTCACCATTTCGAGATTGAAATTCTTCAAATTCCACATAATTTCCTTTTGTGTAACCATCAAAGCAATCATATTGCTCAAGGATTTCCTACTTAATGCACTGTCTACAACATTTGCCTTGCTAGGTTGGTAATTGATTACATAATCATAATCCTTCACTAACTCGAGCCATCGGCTTTGTCTCATGCTCCCGTCCTTCTTTCTAACAAAAAGTATTGGTGCACCCATGGTGAAACACAAGGACGAATGAAAACTTTAACAAGCAAGTTTTGCAATTGTTGCTTAAACTCCTGAAGTTCAGTTGGTGTTATACAATAAGACGCTTTAGATATAGGATTTGTACCAATATGAAGATCAATATTAAACTCGATCTCTCTATCTGGAGGAATACCAAGTAAGTCATCCGAGAACACATCTGGAAATTCACTAGCTACTAGAACATCTTGAAGTTTCACTTCACTTCTCTTAGTGTCTACCACACTTACTAACTAGCCCATATAACCCTTTCTAAGGTACTTGTATGCTTTAAATGCCGAGATCACCATTGAAGGTGAACCCAAACTGGTGCCTACGAAACTAATTGCATTCTCACCTGGAGGGTTAAATACAATCTCCTTCTCATAACATTTCAAATTAGCAACGTAAGCAGACAGCCAATCCATGTCAAAATAACCTCAAAATCATACATTCTAAGATAATCAAATCTATTTTTAACGCTTTATCCCCTAGTTGAACTCTACATAATCTTAACATTTTTTTTATTTATTTTTATTTTTTATTTTTTATTTTTTTGCATATAAGTATTGCCTTGAAAGGATGGTAACACAAATTTGAAACTCTAACATCTCAGATACACAATCAAGTCTTCGAGCAAAAGTGCGTGAAATAAAAGAATGAGTAAAACTAGAGTCAAATAGTATAAAAGCAAATTGTCTAGATATGGGGATAATACTTGACAGCACCGAAGGCGATGCCTCTACCTCCTACCTAGTAAGAGCATACACTCTCCCTTGAGTTTTCTGATATTTCTTTGGTGTAGTTTGTTCTTTCTTTGTCTCTACGCAATTCTAAATAGAATGACTTGACTTTCCACACTTAAAACAAACTTCTGTTTTCCTATAGCAAGTCCCACCATGCTTCTTGCCATAAGTATCACAAACTAGATAATCATTCTTATAGCATCCTCATCTCTGTCTCTTCTAGGCACGATTTCTATTATTCTGCTTACCTCCAGAGCTCTTATTCCATGGCCTCTTTTGTGAAGGACCGTTAGAGTTGTAAAATTTCTATTTTAATTTTACGGATTCCCCGGAAATAGTCCCTAAATAACGATAGAGACCCTAAATGATCAATGGAAATGCTTAAGGTTATAGAGAACTCTTAAAGATCGATTTAAACTCGATTGAAGATTAACGGAAAGGTAAAATGGTAAATGAAATCGAGTAATCATTTAACGTGACAAGGGATTAAATTGAAGATAAGTTTTAATAATTGTAGTCAAATTAGAATTGATCTAAAAGTTAAGGTACGAGAATGAAATTTTCTTAGGAAGTGACTGTCATTTTTAAAGTTAATTGTGGAGGAAAATATGAAGCCCAAAATGCGATATTTAATCACAAAATTAAAAAAAAAAGAAAAAAGAAGAAGATAGAACTAGCTGCTGGATGAGAGAAAGAAGAAGATGAAGAAGAAGAAGAAGAAGAAGAAGGCGACGACGCTGACCAGACCTCGCCGCCGCCACGCCAACCAGCACGTAGAATCAGACTGCCGACCAAGCAGAACGACTCGAAGTCGATGATCGATCGACGCCAACACCAAGTAGACTTGTCGCCGAGCAAACCAGATCTGAAGTGGAGAGAAAAACATGCAGGACCAATGCCGATAAGCTGCTCCAGCCGAACTCGACGCCAAGCTTGCTAAGATCGAGCTGAAACAAAGTCGAACCAGTCCTCCACACATGCAGAACCGACGGCAGATCGATGGTGAAACCGAGGTAGGTCGACGGAGAGAGAGAGAGTGTGTGTGTAAACTCTCTAGTTTAATTTTACAGGTTTCCTAGAAATAGTCCCTAAGTAATTATTAGAGACCCTAAATGGTCCGTTGAAGTGCTGAAGGCTATAGGGAATCCATAGAAATTGATTTCATCTTGATTGGAGATTAAACAAAAAGGTAAAATGGTGAACGAAATCGAGAAATTAATTAATGTGACAAGGGACTAAATTGAAGATAAGATTTGATTTTTATGGTCAAAGTAAAATAGAATTAAAGGCTAAGGGAGGAAGTTAAAATTTTTCAAGACGTGACCGTCATTTTTAAAGTTGATTGAGGAGGAAAATATGAAGCAAAAATTGAATCACAAAAACAAAACAGTGAGCAGAAAAGAGAGAGTTGTCACACGAAGAAGAAAAGGATAAGAGAAATAAGAAGAAGAGAAGAAGAAGAAGAAAAAAAAGAAGAAGCTATCGCCGAAGACCTCGTTGTTGCCGCGCTAACCAACATGCCATCCAATTGCCGAGCTCTATCCTAAGCAGAGTAGAACTCATCGCGAACCAGAACCAAAGCCGAGCAGATCGACGGCAGAAGCAGACCAGACCCGATCGCGCAAGACTGACGCTAATCCAGCTCGTCGAGCCGAGTAGCTCGTCAAATCCAGCTCGTTGGCCGACTAGTCGAGCTCGACCAGAACTGCAGCAGATCGCACGAGGTAGAGAGCAGAAGAGGATGGCGACGAGCTGCCGTTTGAGCATCTGCAGAACCTAACCGCCATTGCTGCCTGAAACCAGCTTGAACCGCGCGTAGACCAGTTGTGGAGCTCGACTCGAGCTCGTCTTGAAGCGAAGAAGAAATCGCACTTATCAGACCATCGTCGATCGGAGCAAGATGACGTCGATGAGCTGCTCCAGCCGAACTCGACGACGATCTAGCTTAACCCAGCTGCAATTTCGTCCAAAAATAGCCCAAAATAGTCGACCAAACCTAAACCAAAACAATGACACAAAGGAGAGATCGATAGAGAGAGAGAGAGAGATTGCACGAGGGAGAAGAATGAGAGGAAGACCAAGCTGAAATCAAGCCATTTCTGCTCCAAACTAATGTAACTGCAGCCGCGACACACCAGAAATGAAGACAAAATGCAGCTTCAAAAAAGAAGTCGTGAGAAGAGAAACCAAAGTATAAGGGAGTAAGTTATTCAATTCAAAATTATTTTGCGTTGATGATTTTTATTGGTGATTTAAGTTAAGTTCGAAATGGATTTTATTATGATTTGTTTGTTGGTTGGTTTTGAGTAAAAAAAAAATGAGTTGAAAAATGAGTGGATTTAAGTTTATTGGGAGCTTAGGAACCAAGAAAATATCAAACTTTTAAGAGGAATTAAATGGCGTAACAAACTAGTTTGAAGGGCGATTCCGTTAGTGCCAAAACAACCCTAAGTGATAGTGCATAGGTTCTAGACGAAGAAAACTGAGTTCGGAACCTTAGAATCAATAAAGGAACGAAAAAGGGAGGATTGCGCGTAAAAAAGGTCACTTAGAGGCGATTATATAATTTTAATTATTTCGAGTTTCCAGAAGTTGAGACGAACGTAAATTTTACATATATATATATTGTGTAGGTGACGAGCAAACAGGTGGAGCAAAAGAAGAGCGATAGGGAGCATTTTGGAGCCTTCCAAAAAGGTATTCGGAAGTGACCGTTAGTTCAGGTGAGTGTCATAATGATTTTTAATGAGTTTTATGTTGATTTGATTTATGAATGAATGTTTCATGCATATTTGAATGTTTTGGGAAAATCAAAATATGATTTAAAGAATAAGTTGCATGGTAACAAATAATATAGTTTTTCTATTTTCGTTAAAATGATGATTTCTCGTTTTGAATTGTATATAAAATGGATTTTAATTTTAGAAAGGTGAAAAATAAAACTTATGGCTTACTCAAAGAGTATCATAATATTACCAGTTTGGGTTGAGTATCCGAAGCGTATATTGATAGAGTTAGTAATGTCAGTATGTGACTAATTATACTAACCGTGGGAGGTACCCGCAAATAGTCATGTAGTCAGATGTCCAAGAGATTAGCCCAATGCACGTAAAGGGTATATTATTAGCTAGCTTACACCCGAGTGAGACAGATTTTCGCTCTGTAACAATGTAGTATTCCGCTACATAAATTGGATAGAGAGCGTTTTAGGATCCCGCTCTATACTAGGGTGCCATGTGGTATGGGTCACTATAGGTTGGTGGGAGCTGGATTGGTTGGTAGGACACCTACGAGCGGAGTCGGACCATATCCGGTTTTATAATAATGAAAGGGGATGGTTGGTAGGACATCTACGAGAGGAGTCGGACCAGCTCGTTTCATAAAAAGAAAAAAGTTTTAGAATAAAAACCCTACAACCATAGTAGATCTATTTATGAAATGGAAAACCGTGTAACATGTGTTTTATAATATTAATGCATGAAACTCAATTTAAAATAAATGGATTTGATTCGAATTATTAAAACTGTTTTAGGGAGGTTTTTATAAAAAAATGTGGTTTCAAATATATTAAATAACACTCATTGGACTTTCAAAGCTCACTAAACATTTTCTGTATTTTTCGAATAAACCTCTTCAAGCATAGGTACCATAGCTGCGGATTATCCCGAGAAGATACCAGACAGCCACGACGATAGTACTGATGTGATTATCTACTTTTATTTTTGTTCGACTTTAAAATATGTATATATTTTATTATCCCTATATGGTTCTGTAAATATCATTTTTGTGGATTTAAATTGTGTTTTTGAAGAAAATTGACACATGACATAGTTTTGTGTTGATAATGAGTTTATAAATTGAAATGTGAAATTGTGGTTGTGGTTGTGTTGAAAAATGAGAGCCTAAGGCTCTATAGTTTGAGGGAAATTGATTTGTGATATTTTAGAAGTCGTAAATTTTATAATTTGTAGGGTGGCAAAGTTCGAATAAAAAACGAAATGCTACCCAAGTTTTTATAAAATGTTTTGTAAAGGTTTGAAATAAAAATAAAAAATTTCCCCGCATTTTCGTTGTTTAAGAAAAGGTTTCAGAAAGAACACGGTTTAGCTCTGCGGAGATCCTTTAGTTGAGCGTAAGGGCTAGCTGGAGGGTCACCGTAGGGTGCCGGCAGATTGCCTAGGGAAAGAGGTCTGTCAAAGAGGAAGAGAGGAGAAGGAAGAGAGGAAGATCCAACCAAAACCCATCCATTTCGCACTAGATCTGTAACAAAAATCTGTCAATAACCGCCCCAAAATCAACCCTCAAACGAAGTCAAGGCAAAGAGAAAGAGGGTAGTTTCGCGAGAAAGAAAAAGTGGTGAGTGTTTAAGTTTGAAGTTGATGATTTGGTTGGTGATTAAGTTGATTCGAAATGGATTTTATTTTGATTTGTTTGTTGGTTAGTTTTGAGTAAAAATAAGTTGAAAATTAAGTGAATTAATGTTCATTAGGAGCCTAGAAAACCAAGAAAATATCAAAAATTTAAAGAGGAATCGAATAGCACACTAAACTAGTTTGAAGGGCAATTCCATAAATTGACCCCATAATGCGTCCGTTGAGTGTTCGAATGACCTTAACGAGTTTAATTAGGTGTATTGTGATTATTAAAAGTCGAAGATTAAATTTAGAACTCAAAACCACGAAAATGCTTAAAAATTAGTGACGAAAATAACACATTTTTAGTTTAAAACGCCCACCCGATGACTGTTTCTTTCCGTATCGACACTTGGACCGACTAGATGACGAGTTGGGAAGGTGTTCGGAGTGAAAACGGAACGAAGAAAAGTCTCGAATAGAGTTGTGAATAGTGTTCGACTTAAAGGGGTCGAAATCGGACGATTTCATTTCGTACCTCTAAACGCAATTTTGTTAGTACCAAAACGTCCCTAGGTGATAATAAATAGGTTCAAGGCGAAGAAAACTGAGTTTGGAGCCCTAGAATCAATAAAGGAACGAAAAAGGGAGTTTTATGCATAAAACGAGTCACTTGGGGACAATTATATAAATTTAACTATTTCGAGTTTCTAGAAGTTGACGCGAACGTAAATTTTACATATATATTTATTTTGTAGGTGACGAGCAAGCAAGTGGAGCAAGGGAAGAGCAATAGGGAGTGTTTCGAAGCCTTCTGGAAAGCTATTCAGAAGTGATCGTTAGTTAAGGTGAGTGTCAAAATGATTTTTAATGAGTTTTGTGTTGATTTGATTTATAAATGAATGTTTCATGCATGTTTGAATGTCTTGGTAAAAGCGAAATATAATTTAAATGATAAGTTGTATGGTAACGAATAATATAGCTTTTGTATTTTCGTTTAAACAATTAATTTCGTTTTGAATTGCATATAAAATGGATTTTAGTTTTAAAAATGTGAAAAGTAAAACCTATGGCTTACCCAAAGAGTATCAGAATGTTACCGGTCTGGGTTGAGTACCCGAAGCGTGCATTGGTAGAGTTAGTAGTGTCGATACATCACTAACTGAGGTACCCGCAAGTAGTCTTGTCAGTCAGATGTCTGAGAGATTAGTCTAATGCACGTAGAGAGTATATTATTAGCTAGTTTACACCCGAGCGAGACAGAGTTCCGCTTTGTAGCGATTAGGGGTGGCAATTTGGAACCCAACACGACGGGTCGACATGAATCCGACACGATAATTACGAGTTAGGGTTGAGCATTAACGAATTTGGTAAATTAACGGGTCAACCTATTTAACCCGTTAATTTATCGTGTCGGGTTCGTGTTTCTTTAATCGTGTTACGGGTTTAGTCTAATGTCTGAGAGATTAGTCTAATGCACGTAGAGAGTATATTATTAACTAGTTTACACCCGAGCGAGACAGAGTTTCGCTCTGTAGCGATTAGGGGTGGCAATTTGGAACCCGACACGACGGGTCGACACGAATCCGACACGATAATTACGGGTTAGGGTTGAGCATTAACGAATTGGGTAAATTAACGGGTCAACCTATTGAACCCGTTAATTTATCGTGTCGGGTTCGTGTTCCTTTAATCGTGTTACGGGTTGACCTGTTAAGAAGGGTAAAATGATAATTTTACATTAAAAGGTGTTTATGTAATTTTACTGATAATATATATATTTTGAAAGTCAAAACCTTAACATTTCATTTTTATCTTTGCCTCTCTCTCTTTCTCTATTAGTCTATTTTCTTTCTTTTGTGATTTCTCTCAACCGCCGACACCACCCAACCTCCCAACCCAAGCCTGAGCAGCCGCCGCGCCGTGTCACCCGTCGTCCAACATCTTCTCCGGCCGTCCAGCTTCTCGCCTGCCGCGTCGTCTCCCCAGAGTTGCTGCCACCGTGCCGCAAGTCGCAGCACACTGCAGGTCTGCCACTGCCGCCGTGCCGCAAGTTACCCTGCACTGCAGATCTGCCATTGCCGCCGTGCCGTAAGTCGTAGCGCACTGCAAATCTACCACTGCTGCCGTGCCGCGTAGCTTCTTCTCACCCGCTGCGTCGTCGAGCTACTACCGCCGTGCCGTGCCATCTCCGTCGTCCCGCACAGCGTCGTCTGCTCGCAAGTCGCAGCGCATCTGTAGTGGCAGATCTGCGCACTGCCGTCATGCCACGTTGCTTCTTCTCCGCCCAGCTTCTTTTTCGCGCACTACAGATCTACTCATCAGTTGATGTTTCTTCAAAATGCATGTACTACATACAATTTCTGATCTGTTGGTTCTAGATTTTTTGTTGAATTCAGGTAAATAAAATCTTGTTTGCACTGACATTTGCAGGATTGCATTAGAAGAAGAGTTATGAAGTTACTGCGTGCTATCCCTTTTTGCTCAGTAGTAGCTACAAAGGATGCCATGGATGCCGTTTGGGATGTCTGTTACAATGATACGCAGCCCTTTGACAGAGCTCCTTGATCATAATTATGGCCAATGCCAAACAAGTCAATCGAATGACACCCAAGGAAATGATTGCGTTCAAAGAATTGGCGTAGCCCTTGGTTTTCTGAGTTTCAAATGTTCAACAAGAACATTCATTTATTCATAATTTCTCGTCATTTATTTGGTCAAGATGGTACTGATTGGCACTGCTTTTGGAATCTTATGCAGATGTACAACAATGATTAATGTGATTATGTAGGTCATACTATAGAGAAAAATAAAAATGTACATGCCTTACATTCTTATTTGTAATTGTGGATGATTGTATTTTTATGTTTTGGATTATTTTGGATTATTTTGGATTGTATTTGTAATTTGTGGATGTTTTGGATTATTTTAGATTATATTTGTAATTTGTGGTTGATTATATTTTTAGGTTTTGGATTGTATTTGTGAATGATTGTATTTTTTTTTTTTTTGAAATATGGATGATTGTATTTTTAGGTTTTGAATTGTATTTGAGTATTTTAATGTTATTTTTTATTAAATGTGAATTAAAATTTAAATATATTAAATATGGTTAAATTCATAAACGGATCAACGGGTCAGTTTAATGGGTTATAAACGGGTCAGTTAAATGACCCCTTAATAAACGGGTTATCGTGTCGTTTTCGTGTTGACCCGTTTATTATCGTGTCGTGTTCGTGTCGAGTGAGTTCAACCCGTTTACTTATCGTGTCGTGTTCATGTCATGTTAAAAATTATCGGGTTATGTTCGGTTCATGTCCAACCCAACCCGTTAACTCGAATTGCCACGATGCAGTATTCTGCTACTTGAATCGGATAGAGAGCGATTCAGGATCCCGTTCTATATTAGGGTGTCATGTGGCACGAGTCACTAGAGGTTGGCGGGAGCCGGACTGGTTGTCAAGACACCTACGAGCGAAGTCGGACCAGTTCGTTTTATAAAAAAGAAAGGTTTTTAGAATAAAAACCCTGCAACCATTGTAGATCCGTTTATGAAATTGAAAACCATACAACATGTATTTTATAATATTAATGCATGAAACTCAATTTAAAATAAATGGATTTGATTCGAATTATTAAAACTGTTTTAGGGAGACTTTTATGAACATATGGTTTTAAATATATTATATGACACTTACTGGGCTTTTAAAGCTCACCAAACGTTTTCTGTATTTTTCAAATAAACCTCCCCATTCACAGGTACCATAGCTGCGGATTACCCCGAAAAGATACCAGATAGCCGCGGCGATAGTACCCCTGTGATTATCTACTTTTATTTTTGTTCGATATTAAAAGATGCTATATATATTTTATTATCTCTGTATGGTTTTGTAAATATCATTTTGTGGATTTAAATTGTCTTTTTGGAGTAAATTGATGTATGACATATGATTGAGTTGATAATGAGTTTATAAATTAAAATGTGAAATTATAATTGTGGTTGTGTTGAAAAATGAAAGTCTGAGACTATGTAGTTTGAGGAATTAATTTGTGATATTTTAAAAATGTTAAATTTTATAATTTGTAGGGTGACAAAATCTGAAAAATAGACGGGATACTGTCTAAATTTTATAAAATGTTTTGCAAAGGTTTGAAATAAAAATGAAAAATTTCTCCGCGTTTCCGTTGTTTTCCAAAAGGTTTTAAAAAGAACGCAGCTTAACTCTGCGGAGATCCTTTAATTGAGCACAAGGGCTAACTGGAGGGTCACCGTAAGGTACCGGCAGATCGCCTAGGGAAAGAGATCTGTCAAGACTACTCCTTTGGCTTGGCATTGGTTACTAATTTATCCTCTCTTGCTAGAATCTGAGCTTTTTGCAACACCTCAGCATAGGTATTTAATCCTAAAACATGCTTTCTAATCGACTTTCATATAAAAAGTCGCGGAAACACAAGAAGCTATGACAGATCCTTGCTCCTGTTAGGATTTGTCAACACTAAACATATATATAATTATAAGTTTACACTATATGTATGACTCGAAAATTAACTCCTATAGCACTATAAAACTCAATAACAAACGGAGAAAACTCCCCCACATACATTCGTAAATACGGATGAATGGAAAGTATATTAATCATTTGAACTATGAGTGGATGTGGATTTGTAGTGATTGAATTAATTATCTCACTACTGAGTTTTATTATATTACTATTTTCTATAAATAATAATTATAATGTTGAAAAACTATTTTCATAGTAAAATATATATAATTATAAAACATATTTATTGAACGATAAATATTATAATAAATCGAAATAATACGCCTGGTTAATGAACTTAAATAATATTATTTTTATATTGTAAATAAAATATTTTTGTAAATAAATCAATAAAATAATAAAATCAATATTATCGTAAAAGAAAAAAAATCACCGGTGGCGGCCTGTGTCGTCGCCGTCTTCTCCACCACCGCTGCTTCCTTCACCTTCCTTCATTTATAATATAAAATCGTTTTTTAAATACATACATGCATATTACGTTATAAAACTCTACATGAACGAATCGCCAGTAATACATGAAAAAATTCAATCTGATCTTCGAATTACTCTTGGTGAGTGATCAAGAACCAGTAGCGACTGATGTTCGGGGCAGTAAAATACGTTTCGGTCCGGACTTGATCCCGCCCGACCCGTCCGGTTACCGGGTTAGGACCGGGGCAAGCGCCCTGACTCGGTAACCCGGTCTATATATACATAAAACAAAAATCTACGTCGCTCACACCCCGTTTCGCCCTCACCGTGTCCCCGTCAGTCTTCGTCAGACTCTTTCACTCCACTGGGCCGACCCCGACCAGCGCCGTCTTCGTCTTCGTCGACTCGCATCTCCTCGGCGGTCGCTGCTGCTCGCCGTCGTCAACTAATATGGCTTTATTTTATAATTATTTTATTTTCTTAGTTGTGGACGGTGCTTTTGAGGTATTTCTTTGTGTATAATTTTGAGGTATATCAGTGTTTTTGTGCAGTAGAAGCAAGGGATAGTAGGGAGACTTGACAGTTTAGTGGTTTCTAGTGTTGTTAATAGTTAACCAGCCATCTAGGAGCAGAAGCTGGTTTATAAAAAAAGAGAGTAAGGAGTAGTGTGTTAATTGGCAGGCAGTGAAGAAGTGAGTTTGTTCTTGTTGTGTTGGTGACATTGAACAGATATGCTATTGAACTTCAGAAGAAACACAAGATTGAAACTGTCTGTTCCAGTTTCAATTAGTTTGTGTTTTAAATTCAAGTCCTACTCGATCAACAGCCAAGAAGCCTTAACGAATACCCAACTGAAGAGTCTAGTTTTAAGCCAATACTCACATGGCCACTTCTCCAACCTCATCCGAAACGTGGTTGCTCTGCCCTCTGTCCTTCTCACCGCCTCTCTATCCATATCCAAAACCACTAGTCACTCTCCGTCCCTCCCCCCCAACTGCTTCTCGTTCCACGAAATGGGTCGCCAGCTTGTTGACAACTGCTTCGATGTTGGATCTTGTTGTGTCAACATGAGTAGTAAAGGTGAGTCTTTGGTTTTGCCCAATTTGAAATTGAAGGTGTTGATTGAAGCTATAAGGCTTGTATTGGAAATTGTTTATGATGAACGTTTTGTCACATTTTGTTATGGTGGTCGTGTTGATATGGGAAGCCACACTGCTATTAGGTACCTTAAAAACTCTGTACACAATCCCACTTGGTGGTTTGTTGTTTCCTTTATTCGTCAAGGGTTTGATAAACTCAATCTAGATAAGTTGTGTTTGTTTATGGGAGAGAAAATCAAAGATACAATGCTGATTGGTTTGATAAAAACATTGTTTGATTTTAAAATTATCAGAATTGAACTTGGTGGATCGTATCTAGGCAGGGGGTTGCCTCAAGAATGTGGTTTGTGTTCAACTTTGATTAATATTTACTTTGATGGGTTTGATAGACAACTACAAGATTTGCGTCTTAAAATAAATGAGAAGAATCTCAAGTTTGATGGTTTAACATCCAATGCATATTACAAGCCGCTGAAGATATATGCAGTTAGGTACTTGAACGAGATATTGGTCATCACTTCAGGGTCTAAATTGTTGACAATGGATATCAAGAATTGGGTTCTGAATTTTCTGGAAGAGAAATTGGAGTTGAAAGTAGATAGAGTAGAAACAGCAATTCATAGTGCAGTATCTGAGAAGATTGATTTCATGGGGGTGGAACTGCAGGCTGTCCCACCCTCCCTTTTACGTCCACCTATGTCTGAGAAAGCAATAAGAGCGAGAAAGAAGTACCTTAGGCAGAAAGAAGTTAGAACTTTGGAATTGAGAAATGCTCGGGAGAGGAACATGAAGAAATTGGGTTTGAAAATATTAAATCATTGTTTTAAGAAGTTGAAGCAGAGTAATGGATTTAAATTTGAGTTTCAAATCGAGAATGAAGTAAGAGATATTTTTAAAACTTGGTCAGATGAAGTTGTCCAAGAGTTTTTGGCCTCCTTGGAAGAGCGCTGGAGTTGGCATCGGATACTCTCTAGAGGTGATTTCCTCTCTTTGAGACACATTAGAGATCAGTTGCCGGAAGAGCTTGTTGATGCTTATGACAAATTCCAAGAGCAGGTAAACAAACATTTGGCACCAGTCAAAGCCAGAAAGGCATTGGAAGAAGAAGAAAGGAGAATGGTAGAAGAGGAGGAAAGGAAATATGGTGAGAGAACAGTGGAGGATTTGACGAGGCTTTGCATGAAAGTTTCTGCACCGATAGAACTTGTTAGGAAGGCAGTTAAGATGGCTGGATTCACCAACAATATGGGTCGTCCCAGACCGATCAGTTTACTTACTGCTTTGGAAGATACCGACATAATTAAGTGGTATGCGGGTGTTGGCAGAAGATGGCTTGAGTTCTTTTGCTGCTGCCACAACTTCAAGATGGTCAAAACTGTTGTAACATATCACTTGAGGTTCTCTTGTATTTTAACACTGGCAGAAAAGCATGAATCTACCAAACGTGAAGCAATTAAACATTTCACAAAAGATTTGAAAGTCACTGACATGGAGGGAAATGAAGAAGTGTACTTCCCCACAGAAAGGGAAATTAAGATGATGGGAGATAAGAACCTTTTGGATCCAAACCTGTGGATGGGGCTTTATCTTTGGCTTTGATCAGATTGGCTTCTGATGAGCCATCACATTCTTGTGTCACCCATTTTTGTGACAGGACTGATACTATCTTGTATAGGATAAGGTTACTACAAGACCAAATGAATGTTAACCCATTGGATGAAGACAAATGGATTCGGGGAATGGGTGCAATTCATGATGGTCTAAATCGAAAGTGTATTCCTCTCTGTTCTGATCACATAAGTGATCTTTTCTTGGGGAAGATCACTCTTCAGGATATCGATTGTACTTCATTTGTGGATGTGGACTGAGTGTTTGTTGTTTCATTTTTACTCTTGTATGAGTTGGTTACCGTCTGAAGGCTGTTATGATCTGAAGCTGGGTCACAAAATTGTTAGACATCTCTTTACTTTATTGCACCCAGGTAGGTGATGTGAACATTATCTCTTAGTTAAATGATGTATTTCCAAGGACTTAGTTTAGGCCTTCTATTATATTGTTGTTCTTATGCCAACTAAGGAAAATTTATTGAAGATAGTACATAATAATTGCAAAATTATTATTACAAAATTACATAATAATTACAAAATTATCATTGTTTGCGGTGATCAACCTCATGTTTGTTGTTGGGACAATAACCTGATGACTAATGAGGAAATGAGATTGATAGACATAATCTTTTCCCATATTTTCTTATTGCTTAAATGGTAGGGCTCTAAAACAACTTTAATTACAATAATCCTGCTGTCAACGAATGCATAAGTTACTTCTCTTGAGGAATGCTTTTTCTAGGAGACGATATAAGCTTCTCTTTGTTCTCTTCTTTTCTTCTGAAATCAAGTCATTTTTAGCTGTGTCAGACTTTTCTTTTAGGTAAATGAAGATAATGACATTTTATATGATTATTTTTTCGATGATGGCTCTTTTGGGTTAATTTGTTTAGTGAGGAGTTGAAGAATCTTTGAAGATGATATATGGGAGAGGAGTTTTACATCTTGTGTGACACATTCTGATTTTCAGCATATCTTTGGGCTTCTGTCACTACTAAGTTCAAAGAAATTCCTTTATTCTTTTTAAACTTTATTTGGGAGGTGGCTGTAAACTGATTCTTTTTGTGAAATTTTTTCGGATTGACACATCTTTCGAGTTTTGTGATGGCCATGACAGTTTTTGTAAGCTAGGGCTGGCTATCCGCCTCGTCTTTGTACATGCGTTTTGTCTAATAAAGTTTTCGTTTTCTGTTCTCTCTTTTCTTTTTTTTTTTTTTTGTTTTCGAAAGAAAAAATGACTATCGTTTGCTTGTTTTTGCAGCCTGAAGAGGCAAAGCTGACTTTTAAGTTAGCTGAGATGGATGCTATCAATTACTGGCATTTCATATAAGCATATGACACATCTTTACATGTGGGCAAATTGTTGGATCGGTATGAGATGTCCAAGTTTCTTGATGGTCTATATGAAATTGTTCTAACATGATGTAACTGTTAAAGCAGGATCAGAGGGCATCTCTCTTGAGGTTTGTCTTTTAAGTTCTGCTCTTGAGATTAATATTGAATGGAAATTAAAACGCATTTTTCAAAACAAATTCTGATGCAGCACTCCGATTCAGGTCCTTCATGAGTCTCTGTGGTGTTATGTAAAGTAGAGAAGGACAAGTTGGCTCTAAGACTTAAACTTAGCTCATCAGCAACCCTATACACACAATATACATCTGAATATATCATTCTTGTTTGTCCTTGGATAGCAAGACTTTAAACTTAGCTCATCAGCAACCCTATACACACAATATGCATCTGAATATCATTCTTGTTTGTCCTTGGATAGCAAGCTTAGTTTTTTGGTCTCATTTTTTTTTTTTTGAAATTTTTTGGTATCATTTTTACTGAAATGACATCCCTGTCACAAAGTATGATGTTGGAGTTACTATCATATGATTCATATTGAATGATTTTTTCACTTAAGTACTTCATACATGGCATGCCCTTGCCTTTTGTTATATAGCCTAATATGCTGTTATACTCTGCTCATCTTGCGCTGATAATGGAAATAGTTAGACACAATGTTTTAAAATGCAAAAAGCTATTCGAGGCGAGGCGGGGGGGCTGCTCAAAGTAGGCGCCTCAATTCAGAAAATGATATTAAAAAATAAAATAAAATAAAAAAGCAACATAGAAAATCATCCATAACATTGAATAAAAAAGTAATAACCAACATTAGAAACATAAATATTGAAAAAAAAAAAAAAAAAAAAAAAAAAACCAACAACAACAACAACAGCAAAATCATGTCAATGATCAAGGACCACTGTATATCAAGTGGACTATTATTTTTGTTTAGTGGCCTAAAATGAGGATCCAAGGTTTCATCCCCTTCATCATCATATATATAGTATCCACTTTAAAGAATCCTCACAATATTTGATTCTTCTATCATCCTCTGCGTCACTAGTGTTGTACTCTCCTCATCACAATTCATGTTGTATTATTTTCAACAATTTATCTCAAAGCCACTCCAGAGGAAGTTGAGGTGCAGCTGGCCCAATATCGCCGTGATGGCTTCCCTGAGGACAGGAGATTCAACGGAAAGAAAGGTATGCTTTTCTATAATGCCAACTTTGATTATTGGAAAGTAGATGAATTTGTGTAGTTAAGGCTTTTTTCTTTTTATCTTTTCATTGTTTTTTCTGTCCATGTATATTTCTTCAGATTCAACATAAAATAGACACTTTTTTTAAGTAGCTGTAGTTTGACCCTACCTTTATTTGTCTATCATCTAGTCGGTTTTTGGAGTCTTGATATGCCTCATTTTATGATGTTACCCTTTGTGTGCTTGCCATCCGTTCTCTCCAAATTCTTGTTGGAAGAGTGTAAACCTGAGTAGTGCCTATGGAAAAGTTTCGTGAACCAGATGTTGAGTTTAATTTTCGCATGCAATTCTGGTTTGCTGCTAGCTTTACCACTTGCATTTGGTGATATTTTCTGTCAGTTTATTTGAATGGCTTGTTGGGGTTTCTGCCCTAAGAGCTTGTAATATTGTAAACGGTTTTATAAATTTTAATAAAATATTCATTTCATTCAATTTATATATTTTGCAAAAATCGTATATATCATGAGAAACATCCTTGATTACTGATGTAATTTCAAACTAAGTATATAAGTGTTATATACAGGTGGATTTAGTTTGAGATAAGTAATTTAAAGAGTCCGTAGAAAACAAACGAAGTTGGGTACTTCATTTGTGGTAAATCTACAACTGCGGTCCCTTTCGTATTTGATACGATAGTCTTATCCAAGACTATTCATGTGGTGACATGGAAATGGAGGCACCTTATATAATAAAGATTATATAGGACTGGACCACGATAAATATAAGTCTCTAAATAATATCCGTTAACCTTAGAGATTTATATTTATCAACCAGATGATCATATATGAATTGATCTTAATTCTGAGTGTATTATGAACTCCTGCTTGTTAAGTTATTTCCTTTGATTTACATGGGTGAGATCGGTGTAGATACCCGATCAATAACTTCGTACTTTGGGGATATGATTTAATAAGTAACTGGGAACATTCTATACAATAGTGAAATCCACTCCTTCTTGCGAGAAGTAGAAAAGTAGTTCCCTTAAGGGTTGATTCAGGTCTTGAACAATAAGAGCGCTCAACTTTCTGTTTATATGTAAACAGAAAGATAAATTCATAAGTTGTTATGAATATATTGTTCATTAGAGAATCAATGGTACTTAAGGATCAAGAAATAATTAGAGAGGTAAAACGGACATTTGACCTTGCTCTAATTATGAACTATTTGTGGAGGGTCAAATCATATGTAGTGATTAAATCAATGGACACTGAAAAATTTCGGATTGTATAAAAAACATCTACAATTTTGAGAGTGCAATATTAAGTTTTTAGTGGAATAACTTTAAGATTAATAATAGTGAATTATTTAATTAAAGAGTTTAATTAATAATTCCAATATTATTGGAGCTCAAAACTGTAGGTCCATCGGGTCCCCTTGATAGCTCATTTTACTATAAGAAACGTGTATATAGAATATTGTAATTGGACCGTCCAATTACAGGTTACATAAGTAACAAAAATTTGTGTTCACTTAGTATTTGAATAATATTGATTATTCAAATTATTTAATTATTAATTATGAATTAATAATTATTTAATTAATTTTATAAGAGGTCTTGAATCCAATTCTTAGTGACTTTGATATAAATTAATTATGAATTAATTTATTAAAAGTTACAAGTTCTATTTCAAAATATAATATAAATTAATTTTGAATTAATTATATTATATGGGGCAAAAGTTTAATTATAATAAGATTAGGGTCAATATTAATATTGATTAATTAAAACCCTAATTGTTTGCCTATAAAAAGAAAAAGTTTCTTTTCTACATCTAGGTTTTTGGTTGTTGTTTATGTTTTTGAGAAAAAAAAACAAGAGAAAAGAAAAAGTTTTTTTTTTTCAACAAATACAAAGAACAAGAATTTGTGTCTTTGTTCTTTGTATAACCAAAATCAAACACTCACCTCTTATAATCATTGATTTAATTTGATTTTTTTTTTAGAAAGAAATCAAAAAGTAAGTGAGCACAATTCTATATAATTGTGCCCACTCACTTGTTTCTTGGTTTCGAGATATATCAAGGAAGGCAAGGTGGTGAGCAATTCACAGAGATCAATACAGAAGGTAAAAATATGATTTTTATTTCTTTATATTATTTTTATTTCGTTGTTTTATAGATCTTGGATTCTTGAGTTTTCTAAAAACGTTTTTGAAACTCAATGTTCCGCAAAATCCTTAATTTTATGAAAAACAAATTGTTGATTTTTGTTTTTTCACTCCATCAATTGGTATCAGAGCCAAGGTTTTCAATAAAACAATGAATTTTAAAATAATATGTTTGTATTGATTATGTATGTCAATGAGTAGGCACTATTATTTTGATTTGATTATTGATATGCATATTTTATATTCATGTTTGATGAATGGGATTGCATGGTATGATCGTTAATTGTATGGTTCTTTGGTTATATTATTCGATTAATATGTAAGCCATTTGTGCAAATTTTTATTCGATTAATATGTAAGCCGTTTGTGGCAAATTTTTATTCGATTAATATGTAAGCCGTTTGTGGCAATTTTTTTTTGTTGTAATTCAATAGTTTTAGGCTTTATTTTTTTTTGAAAATGTAAAGCTGAAGATTGATGTCAACGGGGTTGATTTGCTGTGCCAGAATTATGATTCGAATCAGATTTTTTTTATGTTGAAAATGGAAGGTTTTATTTAATTGTATTTAAAACTACCATTTCAAACATAATTAATTGTATAAATGGAAATTTATTGTGTGGCTGTTTTGAATGGTATAATTATGATTCGAAACGGAAAGTTATTTTGAAAACGGCAAGTTTTATTTAATTGTATTTAAAACTACCGTTTAAAATATAATTAATTGCATTAAAATGGATTTTTAATGCAGCTGTTTTGAATGGTATAATTATGATTTGAAACGGAAAATTATTTTGAAAACGGCTGGTTTTATTTAATAGTATTTAAAACTACCGTTTAAAATATAATTACTTGAATTGAAATGGATTATTAATGCGACTGTTTTGAACGGTCCAATAAGACATTTATTATGAATAAATGTATGCGCATTAGATGCGTTGCACATTAGATGTGCAAACAAATAAAATTATAATAATAGTTCCTAAAATTATGTGTTCCATATTTTTGGGGTTTCCATTTCAATTGTAACACTAATGAAAATATCCATATGATTGGATAATTTTCTTGGATCCATAAATCAAGAAATGGGCTTTTCTAGTCTAATCTATTTGATAGAAGTTTTTTATAATTAAATTAGATTTAATTATAAGCCCATGAAGACCTTGAAGACCATGAAGACTATGAAGACTACAAGTGAAGGCCAAGGAATGCCTTGGTTAATTTTTGTAATCTTAAAATTAGTTGTAGGTCGTTAAAACCAAAGAACCCGGTCATACACATGTTATTTATTTATTTATTTTTTATTTTCATGAGATGAATGGATAAATATATATAACATGTACATGCATTAAAAATATGTCATATAGAATCATGAAGTGCCTACTCACTACATTATAACATGACATGCATCATATGTATTATTTTTATTTTGCTATTAAAATTGTTTATTAGTATAAATAGAAAAATAATACATGGAATGCCTTTAAAATAATTTGAATTGATTTTAATAGAAAATCATAGGTTTCAAATTAGAAATTTGATTTCAATAAATTGGCATTCATAATGTGGATTAGATTTTAATTAGTTAAAATCGGATGATATCATATTAAATCTATTCTTTATAATTTTGATTATTTTGATTAGATTTATAAATTGAATTGGATTTTTAAATGTTAAAAAATCTGGTAATTCATTAGATTTATAAATTGAATTGGATTTTTAAATGTTAAAAAATCTGGTAATTCATTAGATTTATAAATTGAATTAGATTTTTAAGTGTTAAAAATCCGGTAATTCATTAAATGGATAAATTAAATTAGATTTTTAAATGTTAAAAATCTGATAATTTATTAAGTGTTAATAAGTTTCGAACTTTAATAACACACAAATTCCTAGTAATTTAGATTATCTTTTTAGCCGTTAATAATCTAAGACAATGACTAGGAAAATTTAATAGAAATCCCTAATCCTAAAATAGTGAGTGGGAGAGGGATATATGACAATATATCCCGCGGTCTCCATCATTAGTTCAACACCGTAAAACTTAAATGGCGCCTCGAGACGGCTTTGTTATCGTCCCCCTACGGATGGTGTCCATTTAGGTTGATCAAGGTTGACTTCCTAACGGATAGGAATTCTAGATGTATCTTGTGATTGACCTACCCTACGGCGGCAATTCTCGAGTTAAGTCTATGGACTCCGAAATGATGGGTTACACTCATAAAGGAAATAATTAATTGTTAATTATTTTTCTGGACCGAAAAACGGTAGTCAAATAATATATGAAAAAGAGTTTTCTGTTATATTATTTGATTGAGAATGTCTCAGTCTAACATACAAATATTTGACCTACCCTACGGCGGCACCTATTTGTGGTATGTTAGATTATCGTGGCATAATAATTAATTTTAGGGATTTTGATAATTTATTATTCGTGGATCATGCATCACGTTTAATTTTATGCCAAAATTACATGATATTAAATTTTGCAAATTGATATTAAATGAATTCAATTTTATTTATTTTCAGCAATGGTATCTCCGTTGATTTCTATTCTTGCTAATGATAAACTTAACGGGGAAAATTATGTCAAATGGAAAAGTAATATGAACGCAGTCCTGGTCTGTGAGGACCTTAAATTTGTCACGACTCAACCTTGTCCTCCTCAGCCAGCAGATAATGCTGGACGTGCTGTGCGCGAGACCTATCAGAAATGGGTCACAGTTGATGAAAAGGCCCGCTGCTACTTGTTAGCAGGGATGTCCGAGGTGCTTGCTACCAAGCACGAGTCAATGACAACAGCAACTCAGATGCTAGAGTCATTGCAGGGCATGTTTGGGCAACCTTCTGAGCAGCAACGGCACGAAGCTGTTTGTGCTGTGATGACTGCTAAGATGAAGGAGGGTTCATCTGTTCGAGAGCATGTTTTGAAAATGATGACCCACTTTAACACAGCTGAAAGCCAAGTGAGTATGATATTGGAAACTCTTCCGAAGAGTTTCATGCAATTCAAGAGCAACTATGTTATGAACAAGTTAACTTACTCACTTACTCAATTACTTAATGAGCTTACTACTTATGAGTCAATGAATAAGGATAAGAGTAAGTCTGGTGAAGCAAACGTTGCTGAGTCTTCTTCTTCTGCTAAAAACAAGAGGAAGAGAAACACCAAAAAGGCTACACCTAAGCCCAAAACACAAGCTCCCAAGAAGAAGAACAAAAAGAGCTCCAAGACCACCAAGCCCAAAGGAAAATGTTTTCATTGTGATGTGGATGGACATTGGAAGAGGAATTGCTCTAAGTACCTCAATGAGCTCAAAGAGAAGAAGATGAAAGGTAAATATGATTTACTAGTCATTGAATCTTGTTTAGTGGAGGATGATTCATCCACTTGGATAATTGATTCAGGAGCCACTAATCATGTTTATTCTTCTTTGCAGCTGATTGACTCTTATAGGCAGCTTGGTGAGGGCGAGTTCAACATGCGAGTCGGGACTGGGGAAGTCGTTTCAGCAAAGGCAGTGAGAGAAGTTAGACTTCATTTCAATAATAATTGTTTTATCATACTGAACAATGTTTATTATATTCCAGGTTTTAAAAGAAATTTGATTTCTGTATCCAAACTTTTGGAATTTAATTATTCTGTTTCTTTTGATAATAAATCAGTTATTATTTCTAGAAATGGTTTGAAAATTTGTTCAGCGATACAAGAAAACAATTTATATGTGTTAAGACCGTTAATGCATAACCCACTGTTTAATACTGAAATGTTTAAGGTTGAAAAACCAAAAACAAAACGACAAAAGATTTCTCAAAATGATGACACATATCTTTGGCATTTAAGACTTGGTCATATTAATCTTGACAGATTAGATAGACTTGTAAAGAGCGGACATTTAAGTGAGTTAAAGATCGGCACTTTACCTGTTTGTGAATCATGTCTAGAAGGTAAAATGACCAAAAGACCTTTTACTGGTAAAGGGCTTAGAGCTAAGGAACCACTAGAGCTTATACATTCAGACGTCTGCGGTCCTATGAATGTTAAAGCTAGAGGCGGTTATGAATATTTCGTCACATTTATTGATGATTATTCTAGATATGGGTATGTTTACCTGATGCAACGGAAGTCAGAAACTTTTGAAAAGTTCAAACAATTTCGAGCTGAAGTTGAAAATCAATTAGGTAAAACATTGAAAATTCTACGATCGGATCGTGGAGGTGAGTATCTCGATACAGAGTTCGAGGATTACTTACTTGAGCATGGGATTCTATCCCAACTGACTGCTCCTGGAACACCCCAGCAGAACGGTGTTGCAGAAAGGAAAAATCGGACCCTTTTGGACATGATGAGATCTATGTTTAGTTTCTCATCATTACCTAGTTCATTCTAGGGATATGCATTGCAAACTGCAATGTATATTTTGAATGTTGTACCATCTAAGTCAGTTCCAAAGACACCCCTGGAGTTGTGGAATGGTCGCAAAGCTAGTTTACGACATTTTCGCATTTGGGGTTGTCCAGCACATGTGCTGAAGAACAAGACTGGGAAGCTGGAACCACGTTCAAAAGTTTGCCTATTTGTAGGTTATCCCAGAGAGACTAGGGGTGGACTCTTTTATAGTTCTGAAGAAAACAAAGTGTTGTATCGACAAACGCTACGTTTCTTGAAGAGAACTATATGAGAGAGTACAAACCTCGAAGTAAAGTTGTACTAGAGGAATTACTTCCTGGTTCGACCAGTACCCCGTCAACAATAGTTGTTGACAAAGACATAATTCAGACCACGTCTGAACGTCAGACAAATTCTCATCAGAATCATCTACCACCTCGTCGTAGTGGGAGGGTTATTAGACCACCAGTCCGCTACAGAAAGATCGGAGAGGCACAGATTGCTATCTTTGATGAGAGTGTAGATGATCCATTGACATACCATGATGCAATGGAGGATTCTGATAAAGAAGAATGGCTTAAAGCAATGAATCTCGAGATGGAGTCTATGTACTCCAACTCTGTCTGGGAACTTGTAGATCAACCAGATGGGATAAAACCCATAGGTTGCAAGTGGATCTACAAAAGGAAGAAAGGAGTGGATGGAAAGGTAGAAACCTTTAAAGCTAGACTAGTGGCAAAGGGTTATACTCAGAAAGAGGGAGTTGACTATGAGGAAACTTTCTCGCCAGTAGCTATGCTTAAGTCCATTCGGATTCTTCTCTCCATTGCTGCATGTCTCGATTATGAGATTTGGCAAATGGACGTCAAGACTGCATTTTTGAATGGTAATCTTGATGAAAGTATCTATATGGTACAACCAGAGGGATTTGTATCCCAAGGTCAAGAGCAAAAGGTTTGCAAGTTGCAAAGGTCCATTTATGGACTTAAACAAGCATCTCGATCTTGGAACATAAGGTTTGATACTTCGATCAAGTCTTATGGTTTTGAGCAAAATATTGATGAGCCTTGTGTGTACAAACGGATTATCAATAAGCAAGTGGTTTTCCTTATACTTTACGTTGACGATATTCTACTCATTGGGAATGATATAGGAATATTATCAGACGTAAAAAACTGGCTCGCTAGCCAATTCCAAATGAAAGATTTGGGAGAGGCCAGTTATGTCCTTGGGATCCAAATAATACGGGATCGTAAGAA
Organism: Nephelium lappaceum; assembly: GCA_021234005.1. Classification (NCBI taxonomy): domain Eukaryota; kingdom Viridiplantae; phylum Streptophyta; class Magnoliopsida; order Sapindales; family Sapindaceae; genus Nephelium; species Nephelium lappaceum. The sequence goes on along the minus strand of CM038001.1, from coordinate 13,945,224 downwards.
CAAACTGTTAGCGCTGTCTCAAGCATCATATATCGATAAGATTCTTATGCGATTTTCGATGCAGAACTCTAAAAAAGGTCATTTATCTTTTCGTCATGGAGTTCATTTGTCTAAGGAACAGTGTCCTAAGACACCTCAACAAATTGAGGATATGAGACGGATTCCCTATGCCTCTGCAGTAGGCAGTCTCATGTATGCTATGTTATGCACGAGACCGGATATATGTTATTCAGTGGGAATAGTTAGTCGTTATCAATCTAATTCAGGATTTGATCATTGGGTGGCTGTAAAGCATATTCTCAAGTATCTTCGGAGAACGAGAAACTATATGCTAGTATATTCTGGAGAGGATTTGATCCCATTAGGATATACAGATTCTGATTTTCAGTCGGACAAAGATTCTAGGAAATCTACGTCTGGATCAGTATTTACCCTTGGTAGTGGAGCCATTACATGGAGGAGTATTAAGCAATCATGCATTGCTGACTCCACTATGGAAGCCGAATATGTAGCAGCTTGTGAAGCAGCTAAAGAAGCGGTATGGCTACGTAAATTTTTGGCTGATCTGGAAGTTGTTCCAGACATGGATAAACCACTCACCCTTTATTGTGACAATAGTTGTGCAGTGGCCAATTCCAAAGAACCAAGAAGCCATAAACGAGGGAAGCATATAGAGAGGAAATACCATCTCATTAGGGAGATCGTACGAAGGGGAGATGTAAAAGTGATGAAGATTGCATCACAAGACAACCTTGCTGATCCGTTTACGAAGACCTTAACGGCTAAAGTATTTGAAGGTCATCTAGAGGGTCTAGGATTACGAGATATGTCCCATCTGCTCTAGGGCAAGTGGGAGATTGTTGGGGTTTCTGCCCTAAGAGCTTGTAATATTGTAAACGGTTTTATAAATTTTAATAAAATATTCATTTCATTCAATTTATATATTTTGCAAAAATCGTATATATCATGAGAAACATCCTTGATTACTGATGTAATTTCAAACTAAGTATATAAGTGTTATATACAGGTGGATTTAGTTTGAGATAAGTAATTTAAAGAGTCCGTAGAAAACAAACGAAGTTGGGTACTTCATTTGTGGTAAATCTACAGCTGCGGTCTCTTTCGTATTTGATACGATAGTCTTATCCAAGACTATTCATGTGGTGACATGGAAATGGAGGCACCTTATATAATAAAGATTATATAGGACTGGACCACGATAAATATAAGTCTCTAAATAATATCCGTTAACCTTAGAGATTTATATTTATCAACCAGATGATCATATATGAATTGATCTTAATTCTGAGTGTATTATGAACTCCTGCTTGTTAAGTTATTTCCTTTGATTTACATAGGTGAGATCGGTGTAGATACCCGATCAATAACTTCGTATTTTGGGGATATGATTTAATAAGTAGCTGGAAACATTCTATACAATAGTGAAATCCACTCCTTCTTGCGAGAAGTAGAAAAGTAGTTCCCTTAAGGGTTGATTCAGGTCTTGAACAATAAGAGCGCTCAACTTTCTGTTTATATGTAAACAGAAAGATAAATTCATAAGTTGTTATGAATATATTGTTCATTAGAGAATCAATGGTACTTAAGGATCAAGAAATAATTAGAGAGGTAAAACGGACATTTGACCTTGCTCTAATTATGAACTATTTGTGGAGGGTCAAATCATATGTAGTGATTAAATCAATGAACACTGAAAAATTTCAGATTGTATAAAAAACATCTACAATTTTGAGAGTGCAATATTAAGTTTTTAGTGGAATAACTTTAAGATTAATAATAGTGAATTATTTAATTAAAGAGTTTAATTAATAATTCCAATATTATTGGAGCTCAAAACTGTAGGTCCATCGGGTCCCCTTGATAGCTCATTTTACTATAAGAAACGTGTATATAGAATATTGTAATTGGACCGTCCAATTACAGGTTACATAAGTAACAAAAATTTGTGTTCACTTAGTATTTGAATAATATTGATTATTCAAATTATTTAATTATTAATTATGAATTAATAATTATTTAATTAATTTTATAAGAGGTCTTGAATCTAATTCTTAGTGACTTTGATATAAATTAATTATGAATTAATTTATTAAAAGTTACAAGTTCTATTTCAAAATATAATATAAATTAATTTTGAATTAATTATATTATATGGGGCAAAAGTTTAATTATAATAAGATTAGGGTCAATATTAATATTGATTAATTAAAACCCTAATTGTTTGCCTATAAAAAGAAAAAGTTTCTTTTCTACATCTAGGTTTTTGGTTGTTGTTTATGTTTTTGAGAAAAAAAAAACAAGAGAAAAGAAAAAGTTTTTTTTTTCAACAAATACAAAGAACAAGAATTTGTGTCTTTGTTCTTTGTATAACCAAAATCAAACACTCACCTCTTATAATCATTGATTTAATTTGATTTTTTTTTTTAGAAAGAAATCAAAAAGTAAGTGAGCACAATTCTATATAATTGTGCCCACTCACTTATTTCTTGGTTTCGAGATATATCAAGGAAGGCAAGGTGGTGAGCAATCCACAGAGATCAATACAGAAGGTAAAAATATGATTTTTATTTCTTTATATTATTTTTATTTCATTGTTTTATAGATCTTGGATTGTTGAGTTTTCTAAAAACGTTTTTGAAACTCAATGTTCCGCAAAATCCTTAATTTTATGAAAAACAAATTGTTAATTTTTGTTTTTTCACTGCATCATGGCTGAAGTCATGGGTCGAAAGGAAAGGATAGTTAAGTTAATACTGTGTTATTACATAACCACTGCAAATTGGGAAAAGGCAAATAGCTTAAATGCTTGAAACTTCCTTTATATTCACAGGGCCTTTTAGATTCACCATATTTTGATCCAATGATTTTAGTTTGTCTGTTTCATCATCAATTCGTCGGAACATGCAGAGCTCTAAATGAAGCGTCTGTCATTGTGAGGAAGCGTACGCCATTGACCAATGTTTTCAGGTGCCTCTGGTTCAATGAAGTAGTTCGATTTACTTCTGGAGATCAACTGAGCTTCCCATACGTTTTATGGCAGTTGAAATAGCTAAAGAACGTCAACATGTAGGCCATTGACCAATGTTTTCAGGTGCCTCTGGTTCAATGAAGTAGTTCGATTTACTTCTCGAGATCAACTGAGCTTCCCATACGTTTTATGGCAGTTGAAAGAGCTAAAGAACGTCACCATGTTCCCGGTTTGCACCCGCCAAGATCTTGTTAATTCCATGGGTCGCATACGCAAAGCTAAGCCTCTATTAAGTTGACAGTTTGAAGAATTAACATCCACTTACGCTTCACCATTGATGTAACAGAGGATCCAAGAGGAGTATAGGCAGCTTCTATTCTTAATTCATTTGTAAATTCTTTTCTAGTGTTATATTGGTGGCGTTAATCTTGAAATTCTATCTTCCACTAATTTCTTATTCTTTTGGTGGTAGCACATGAGCAGAATTAGACTAGATGTATTCATTTTTGAACTAAGAAATCCAGTCGTTGCTATTTATTTATTTTTAGCATATTTGTGATTTTTTTTTTTCTTATGATCATAATGAAAAAATATATTAAACATTAAGGCAACTTTATAAATTAATGGCAGTATTATTATATACGGTTGGTTAGTCGGAGCTAGTCCATAAGATTTACCCTGCTTACTGATGTATGGTTATTGAATTTTTGTATTGCAAAAATCAAATTTGTGTCTGAAGTGCACTTCAATGTTATTTAAAAATACTGTTAAAATAGGTATTTTATCTTAAATATTTTTCAGATTTTTACTACAAATAATAATTATAATGTTCAAAAAAATATTATCATAGTATAATATATGATTATAAGAAATATTTATTGAATCTAGAGTTTATGTCAAATTGAAAAAATACATATGATCAGTGAACTTGGATAATATTACATTCATATTATATTAAAATATTTGTAAAAATAAATCAATGAAATATTAAAATCAACACTATCATAATTTTTTTTAAAAAAAAAAAATGATAGATGAAAAATAATTAAAACCGAATATAATAATTTTGATGCTATAAATTTAGATAAGTAAAGTTCACAAATTAAAAGTTGGTTAATATATATATATTACACTTTACAAAGCCAAAAATTTCAAAGAAATGTAACAATAATGTAATAATTTAATAAAAGAATTAAGAATTTACTAATTTATACCAGTAAAAATGTAAATATGTTATCATATGGAAAAAGATTGAGAATATATATTTCATATATACATAAAAAATTATTAAAAACAGTAAAAAAAAAATCAAGCAAAAAAATTCAGGCTTTTAATTTTTAAAAACAGATATAATATATTAAAATTTTCTTTTTTACTTGTTGAGGTGGGGCACGGACCTTACCTAGACCCATTATTGGATCCGCCACTGTTGGAACAACAAATTTTGAAAGCGGAATTTCATTTCCCAAGCACAAATAAGAGCTAGGTTAGAGTTTATTATAGGGGTGGCAAAATAACCGGAACTGAACCGAACCGGCTTGAAAAAGTCGGTTTTTCAATTGGTTTCAATTCGGTTCGGTTTTGATTGATAAAAACCCTTTTTTTTAGTGTTTCTATTTGATATTGGATCAAAAAAACCAACCAGAAACGAAAACTAAATATATAAACTAAAAACCTGAACACAACACTCATTCTCACTCTTCACTCAAAACCTAGCTACCTCTCTCCATTTCTCTCCTCCTATTTCTCCACTTCTCTCTCTTCCCTTTCTCTCCTCTCCTTTCTCTTCTCACTAGCCCTTACGAGCCCTCTTCTCTATTTCAATTGCGAGTTGAGTTAGATATGGTGTCGGTCAGAGGAAATTAGTGTTGATCTCTTTTACTGGAAGGAGATCAATGCCGAGTCCACTCCCACCGACATTAGATCTCCATGTGTTTATGGGTTGGTGATGATTTGGTGAGGTTTGTGTGTGTGGTTTGTTTGATTTCTAGGTTGTGGGTTATGATTTAATTTTTTGGTTTGTTTCAATTCTATGTTCGGTTTGTTTGGTTGGTTGGTTGGTTTGTTTTGTTTTATTTTTTGGTTTGGTTGATTTCTGGGTTCAGTTTGTTTGGTTGGTTTATTTGATTTTTCCTTTTCTTCTAATTTATTTCGGATTTTTGGAGATTTAATTGACAATGTAGTGTAATTACTAAAACCAATAGGACCGGACCGGATCAAACCGAACCAATCTAAGTTGGTTAAGTTCAATTTATACATGCAATTCAATTTGGTTCGATTTTCTTTATCAAAAATCAATTTTTTCAATTTCGGTTCGATTTTGCCCAAAACCGGATCGAACGGAACTGTGACCACCCCTAATTCATTACGTAGGACATTGTATTGACAACAAACAACTTTTACCATCTCCGCAGTGAATTTGGATTATCTCATAATCTAGTAGTTTATTTTTGTTTTGGTTTTGTTAGAAGCCAAGTAATATATCAAGGTAATATATATATATATATATATATATATGTAATATTAAGATTTATTAGATTTTTTTTCCATGCGTGAACATATTTTATTCAAACTCAAAATACTCCTAAAATACAAACAAGTAAAAGAAAAAGAAAGACTGAGAAAAGATTTCAACTTCTCTAGGGGACAAAAACCAAATATTCTCTTGGTATGTTTTAAGATCAAAGTAATTCATACCTTTTAAAAACGTATAAAAGATGATCTAGTGTCGAACATTTATTATAATATATAAAAATTCCTTTACAGTTATTTATTAGTTAACAGTTAACATCGATCTCTCTCATAAAAAATGAATGGTCAAAATTAAAAATTCTTAAAGGTGTGTAGTTATCCAAGTGTATATATATATAATGAATGGTCAAAATTAAAAATTCTTAAAGGTGTGTAGTTATCCAAGTGTATATATATATATAGAAAATCAATTGTCTGTGTAATAAATCTCTGAAGAATTTTAATTTTTGAAGGTGTAGATTACAAATTGATAAAGTTTTATATATTTCAAGTTAAAAATATAATTGTCGGAATACCCAAATAATCTTCTTAATTGCAATTAAGCCTAAAATTAATATACAAATCCAAGAGAGAAACGAAAAGTCTTCAGTGGCGTCTGATGATTAAGACATATGGGAGACAGCTAACGCGAATCTCTGTTGGCGGCCTGCGTTGCCGCCGTCTTCTCCACTACCGCCGCTTCCTCCACCTTCCTTTATTTATAATATAAAATCGCTTTTTAAATACATACATGCGTCTTACATTATAGAACTCTACATGAATGAATTGTCAGTAATAAATGAAAAAAATCAAACTGATCTTCGAATTATACTCTTGGTGAGCGATCAACTTTCTCAGTTTTTATTGTTTCATTTTTTAATCATATAGCACATTACCAGTAGTGGGATAGAGACATCTTTTTTTTTTTTTTTTCATATCATATATACTATAACCATTTAAGTCTAAATTATTGTCTAACTAAACCATTAAATCATTTTGAATTTTTCTTTTCATGTATAATTATTGTCTAACTGTGATTAGGATAAGCACAACACCTGTAGCATTGCTTCAAATCCGACCCGTGTCCCAAATGTAATTATCAGAGACATAGCATTGTAATTATAGGGAATGATTATTTTTGTTTGTATAGTTGTTTTTTATATTAATTACGTGATTTGTTTGAAATTAAATCGGGTCAAATGAATTTAATTTAGATCAAGCTGCTCCAATAGGATTCGGATTTAATGCATCCCACCAAAAATCTGGATTGGGTTTGAGATAGACCGATCTATCTTGGTCCGACCCATTATTACCCCTATTTATTTATTTATTATTATTTTTTAAGATCATTGCCGCCCCTAATTTTGACTAGCCTTATAAATAGACATACAGGAGAATCCATTATATCCAAGCACGTGCAATGCGACTCTTCGTCGTCCATTTCTCATCTTTGTGGTGGGGGCATTGTTCATTCTTTTGGTGGACATTGGAAATGTTGGCCTTCTTTCTCTGCCTTTTTCGGTTGTCAGTGCGACTCCCTGCACGTCCATTCATTCTTTGGTGGACATTGGAAATGTTGGCCTTCTTTCTCTTGCCTTTTTTGGTTGTCACTAAATATATATATGTATATATATATATATTGATACATTTGGATATCGATATATCTGACAACTGAAATAAGTTATTACATTTTAAAATTATCAATTGTATTTTATTATATCCGATTATAACTAGATGAGTTATATCACAGTCATAACAATCAATCATATTTAATTATAATCAAACATATTTAGTTGAAATCAGATATAATAATTATAATCAGTAAATTTTAGAATGTAATCAATTAAGATATACCGATGCCCAATTGTATTATATATATATATATATAACAATTATCTTCTTCATGTAATTAAATTACATAAAAGTTAGAGAATATTAATTAAGCATAAATAGAAGTTGACTAAATAAAAATAGAGGAAAATATAACAATCTAATGACTGATAATTGAAATTTTGAATATATTATATCACTACAAATTATAAAGAAGGACAATATTGAATCAAATCATATGATTCTGGAATAAAAATACATACATTTAAAGTATAATACACTCTTAGTTAAACAGAACTGAACCATTTAACTTCAATTGCTTTTTTAAAAACAATTTTATTATCCTTCCTTTTGTATTTTTTATCTCACTCTGACTCTCCAACATCATCCATCATCTTTATTATAAAATGCAATTAGAGACCTATTTGACAAATAGGATTAATTGCTTATGTGCTCCTATGGTCTCTTAAAATTGCATTGTTAGACAACTTTTGATTTTATACTTTTATTATACAAACATCTCATAAAAGAGATTACCCATTGTTTCAATAGAATGAAAAATAAAAACATTGCTTAATTTAAAATTATTTTGAGTTAATAATTTTTTTTTGGTAAAAAAAAAAAAAAAAGGTGGGAATTGATAAGATAAATAACTCCATTTGTGAAGGCTGTTTCAAAATTTTGAGGATTGTTTAATAATTTTATTTTTGTGGTTAGTGTTAGGGTTTTGTTCTTTAAGAGCTTTTAATTTGTAAACGTTTAAATATATAATAAATAAGATATGTTTATTTTATTCAATTTATGTGCATTTGTGTAATGTTTATTTCATATGAATATCATGTAGGAAACAACTGCCCAACTATGGTATTAAATAACTCAGTTATTAGAACTTCCACTCCTTCGATTGACTATGTTGACCAAAGCAGGGGGGGACAAACTGTAGTGGTCAAAAATTTCCTGGTCCAAAATGAAAACCCAAATCTTGTTGTGATAGATTGGCCTAGTATGCTAATCGATCTAGGATAATAGCCCAATGCATGTTACAAAAGGATAGCCTAGCAACTTGATTAATCCAGACCAAAGAAGATTTGTTTCCTTACATAAGGATTAATTGCTCTTAATGAATGAGGTTTAAATCAATTGTAACGGAAGTTACATTAACTCTGTAACCGACATATCATTAATCATAGCATTTATTCTGTAACCGACATATAATTAACCATAGTATTTATTCTGTAACCAACATATAATTAACCATAGCATTTATTTTGTAACGTATACTGTATTTATTTCACAATAAGTGCTCATGACACCTTTTCCACCTATAAATAGAAGCTTCATTTGAAGCCTATAGCCATCTCACCTCACTTGCTCATCTCTTGCAAGCCACTTGAGGTTTTTTCTTCTCCTTTCTTATGTCTTCATTCTTCCACTCTATATTTAGAGTTTCCACTTGAGGTTTCTCCTTCTCCTCTCTTGTGTCTTCATTCTTCCACTCTATATTTAGAGTTTTTGTGTGATAGATTTAGTGCAGTGGCGTTGAGGCGCATGTCTACGAAAAGTTCTGGTTAGAAAAAACTTGGTATTTAACTATGTCCATTGTAATCGACCTCTCTTTCCATTGTGTCCATTGTGACTGACCTTTTTTCCATTACAATTTAAACCTTTCCTAGACATGGAAAGAGAGATCGGTCATAATGGACATAGTTAAATATCAAGTCCGGTCATAATGGACACAGTTAAATATCAACTCTTTCCTAACCAGAATCTTCCCTAGACATGCACCTCCATGCCACTATACTAAACCTATCACACAGAAACTCTAAATCTAGAGTGGAAGAATGAAGACATAAGAGATGAGAAGAAGAAACTTCAAGTGGCTTGCAAGAGATGAGCAAGTGAGGTGAGATAGCTATAGGCTTCAAATGAAGCTTCTATTTATAGGTGGAAAAGTTATCATGAGCACTTATTGTGGAATAAATGCAATGTCCGTTACAAAATAAATGCTATGATTAATAATATGTCAGTTATAGAATAAATATTATGATTAATGATATGTCGGTTACAGAATAAATGCTATAGTTTATGATATGTCGGTTATAGAGTTAATGTAACTTCTGTTACAATTGATTTGAACTTCATTCATTAAGAGTAATGAATCCCTATGTAAGGAAACAAACCTTGTTTGGTCTTGATCAACCAAGTTGCTGGGCTATCCTCTTGTAACATGTATTGGGCCATTAACTTGGATCGATTAGTATATTGGGCCAATCTATCACAACAAGATTTGGGTTTTAATTTCGGACCTGAGAATTTTTTACCACTACATATAGGTCTGTTTTATTCACAAGACTCAAAGGCAGGATGGGTTAGATTTGTAGATGCTGAATATTTATCAAATCCATATAAAGCAAGATCAAATATAGGTTATTTGTTTACATATCATGATGTTGCTATATCTTGGCATTCTATGAATGCAAACTCTGACTGTCACATCTTCGAATCATGCCAAAATGTTGGCAATCCATGAGGCAAGCTGAGAATACATATGGTTGAGATTTTTAGGTCGACACATCCATGAAACATGTGACCTTCCATTTGTTAAAGAAAGTCCAACCGTCTTATATATGATGATAATACAGTCTGTATCGTCCAACTTAAAGAAGATTATATTAAAGGAGACAAACCAAACACATTTCATTAAAGTTCTTTTTCATGCATGAACTTTAGAATAAATGAGAGATAGACGTCCATCAAATTGCGACAATTTGATAGATTCATGGTTTCAAAAATCGCTAATTGATAATCGACTGGAGAGGCACGGTTAGCAATTTATTGATTACTCAGCGACTAGTTGGTGATTAATCAGCAAGTATGTTTTTGATTAAAAAATTATTATTTTTTGAAATGTGAGGGCGTAAACTGATTTTTTTAAACATTAGGGGCCAAAACTCATATATTAATGTAGTTTTATCAAAACTCAGTAAGGTTTGTGTTATTTGCCATCATCTATATATATATATATATATAAACTCGTATGAACCCTACTTTTTTAGTTGCCTCTACCTCTTTCTCTTTCTCTAAAACATCAGTTTCTTCTTTTTCGTCCCTTCTTCTTTTTCTTCTTCTCATTTTCGAAGAATGGTAAAGACGATGATAAACAACGATGAACGGCAAGTGTGACAATGAAGAATGGTAGAGACGAAGACCCTGACCTCGACCTCATCTACCCACAAAAAAGCACTACACTAGCCCCACTCACACTCTCCTCTACCGCTATCTCAGGTATGCTTCTTTGTGTTTGTGGAGGTTGTTGGATTTTTTTTGTGGTGTTTGGGTGTTTTCCGACTAGTTTTATGGTCGATTTTTACCAAGTTAGTCAAGTTGGACCGATTATTCACCTTCTATAAGCAGAACCCCCCCAATCTAAGGGTTGTCAAACCGACAGATGCCTCTCAATGATTCATTAGCGAAAAATCCTTGTTAATTGGCGATTTTTGGAATAATGGGTAGACTTATTTATAAAGGCACATCCTGCAACAACATTTGAGAAATTGGTGAATATGATTAGCATTTGTTGACTCAAAGATTTTTTATTGCTAAAAAAGAAGACATATTGGTATAAAGGGGAGATTACTGCGTACTGCATTTAATTTCTCTTAGCCAAGATTTTTCCCATTGAGTTTTTTTGACAAGGCTTTTAATGAAAAAATTTTGAATGCAAATTCTATAAGAATAATGTACTATTTTTCCTTTTACTAGAATTTTTTTCCCATTAGGTTTTTTCCTGGTAAGATTTTTAACAATACATATTTTTTGTACAATGGACATCCAAGGGGAAGTGTTATGAAATGATTATGTATGGATGCCACTTTATTGGTATTCCATAACCTACACTTAAGATCATCATTATCTCTCACCCCCTTAATAGTGTCTTAAAGTTATGTAACTTATATCTTTTCCTATTATTTTTACTTATGGTTTTTAGCCTATAAATAGAGGGTGCATGATATGTATTGATATACAATTCAAAAAGTGAATGAAAGATAATGAAGTTATTGTAAGTCATCTATTGTAATTTTATGGATCTCCCCGGAAACAGTCCCTAAATAATTATTAAATACCCTAAATGGTTTATGGAAGCGTCTAAGGGTATATGGAACCCTTAGAGATTAATTTAAACTCGATTAGAGATTAATCGGAAGGGTAAAATGGTGAACAAAATCGAGTAATTATTTAAGGTGAAAAAGGACTAAATTAAAGATAAGATTTAATAAGTGTGGTCAAATTAGAATTGATCTAAAAGCCAAGGGAGGAGAACAAAAGTTTTAAGGGACGGTCATTTTTAGAGTTGTTTGTGGAGGAAAACATGAAGCCAAAAATTTGTCTTAAATCACCAAAGAGAGAGAGAGAAAGCTGCCATGAAACCAGAAGAAAGAAGAAGAAGAAGAGAAGAAGAAGAAGAAGAAGAGAAGAAGAAGAAGAAGAAGAAGAAGAAGAAGAATGAGTTGTCAATGATTGACCATGAAGCTCGTTGACCACCACCTGTAACCTTGCCACGAACCGCACACTACCCGAAGCTGACCAAGACAGATCGACGTCAAACCAGCCCTCGTCGCACGTAAAGCCAACGCCGACCGAACAACTGTTCCAACCAAGGCAGAACTCGATGTCAAACCAGCTCAATTCAGCCGCTAAGCTCATCGATCTGGCCACTTGAAGCCGACGCCAAGCTCGCCAAAATCGACCAAACCAGAAGCTAACCAGAACCGGCAAAACGAGCTAATGAGAGAGCGAGAGAGGAAGAGAAAAGAAGAATGAGGAGAAGACCAGCGCAACTAGCTCGAACCCGACCTGAAACCAACTGCAAAGCACGATTAGAACTCGTCGAAATAGTGCTGAAGTGTGACCGGAGCTAAACTAGAACAGAGGCGGTAGATGAAGAAGAAGAAGAGAGAATCCGACAGGGGAAGAGAAGCTCACGCGGAGGGGAAGAAAAAGGGAGAAGATCTAGCCGAACCAGTCTATTTTCGCCACCAAAACAGCCTCAAATCGAGCTCAACGCAAAGAGGAATAGGATGATTTCGTGAGGAAGAAAAAATGGTAAGTATTCAAGTTTTTGGAAGTGTTTTCGTTGAAGATTTAGTTGATTGAGTTGATTTTGAAGTAGATTTTATTACGATTTGTTTGTTGATTGATTTTAAGTGAAGAATGAGTTGATAAATAAGTAAATTAATGTCTATTGGGAGTTTAGGAACCCAAGAAAATAGTGAAAATTTAAAAAGAAATTGAATCGCGCGATAAACTAGTTTGAGGGGTGATTGTGTAATTTTAGCTATTTCGAGTTTTCAGAAGTTGATGAAAATGTAGATTTACTTTCCCATATGTTATGTAGGTGACGAAGGTGCTCGAGGATTGAGGTGAAGGAGTAAGGGCTCCGCACGCGCCATTTTCAGTTATCAGTTTTGTGAGTGAGTTTTATTTTTAAAGCTTTTAAACGTATTTCAAATTTTAAGCTTGATTAAGGAAATTATTTTGCTTACATGAAATTATTTCAAATGCATTGATATGAGCATGAATTTAGATCTTGAAATGATGCTATTTTGTACTTTAGCACTTAGGAAAGATATTTTAGTGTTTAATGCACTCAGAAAATGAGTTTTAGTGTTTATTGCACTCAGAAACCAGATTTTGGTGCTTTATGCACTCATAAAAGAGATTTGTACTTGTTACACCAAAAAGTTAAAGTAAAAGAAAGTTTTCAAAGGCCATGAGTATACCCTTAGATTACAGATTCAGTTTTAGACCCGGCCGATCTATCCCATATCAATTGGCACAGTCTTAGGGAGGGATAAGTCACTAACCTAGGGGGGACAAGTGTCAAAGTTTGTCAGTTGAGTCGTCATTGCTGATGTGGGGTAGTGTTTCGCGTGTTATGGTTAACACTTGGAAATTCCGCACATAGCTACGAGATGTCTCATAGCAGAGTTGTCACGGTTAGTGTTAGTTCAAAATCACCACGTGACCCTAGATTTAGGGATATTATGGTAACTTTGAAAGATATCAAGAAACAGCTTTAAAAAGAAAAGCAGATTTGAGAGAAAAGAAATTTATAATTATTATTCAAGTTATTTATGATTTACAGTTACAAGTTTTAAATATAAAAGTATGTCTGTGTTTATATATAAATTTTCTTGTTTAAGTTGATGTTTAAAAGATTTAAATTTGAAATGCTTTAGAAATAAAGAATTGTTTTCAAACGTTTTCCGAAGAGAATGTTTTGAAATAAGATTTTCAAAGAAAAGATAAATTATCACTCACTAAACTTCTAGCTCATTATTTTTTTGTTTTTATATAAAAATCTCATCAGATACTCTCAATAGATAGCCAAACAGTAGCATTACCTCAATTGGGCGAGCCAAAGCGGCACGACGACATCTTGAGCAGTTGATTTTGCGTCAATTATATTTTCATGTAAATCTCTTTTGAAGTATATAAATAATTTATAATTTGTAATTATTCGTTCATAACTATTTTTAAATTATTTTTTATTTCAATGTGGTTTATTAAATTGTGAATTGAATTTTGTTGAGTTGATTTGAAAATTAAATGCATGATTGAGGCCTACGGGCAACCAGAAGTTGGGTTGGTGCTGAAAATAGTCGAACTGTTGATTTTTTTGTAAACATGTTTTTCTGGAACGCAAAAAATTCAGTCGTTATACAGTTGAAATTTTGTTAGAAAATGAGTTTAAAAATTGAAAAAAAATTCTTATACGTTTTCAGTTTTTAAAGAAAACCAACCCAACGATATTTTAGAAAGTATCAGAGAGTTTAGGGTTCGCTCTATGGGTTTCGCTTAGCTCGACAAGTCGAGTCTAAAAGGAATCCATTGTGGTGCCCGGCGTGACCTACCAGATCAGAGCTAGAGGTATCCCGATCGGGTCGCGTCAGTTATTCTTTTTTAAATTTCTTTTGTGTTTTCTCTTTTGTTTTTTCTAGCAATTTGTAATATTTTGATATTGCATTTGTTTTATAACACAAATTAGTTTTTAAACACTAACCCCTCTACTTAATAGGTGTCATGTCACAATTTACTTGCAAACATATAAGCGGTGTACTGGTATTTTAAGTTGTCTATTTTGAACTAATATTTTATCAACACTTTTACAGAGAAAATGAATTTCTTAAGCTCTCCTTTCTCCTCAACTTTCAACTTCTTAAAATTTTATTTCTCTCCTTTGTCCCAATAACTTGTTGGTTTAAAAACGGTTTTATCCTCTTGCATGATATACAAATTTCTTCATCGTCTTCTTTGGATTAATTTCTTAATGTTTGTTTTCAAGTGATTTTATTAATCTCCCCTCCATCTCACACTTGATATTTAACAATGAAAGATCTTTTAAAAATCAACCCGTGTAAGTATGTCAAACAAATGATGGAGAAGACTGTTGGGGTTTCTGCCCTAAGAGCTTGTAATATTGTAAACGGTTTTATAAATTTTAATAAAATATTCATTTCATTCAATTTATATATTTTGCAAAAATTGTATATATCATGAGAAACATCCTTGATTACTGATGTAATTTCAAACTAAGTATATAAGTGTTATATACAGGTGGATTTAGTTTGAGATAAGTAATTTAAAGAGTCCGTAGAAAACAAACGAAGCTGGGTACTTCATTTGTGGTAAATCTACAGCTGCGGTCCCTTTTGTATTTGATACGATAGTCTTATCCAAGACTGTTCATGTGGTAACATGGAAATGGAGGCACCTTATATAATAAAGATTATATAGGACTAGGCCACAATAAATATAGGTCTCTAAATAATATCCGTTAATCTTAGAGATTTATATTTATCAATCAGATGATCATATATGAATTGATCTTAATTCTGAGTGTATTATGAACTCCTGCTTATTAAGTTATTTCCTTTGATTTACATGGGTGAGATCGGTGTAGATACCCGATCAATAACTTCGTACTTTGGGGATATGATTTAGTAAGTAGCTGGGAACATTCTATACAATAGTGGAATCCACTTCTTCTTGCGAGAAGTAGAAAAGTAGTTCCCTTAAGGGTTGATTCAGGTCTTGAACAATAAGAACGCTCAACTTTTTGTTTATATGTAAACAGAAAGATAAATTCATAAGTTGTTATGAATATATTGTTCATTAGAGAATCAATGATACTTAAGGATTAAGAAATAATTAGAGAGGTAAAACGGACATTTGACCTTGCTCTAATTATGAACTATTTGTGGAGGGTCAAATCATATGTAATAATTAAATCAATGGACACTGAAAAATTTCAGATTATATAAAAAACATCTACAATTTTGAGAGTGCAATCTTAAGTTTTTAGTGGAGTAACTTTAAGATTAATAATAGTGAATTATTTAATTAAAGAGTTTAATTAATAATTCCAATATTATTGGAGCTCAAAACTGTAGGTCCATCGGGTCCCCTTGATAGCTCATTTTACTATAAGAAACGTGTATATAGAATATTGTAATTGGACCGTCCAATTACAGGTGTTACATAAGTAACAAAAATTTGTGTTCACTTAGTATTTGAATAATATTGATTATTCAAATTATTTAATTATTAATTATGAATTAATAATTATTTAATTAATTTTATAAGAGGTCTTGAATCCAATTCTTAGTAACTTTGGTATAAATTAATTATGAATTAATTTATTAAAAGTTACAAGTTCTATTTCAAAATATAATATGAATTAATTATATTATATGGGGTAAAAGTTTAATTATAATAAGATTAGGGTCAATATTAATATTGATTAATTAAAACCCTAATTATTTGCCTATAAAAAGAAAAAGTTTCTTTTCTACATCTAGGTTTTTGGTTGTTGTTTATGTTTTTGAGAAAAAACAAGAGAAAAGAAAATAGTTTTTTTTTTTTTTTCAACAAATACAAAGAACAAGAATTTGTGTCTTTGTTCTTTGTATAACCAAAAATCAAACACTCACATCTTATAATAATTGATTTAATTTGATTTTTTTTTAGAAAGAAATCAAAAAGTAAGTGAGCACAATTCTATATAATTGTGCCCACTCGCTTGTTTCTTGGTTTCGAGATATATCAAGAAAGGCAAGGTGGTGAGCAATCCACAGAGATCAATACAGAAGGTAAAAATCTGATTTTTGTTTATTTATATTATTTTCTTTCATTGTTTTACAAATCTTGGGTTCTTGAGTTTTCTAAAAACGTTTTTGAAACTCAATGTTCCGCAAAATTCTTATTTTTATGAAAAAGAAATTGTTGATTTTTGTTTTTTCATTCCTTCAATTGGTATCAGAGCCAAGGTTTTCAATAAAACAATGAATTTTAAAATAATATGTTTTTATTGATTATGTATGTCAATGAGTAGGCACTATTATTTTAATTTGATTATTGATATGCATATTTTATATTCATGTTTGATGAATGAGATTGCATGGTATGATCGTTAATTGTATGATTCTTTGGTTATATTATTCGATTAATATGTAAGCCGTTTGTGGCAAATTTTTATTCGATTAATATGTAAGCCGTTTGTGGCATTTTTTTTCGTTGTAATTCAATAGTTTTAGGCTTTATTTTTTTTGAAAAATGTAAAGCTGAAGATTGATGTCAACGGGGTTGATTTGCTGTGCCAGAATTATGATTCGAATCGGATTTTTTTTTTTTATGTTGAAAATGGCAGGTTTTATTTAATTGTATTTAAAACTAACATTTCAAACATAATTAATTGTATAAATGGAAAGTTAATGTGGCTGTTTTGAATGGTATAATTATGATTCGAAACGGAAAGTTATTTTGAAAACGGCTGGTTTTATTTAATCGTATTTAAAACTACCGTTTAAAATATAATTAATTGTATTAAAATGGATTTTTAATGCAGCTGTTTTGAATGATATAATTATGATTTGAAACGGAAAATTATTTTGAAAACGGCTGGTTTTATTTAATAGTACTTAAAACTACCGTTTAAAATATAATTACTTAAATTGAAATGGATTATTAATGCGGCTGTTTTGAACGGTCCAATAAGACATTTATTATGAATAAATATATACGCATTAGATGCGTTGCACATTAGATGTGCAAACAAATAAAATTATAATAATAGTCCCTAAAATTATATATTCCATATTTTTGGGGTTTCCATTTCAATTGAAACTCTATTGAAAATTGTCTATGTGTTTGGATAATTTTCTTGGATCCATAAATTAAGAAATGGGCTTTTCTAGTCTAATCTATTCGATAGAATTTCTTAATAATTAATTAGATTTAATTATAAGCCCATGAAGACCTTGAAGATCTTGAAGACCATGAAGACTACAAGTGAAGGCCAATGAATGTCTTGGTTAATTTTTGTAATCTTAAAATTAGATGTAGGTTATTAAAACCAAAGAACCCGGTCATACACATGTTATTTATTTATTTATTTTTTTTTTATTTTCATGAGATGAATGGATAAATATATATAACATGTACATGCATTAAAAATATGTCATATAGAATCATAAAGTGCCTACTCACTACATTATAACATGACATGCATCATATGTATTATTTTTATTTTGCTATTAAAATTGTTTATTAGTATAAATAGAATAATAATACATGGAATGCCTTTAAAACAATTTGAATTGATTTTAATAGAAAATCATAGGTTTCAAATTAGAAATTTGATTTCAATAAATTGGCATTCATAATGTGGATTAGATTTTAATTAGTTAAAATCAGATGATTTCAATTTAAATCTAGTCTTTATAATTTTGATTATTTTGATTAGATTTATAAATTGAATTAGTTTTTTAAATGTTAAAAAATCTGGTAATTCATTAGATTTATAAATTGAATTAGATTTTTAAGTGTTAAAAATCCGGTAATTCATTAAATTGATAAATTAAATTAGATTTTTAAATGCTAAAAATCTGATAATTTATTAAGTGTTAATAAGTTTCGAACTTTAATAACACACAAATTCCTAGTAATTTAGATTATCTTTTTAGTCGTTAATAATCTAAGACAATGACTAGGAAAATTTAATAGAAATCCCTAACCCTAAAATAGTGAGTGGGAGAGGGATATATGACAATATATCTCGCGGTCTCCATCACTAGTTCAACACCGTAAAACTTAAATGGCGCCTCGAGACGGCTTTGTTATCATCCCCCTACGGATGGTGTCCATTTAGGTTGATCAAGGTTGACTTCCTAACGGATAGGAATTCTAGATGTATCTTATGATTGACCTACCCTACGACGGCAATTCTCGAGTTAAGTCTATGGACTCTGAAATGATGGGTTACACTCATAAAGGAAATAATTAATTGTTAATTATTTTTCCGGACCGAAAAACGGTAGTCAAATAATATATGAAAAAGAGTTTTCTGTTATATTATTTGATTGAGAATGTCTCAGTCTAACATACAAATATTTGACCTACCCTACGACGGCACCTATTTGTGGCATGTTAGATTATCGTGGCATAATAATTAATTTTAGGGATTTTGATAATTTATTATTCGTGGATCATGCATCACGTTTAATTTTATGCCAAAATTACATGATATTAAATTTTGCAAATTGATATTAAATGAATTCCGTTTTATTTATTTTCAATAATGGTATCTCCGTTGATTTCTATTCTTGCTAATGATAAACTTAACGGGGAAAATTATGTCAAATGGAAAAGTAATATGAACGCAGTCCTGGTCTGTGAGGACCTTAAATTTGTTACGACTTAACCTTGTCCTCCTTAGCCAGCAGATAATGCTGGACGTGCTGTGCGCGAGGCCCATCAGAAATGGGTCACGGCTGATGAAAAGGCCAGCTGCTACTTACTAGCAGGGATGTCCGATGTGCTTGCTACCAAGCACGAGTCAATGACAATAGCAACTCAGATGCTAGAGTCATTGCAGGGCATGTTTGGGCAACCTTCTGAGCAGCAACGGCACGAAGCTATTTGTGCTGTGATGACTGCTAAGATGAAGGAGGGTACATCTGTTCGAGAGCATGTTTTGAAAATGATGACCCACTTTAACACAACTGAAAGCCATGGAGGGGCAATAGACGAACGTAGCCAAGTGAGTATGATCTTGGAAACTCTTCCGAAAAGTTTCATGCAATTCAAGAGTAACTATGTTATGAACAAGTTAACTTACTCACTTACTCAATTACTTAATGAGCTTACTACTTATGAGTCAATGAATAAGGATAAGAGTAAGTCTGGTGAAGCAAACGTTGCTGAGTCTTCTTCTTCTGCTAAAAACAAGAGGAAGAGAAACACCAAAAAGACTACACCTAAGCCCAAAACACAAGCTACCAAAAAGAAGAACAAAAAGAGCTCCTAGGCCATCAAGCCCAAAGGAAAATGTTTCCATTGTGGTGTGGATGGACATTGGAAGAGGAACTGCCCTAAGTACCTCAATGAGCTCAAAGAGAAGAAGATGAAAGGTAAATATGATTTACTAGTCATTGAATCTTGTTTAGTGGAGGATGATTCATCCACTTGGATAATTGATTCAGGAGCCACTAATCATGTTTGTTTTTCTTTGCAGTTGATTGACTCTTATAGGCAGCTTGGTGAGGGCGAGTTCAACATGCGAGTCGGGACTTGGGAAGTCATTTCAGCAAAGGCAGTGGGAGAAGTTAGACTTCATTTTAATAATAATTGTTTATCATACGGAACAATGTTTATTTTATTCCAGGTTTTAAACGAAATTTGATTTCTATATCCAAACTTTTGGAATTTAATTATTCTGTTTCTTTTTATAACAAATCAGTTATTATTTCTAGAAATGGTTTGAAAATTTGTTCAGGAATACAAGAAAACAATTTATATGTGTTAAGACCATTAATGCATAACCCACTGTTTAATACTGAAATGTTTAAGGTTGAAAAACCAAAAACAAAACGACAAAATATTTCTCAAAATGATGACACATATCTTTGGCATCTAAGATTTGGTCATATTAACCCTGACAGATTAGATAGACTTGTAAAGAGCGGACATTTAAGTGAGTTAAAGATCGGCACTTTACCTGTTTATGAATTATGTCTAGAAGGTAAAATGACCAAAAGACCTTTTACTGGAAAATGGCTTAGAGCTAAGGAACCACTAGAGCTTATACATTCGGACGTCTGCGGTCTTATGAATGTTAAAGCTAGAGGCGGTTATGAATATTTCGTCACATTTATTGATGATTATTCTAGATATGGATATGTTTACCTGATGCAATGGAAGTCAAAAACTTTTGAAAAGTTCAAACAATTTCGAGCTGAAGTTGAAAATCAATTAGGTAAAACATTGAAAACTCTACGATCGGATCGTGGAGGTGAGTATCTCGATACAGAGTTCGAGGATTACTTACTTGAGCATGGGATTCTATCCCAACTGACTGCTCCTGGAACACCCCAGCAGAACGGTGTTGCAGAAAGGAGAAATCGGACCCTTTTGGACATGATGAGATCTATGTTTAGTTTCTCATCATTACCTAGTTCATTCTGGGGATATGTATTGCAAGCTGCAATGTATATATTGAATGTTGTACCATCTAAGTCAGTTCCAAAGACACCCTTGGAGTTGTGGAATGGTCGCAAAGCTAGTTTACGACATTTTCACACTTGGGGTTATCCAGCACATGTGCTGAAGAACAAGACTGGGAAGCTGGAACCACGTTCAAAAGTTTGCCTATTTGTAGGTTATCCTAGAGAGACTAGGGGCGGACTCTTTTATAGTCCTGAAGAAAACAAAGTATTTGTATCGACAAACGCTACGTTTCTTGAAGAGAACTATATGAGAGAGTACAAACCTCGAAGTAAAGTTGTACTAGAGGAATTACTTTCTGGTTCGACCAGTACCCCGTTAACAATAGTTGTTGTCAAAGACATAATTCAGACCACGTCTGAACGTCAGACAAATTCTCATCAGAATCATCTACCACCTCGTCGTAGTGGGAGGGTTATTAGACCACCAGTTCGCTATAGAAAAATCGGAGAGGCACAGGTTGCTATCTCTGATGAGAGTGTAGATGATCCATTGACGTACCATGATGCAATGGAGGATTCTGATAAAGAAGAATGGCTTAAAGCAATGAATCTCGAGATGGAGTCTATGTACTCCAACTCTGTCTGGGAACTTGTAGATCAACCAGATGGGATAAAACCCATAGGTTGCAAGTGGATCTACAAAAGGAAGAAAGGAGTGGATGGAAAGGTAGAAACCTTTAAAGCTAGACTAGTGGCAAAGTGTAATACTCAGAAAGAGGGAGTTGACTATGAGGAAACTTTCTCGCCAGTAGCTTTGCTTAAGTCCATTCGGATTCTTCTCTCCATTGTTGCACGTCTTGATTATGAGATTTGGCAAATGGATGTCAAGACTGCATTTTTGAATGGTAATCTTGATGAAAGTATCTATATGGTACAACCAGAGAGATTTATATCCCAAGGTCAAGAGCAAAAGGTTTGCAAGTTGCAAAGGTCCATTTATGGACTTAAACAAGCATCTCAATCTTGGAACAAAAGGTTTGGTTTTGAGCAAAAGTGATGAATCTTGCATCACAAGACAACCTTGCTGATCCGTTTACAAAGACCTTGACGGCTAAAGTATTTGAAGGTCATTTAGAGGGTCTAGGATTACGAGATATGTCTCATCTGCTCTAGGGCAAGTGGGAGATTGTTGGGGTTTCTGCCCTAAGAGCTTGTAATGTTGTAAACGGTTTTATAAATTTTAATAAAATATTCATTTCATTCAATTTATATATTTTGTAAAAATTGTATATATCATGAGAAACATCCTTGATTACTGATGTAATTTCAAACTAAGTATACAAGTGTTATATACATGTGGATTTAGTTTGAGATAAGTAATTTAAAGAGTCCGTAGAAAACAAACGAAGCTGGGTACTTCATTTGTGGTAAATCTACAGCTGCGGTCCCTTTTGTATTTGATACGATAGTCTTATCCAAGACTGTTCATCTGGTGACATGGAAATGGAGGCACCTTATATAATAAAGATTATATAGGACTGGGCCATGATAAATATAGGTCTCTAAATAATATCCATTAATCTTAGAGATTTATATTTATCAATCAGATGATCATATATGAATTGATCTTAATTCTGAGTGTATTATGAACTCCTGCTTATTAAGTTATTTCCTTTGATTTACATTGGTGAGATCGGTGTAGATACCCGATCAATAACTTCGTACTTTGGGGATATGATTTAGTAAGTAGCTGGGAACATTCTATACAATAGTGGAATCCACTCCTTCTTGCGAGAAGTAGAAAAGTAGTTCCCTTAAGGGTTGATTCAGGTCTTGAACAATAAGAGCGCTCAACTTTTTGTTTATATGTAAACAGAAAGATAAATTCATAAGTTGTTATGAATATATTGTTCATTAGAGAATCAATGGTACTTAAGGATCAAGAAATAATTAGAGAGGTAAAACGGACATTTGACCTTGCTCTAATTATGAACTATTTGTGGAGGGTCAAATCATATGTAATGATTAAATCAATGGACACTGAAAAATTTCAGATTATATAAAAAACATCTACAATTTTGAGAGTGCAGTCTTAAGTTTTTAGTGGAGTAACTTTAAGATTAATAATAGTGAATTATTTAATTAAAGAGTTTAATTAATAATTCCAATATTATTGGAGCTCAAAACTATAGGTCCATCGGGTCCCCTTGATAGCTCATTTTACTATAAGAAACGTGTATATAGAATATTGTAATTGGACCGTCCAATTACAGGTGTTATATAAGTAACAAAAATTTGTGTTCACTTAGTATTTGAATAATATTGATTATTCAAATTATTTAATTATTAATTATGAATTAATAATTATTTAATTAATTTTATAAGAGGTCTTGAATCCAATTCTTAGTAACTTTGGTATAAATTAATTATGAATTAATTTATTAAAAGTTACAAGTTCTATTTTAAAATATAATATGAATTAATTTTGAATTAATTATATTATATGGGGCAAAAGTTTAATTATAATAAGATTAGGGTCAATATTAATATTGATTAATTAAAACCCTAATTGTTTGCCTATAAAAAGAAAAAGTTTCTTTTCTACATCTAGGTTTTTGGTTGTTGTTTATGTTTTTGAGAAAAAACAAGAGAAAAGAAAATAGTTTTTTTTTTTTTCAACAAATACAAAGAACAAGAATTTGTGTCTTTGTTCTTTGTATAACCAAAAATCAAACACTCACATCTTATAATAATTGATTTAATTTGATTTTTTTTTAGAAAGAAATCAAAAAGTAAGTGAGCACAATTCTATATAATTGTACTCACTCGCTTGTTTCTTGGTTTCGAGATATATCAAGCACAATTCTATATAATTGTACTCACTCGCTTGTTTCTTGGTTTCGAGATATATCAAGGAAGGCAAGGTGGTGAGCAATCCACAGAGATCAATACAGAAGGTAAAAATCTGATTTTTATTTATTTATATTATTTTATTTCATTGTTTTACAAATCTTGGGTTCTTGAGTTTTCTAAAAACGTTTTTGAAACTCAATGTTCCGCAAAATTCTTATTTTTATGAAAAAGAAATTATTGATTTTTGTTTTTTAATTCCTTCAAAGACTAGGTTGGGGGGATAGAAAAAAAGTTGAAAATATGTCCGTGAGAAGGACAAAGAAAGCTAAAAAAAAAAAAATGAGTTGCTTTCGTATATAGCACTATAATAATGAGGGGTTTTGAAATTAACATCAAACTATGAAAATCGTTTTTTGAACACCAGGTAGTTTGTTGTTAGGGATGTCAATGGGATGGGTTTTGAAAAGGGTTCAGAATTTCCAAACCCAACCTTAAAAAAATTATTTGCCCCTAAACTCGATAATTGAAGATCGAGGTTAAGGCATAGGAAGGTGAACCTACCCCCACCCTTCATCCCTACTAGTCCATCTCTACCACGATTTTTTTTTTTTTTTCATATGAATATTACAAAAATTTTATATATTCAATATATATGTTTTTATAAAGAAATTATTATATTTTACAAAAGCTTAATACTAACATATTAAAAATAGTTTTTTTTTTTTCTTTCTTAATGGTGGGGGAGGGGAAATTAAATTTAGATAAAACTACCCACACTTTGTGTTTTAGAATAAGAGTAAGACTTAAACCCTTATTCTCTTAAAATCAAGGGAAGTACTTAACCAATCTTACTAAAAGATGGTGAGCAACATATCAAAAAGCTTGAATACTCAATAATCGACTATATAAAAATTATTTAAAAAAAAAATTAACAAGAAACAATAATAATAGTAAAGTTTAGAAACCATAAGTGATTATTTGGTAAATTCATATTTGATAAATTTATAGTTTATACATTAATTTTTATTAATTATAAAATGTCTATACATATTTAGTAATTAAAATTATTTTGTAATTAAAAAATTTTAAAATTATATTAAAATTATAACAATTAATAAACTATATATTAAAATTTATTTATTGAATATTAATGCACAAATAATAATAAAAAAGTTTGAGGCGAGGTTAGGGCAGGGACGAACCCCACATTTGTCTCATTTCTGAAATGGGTTTTAGAAATCAACCTTAACTCGCTCCAAATCAATTTATTTTGATTTAACCATGTCCCATTTGGGGCTGATCCCCATGGTTTTGGGTTTCTCAAACATCGTACTCTTAGTATATGTTATTTTTGTGCAAATTATGAGATTTGACTTTATCATAGTCCTATTTTCATTATCATTATATACAAGTTGATTCAAATGAATAATAAATTTAAGGCTCTTCCTCTTTAAGAAAAGAATATAATTCATGAACAAAAATAAAGACTAAATTACAAATTAGCTATTTAGTTCAAACTGTTTCATAGGTAGAGTCAACTTTATATATTTATTACAAATTACCTACTTGTCGTTACCCCAACTCTGTTAACTTGGACTACAAAGAGTGTTATAATCTACAAAAGATAGAAATACCCTCGATGGTTGACAAGCATGTTGATTTGACTAGTTTGACCAAGCAAAAAATTAAAAACAAATAAATAAATCAAATGAAAAAAAAAAATTAAAAACCAAAAATTATAGTTGAAACCAAGAAAACTGGAAAAAAAAAAAAAAAGATAAAATAAATCTAAAATATAATTAAAAATGGGAAAAATAAATATTTTATAAATTTAAAAAAATAAATTTAAATTTAAAAAATAATCAAAGTAGAAAAAATAAAAAGAAAAAATGAGAACAAGAATTCAACTTTCACAAACCAGCACATCCTCCATACGTTGCTACCCCATTTGTTTATGCTGGTCAGTCTTTTCTTCAACCAAACCACTATTTTCATTATTGAATTCTTCATTATCATTGTTAGGTAGAGAAGGGCATTCCCAAAAGCTATTAGCAAGAGTAGTCATTTTAACAAGATCATATCTACACCCCATCAACAACAAAGCATTCTTGGCTTGTGTTGAAAATTGACATAGGTTCTCACCAGATAAAGCTTCATCTAGGTTTGAACCCAAATGACCCTTCATCTGGGTTTTGTCAACTTCTTTTATTGGTTTGTGTCGAAATTTGAAATGGGTGTTCTTGTACTTCTTAGGTGTTGTGTGTTTATGATTTTGATTTGAATATTTCGTTCAATTGATTGAGATTTTTTTTTTTTTTTAATGTTTGTTGGGTTTGATTCAAGTCACCCAGATGAAGATGTTTCTAGGTTCTAGATGAAGATGTTTCTTCATCTAGGTCTTTTTTTTTTTTTTTTTTTTTTTTGAGTTGATGATTGAGTTGAAGATGAAGAACCTAGTTGGTTGGTTTTTTGTTTTTTTGTTTTTTTTTTTTTTTTTTTTTTTTTTTTTTTTTTTCTTTCTTTCTTTCTTTCTTTCTTTCTTTCTTTCTTTCTTTTATTCTAGTTCTTAAAGACAACTGAGTTGATGATTGATGATTTTAAGGTTAAAGATGGTTGAAGATGAGAAGATTTTTTTTTTTTTTTTTATTTCAAGATTTTTTTTTCTAGATAAAGTTTTTCTTTTAATTATTTTTCTTTTTTTCTTTTTTATATAAATTTATTTTTTATTCTAGTTTTAAAATTTATTTTGAAATAAAAATATGAAAATAAGGTTAAAAGACAAAAATACCCTGGATTTATTAACATTGACTATCTATTGACTAACCTACACTAATGACAGGTGGGTAATTTATAATAAACATATAATGTTGACTTCGCCTATTAAAATATTTAAATTGGATAACTAATTTATAATTTACTCAAAAATAGAATAGTTCACGTGCGAACTAATAATTAGTTCAAGAACAAATGATGATGTAAAAAAAACGTAGAGTTTTATAGTAATTTTAAAATTCACGCTAATTTTACCATCTTTTGCTATACTTTTTACTAGAAAAATTGGGTCTTTAGATTGAGAGAGTGAAAGCGAAAGAAAAATGGAATGTAAATAAGAGAGAGAAAGAGGAAAATTGGAATGTAAATATTCTATTATATTTTATTATTTTCAGTATAAACTTCTGACTTCGAATGCTAAACAACCTATTTTTGACATGCAATAAACACTACACTTCCCTCTCTAGTTGATAAATTGTTTTGAACATTTCATGTGCTTTCAATTTATTTATTTTTTTCTTTTAAATTTGCTTTTCTACTTTGAATATTATATATAAACATTTTTTTTTTAAATAAACACTTTATGTTTTGAATTTTTGGTACTTTACTTTGAAACTTGTACCTTCATACTTATTTATATTATTTTGTAATTTTTTAATTATAAAAATAATATTTTCTTAAATATTGTTATACAATATTTATTTTTTTTAGATGTCTTTTTTGGTAATCTTATAATTTAAAAAGAGCTTTTAAAATTAATATAATCAAACGATGTACAATTTAAAAGAGTACTAAACAATCTATAATTATTTCTTTTTAGAAGTCTATATTTGCAAAAAATCTGCTTTTAAAATATCTATTTTTAAAATTTTTTTGGAAAAATATACCAAACGAAATCTAATGTGTAAAAATTGATTAGGAATTTCTTGACATTACTTTTTAATATTTTAGGCAATGTTAGTGTAACTTATCATTTTTTATGTTTTCAAGTAAAAATATTTAGATAATTTTTTTTTTCAACGGAGAAATACATTGTTATATGTCCATATTGATGTATTGAAAGAATAAGGAAGAACTGCACTCACAATACTTCAAGTTTGGGGTAATTTCACTCAAATGAGCAAAAATTTAGGTGGTGTTTGACATCGTTTTTAAAAACCGTTTTTCATTTTTAAAAATGAAAAACGCTCGAAAATACGTTTGTCAATCGTTTTTAAAAGCATGTTTTCGGAAATGAAGAAAAAAATGTTTTTAAATAGGTATAGTAAAACTTAAAATAAAAGTTAAAAATGATTTTTTTTTTCATTTTCTTTCATTTTCAAAAATCATTTTCTTTTATAAAATAAAACTCAGAAAAGTAAAAATACTCATCTCTAAAAGTCATAACGTCATTTTTAAAAATAGTTTTCATCCAAACATATTTTTAATTTTTACCTATTTTTAAAAATGGTACCAAACAACTTTTTATCATTTTTCTTTTTTGAAATATATTTTCAAAAATACTACCAAACGCATTATCGTTTTTAAAAATGTCATATTCAAAACATGGTTTTCATTTTTTAAAATATTTTTAATAAACATCATTTTAAAAACGTATCAAAATGCACCCTTATATTCTACACTCACACCCCCTAAAATTCACAGCTCTTTAACCTTATGTCATGTCGACCAACCTTAACATTGTAAATGTTTATACTTCCTTTACATAAAACTACAACAAAATAAAAATAAAAATAATGTGCTATAATAATAAAAAAGACTTGAAAATGTGAGAAAAATTTGACTCTTAAATAAAAAAAGACTTGAAATTAAAAAATAAAGCATAATGGAAAAAAGGAAGCTACTTTCCATAGTGACCTTAAGAGTGCTCTGCTTTTGCTTCCGGTGATTGACTTTGAGATGGAATTCCTATGTTAAAGACTATTGTTGGATTGTTATTGGGAACAAGGAGGGAAACAAAGGAACTAAAATGTAAAAGGTGAGGTTACTAGGAGTTGAGGAATGATCAAAAGTTCCATTGATTTACATGCTTGCACCTTGTTGGTTACTTTTCAGTTCCCATTTAATAATAAAACCTCGCAGGTATACAAATCGTATAGATGTATATAGTAGTTGCGGGATCGTCTCCATAGAAACATGAGAATTGATTACCAAACTAGTTCTAAATGAAAATAAACAAATAAAAATAAGTTCAATTTTGAGGTATTAAGTTTCCTAAATTTTTTATGAAGATAGAGCCAAAAAAATATTATAAATTTGACTCATTCTGCAGAGATGTATGAAAATCTCTTACAATTTAAATCTATCTAGTTATAGAAATTGGAGTTATAAAATAAAAAGAGCACGTTTATATGGGCATAACAATGACAAAATAAGTGTAGCCATTATAAGTGTAGCCATTATATATATATGATGCATAACAGTATATAAGGTTGGCATAATCGTTAGTATAATGGCATAACAATAAATTGAACCAGCATTGTTGTGCATATAATGCATAATAAAAACAATAAATAAAGTCATAAATAAAATCGGCAAGGTCGTACATATAATGTACAACGATAACAATTAGTAAAGTTAGCAAAGGCACATATATATATATATATATGATGCATAACAATAAGTAAAGTTAGTATAACCATATATATACTTAGTGAGTAAAGTTGTATATTGATTGAGTCCGCAGAGTCATACACTTATTGAGTCGACATGCTAGACTTACAAGAAGAATTATGTATAAATAATTATGAACAGTAAATAAATAACTCATAATGAGATTCTATTTAGTTACCTGGATTATGTAATAATGTATTATGAGATAAAAGTAAAAGAGTTATTATAAGTAGCAGAGTAATGGTAGACTTACCAAATTTTTTATACAAATTCATACTCAAATAACGTGACATGTAAATTATCAACATCTTATAAATCATTAGATGATGTGATAATTAATATGATATTGACAACCCATATACCACATCATTTACATATAGATTTTGATAAAAATTTAGGAAGCCTAGCACTATTTTAATGAGAAAGCATAGCAAGATGGCAGAACAAGTTAAATATAATATAACTTTAGTGCAAGAAAATAACATAAAATGGGAGAGCAATTAAAAGTAATTCTTCTCATTCATGTATGTCTTGAGCCAACTATATACATATATATACATGGAATGAACTATCAAGTCAGCAAAGGGTAGTCGGCTGAGCCGCCTTTCCCAAATTATCATCATGACTTGTCAACACTGTAGCCAATAAGGAGAAAGCATGGCAAGATGGTAGAACAAGTTAAATATAATATAACTTTATTGAAGAAGAAAATAACATAAAATGGGAGAGCAAAAGTAATTCATGTGTGTCTTCAGCCAACACTATACATATATATATATATATATATGGAATCAACTATCAGGTCAGCAAAGGGTGTTCGATCGGCTGAGCCACCTTTCCCAAATTATCATCATGAATTGTCAACATTGTAGCCAATAAGAACAACCTCCATTTTGAACCAATTAAATTTAACCAATGAACTAAATAATGATGGAAATACATATTACAACAATTATTAACGTTTAAATTTCCTCTATAATGTCAAAGTAATTATTTGCACTAGCTTTACTTAGTCTCATTAGATTCCATGTAAATTCATTTCAAAGTCAATTTCAAAATTAAATAATAATCATCATCATCGTCATTAAAATAATTAACTTGTAAAGCAAAATAATAGTTAAAAAAAAATTAATAAATATTTCAAAAAACACTTAATAAGTTAAATATAATATAACTATAGTGAAGAAGAAAATAACATAAAATGGGAGAGCAAAAATAATTCTTCTCATTCATGTGTGTCTTGAGCCAACTATATATAATATATATATAGAGTCAAAGACAGCAAAGTGTGGTCGGCTAGGCCACCTTTCTCAAATTATCATCATGACTTGCCAACATTGCAGCAAATAAGAACAACCTCCATTTTGAACCAATAAGATTTAACTAATGAATTAATTAATGGTGAAAATCCATATTACAACAACTATTAACATTTAAATTTCCTCTATAATGACCAAGTAATTGTTTGCACTAGCTTTACTCAGTCTCGTTAGATTCCATATAAATTCATTTCGAAGTCAATTTCAAAATTAAATAATAATATAATAATCATTAAATAATTAATTTGTAAATCAAAATAACAGTTAAAAAACTTTAATAAATATT
The DNA here is from genome assembly GCA_021234005.1 of Nephelium lappaceum. Lineage (NCBI taxonomy): Eukaryota > Viridiplantae > Streptophyta > Magnoliopsida > Sapindales > Sapindaceae > Nephelium > Nephelium lappaceum. The sequence goes on along the minus strand of CM038001.1, from coordinate 13,914,546 downwards.
TCAAAAAGCACTCAATAAGTTCTTTTTCCAAAGCATTTTCAAGTAATTTCAAACAAAATCCTTTTACTTGACAACAATTCCTTTCCATTTTTTTTTTTTTAGAAATAAAAAATAGTGAAGGAATCATAGATCAAAATCAGATCAAACTGCAGCTGTAATCAGGACTTGATTCCACAACCTAGATTAATTGGTGGTCAAGGCTGTTCATTTTGTTTCCCTTTTATTTTATTTCCAAGTGAATTTGTATATCAAAAACCCTCGTCTCTAACAAAATAAATTAGAAGGGCAGTCTCCATGATTGTAAGAAGTACTCCATAACCATCGTCCAGTATGATTTGTAGGTAAAAAGATACCCGTAAGAAGTACAGTAGAACCACCGTCCAGAATGATTTGTTTGTAGAAACATGGTTTAGATTGGAATTGTTACAACTTACATGGTCGTCGTTTGGTTCTATTGATGATAAGGAAACAGCAGGAATACTAATTGAAATACAGTGACATGAGCAGTGTAGGCTTAATGACTATTAACAAGAAACAACAATCTAAGATTCTGCTTGTCTTTTGGATTAGTAGCTAGTAGCTGGTCTTGAAGGGCTTGAAAGTCTGGAGGTCAGTAACAATTCCTGCTATAGAACCGGCAGCCGCAGCTAAGCTAATAACAAGGCAAGCAAAACTTAGGATTTGAAGTGAAAGCCATTTAGTGCTCCACTTTGGGATCATCTTTTGCACTATGTACATTTCAACAGGGTAATAAACGGTTAGTGGCCAAAATCCTAGAGCTCCTAGGAGGCCCACAATATCATTAAAGAATGGTAAAAGCATCGAGATCACTGTGGTCACGATCACAAAAACTGTCCTCCAAACCAATCTGAAGAGGTTGAGATTGTAAGCCTTAAATCCTGGAATTGGGATTTCCATTCCTTTGGCGAAGAATTTGCTCTCTGGGAATCTTTCTGCAGCTGTTTTTTCGATGAATGCGAAGAGGGGTTGGCAGTAAACTTGGTATGCACCAACAAGGTGAACAACTATAGCTATGTTTGCTATGTCCAGCAGCCAATATGGGTTATAGAAACCAAAACCAGTGAGCAGATTTCCAGGTGATAGGTCTCCAAATGCAGCATAGCCAAAGCAGCCACAAAGCATGTAGAAAAGTGTTGTTACTGCAACACTTAATAGTGTTGCCTTTTTCATTGTCTTGGCTTCTGAAGGTGGAGATTTGATTGTGTCCTGTTACATACATGCCAATTTCTATCAAGTTACTATTTCATCTTTTGAATTCCCATTTTCTGTTTGGTAAAATAGAAAAAAGGAAACATTAATAAACCTGAATTTCAATGAGGATCATAGAATAAGAGTAGGCAAAAGCCATGGCACCAAGCGCTTGGAAGCTTCTCCATATCTTGTCGGCTTCAGTGACAATGCCAATGCTTATACCAGTTAAACTTCCCCTCCACTGTCCAGTTTCTGGTAATTAAGCAAGCCAAAAAAAAAAAAGGGGCAACTTATGTTAGCTTTGTCAGTCACCAAATCGTATTTAAAAGATTTAGAAATTATCAATAACATAAAGAGATAAATTAATGGTTTAATTACCTGCAACTTTAGCTATGCCAAGACCAAGACCAATGGTTGAATAAGTGAAGGACATGACAGCAGCAACAATGGAGAGCCACCATAGTTGATCAAAGTCAGGAATTTGAGAGAATATAATTTCCACAAGACCAAAAGCAATCATGTATGGATTGCTATTCACAAGGCATGGACTTGAGTCACCTCTGCTGTGAAAGCAGTTAGACCTTTCGATGGCCCTGTTACAACAAGAGTTATTAGTCCCAAGAATTACAATAAAAAACCAAACAGAAAGATAAATTTTGAACTCACATCATGCTTATAGATGATGCTATGGTGTAACCAATGGCAACTCCAAAAAGATTGAGATACTGAACAAACCCACATATCTTGAAGTTCATCCCACCTGAGAGAAAAGAAACATAATAATAATAATATTAAAATAATGAATCCAGTAATGGATTTGTTGTTTGTTACAAATGTGAAATATATACCGAGGTTGGATCGAACAGCATCCATGTAAGTATAGTTTCTCTTGCCAGTGACAGGGTCTCCTGACCGGTAACAAGCAGAAAGAAGACAGGAAGTGTAATAAGTGACAAAAGAGAACAAGAACAACACAGCTGGTCCAGCAATCCATCCCAGCTGTGCAGTGGCCCAAGCCAGGGACAGAACTCCTGAGCCTATCACTGCTGTTATTATGTGTGCACTAGCAGTCCACATGGTCCCTGTTTATTCAAAACACATCAACCACCACATCATAAGTTTGAGCAAACTATAACTACACAAACAAACTAAGAACTTATAACCAAACTTACCTGTTCGTTTGAGACGGCCATCATCATCGAAGCACTTGGAGCCGCCTTGAGGAGGCTCGTCCGCCGACACATCGAAGACTTGGTGATGAGGACCGTGGTTCTTTGTGGCAGTGTTGTCTGTAGCGTGACCCATCTTTGCAATGGAAGACACAAATCAAATAAACAATAATTGAAGACACACAGTAACGGGCAGGTCTTGTTTCTTTTAGTTATCAAATCTCACTTGTATTAACATACACACGCGCAAGCGCGCTTCACAGAAACCCAAAGAGAAACAAGAGCTAGAGACTATAGAGCGAATAGAATTTGGGACACAAAAATGGGCACTGAGGGTGGGGTATATATAAAAGAGCTTAGAGCAAGAAAACGAGAGGAAACAACAGAGGGTCACGTGTTCTATAGAGGCACGCGGGTCAAACAACCATTTTGACTCCAAAAAACCATCTTGAAAGTTCATACCTCTGTCACTCTGTCCCACACCATTCGTGACTGCCCAACGTGATCACTAAGAGTTTTTTTATTTCTGTTCAACAGGTAACCAATGTTGTACAATTTCAAGGAGAGAGTTTTCTTGGCCCGTTAACTACCCACAAAAGATGATCTTGCTCTGTATACAAATCAATGTGTGATTTATCTAACAAATTATAAATTTATTGCGCCCGCTAAGTAGGTATATTTCAAAGTACTAATATCATTATTGTTTTATTTACCAAGTTTTTTTTAATTAGTTGGGTAGCGGTTGGTAATCCAGAGGAAAATCTGTTTGAGTAGCTAGCGAGGTAAAACGCTATTGCAAGACCTGGCAAAACAAACCTATTCGATCACTTGCAACGTTTTGTGCTTCCAAATTTTAGAGGTGATGTTATAGATAAAAAAATTTTTGAAGTCACCTTTTGATCATTTTTGAGATATTTGACTCATACAAAACTAGTATTAGATTCAGTAACACGGACAAGTATGATAGTGTACGAGAAAACAGACAAATATAAATGCACGAGAATGCTTGAAGTACTTCAATGCAACAGTTCATGCAAGTTTTGATACCGTAATGGTAAATACTCTCATACGACATGCATGTTCACAAACAAAAACCAACCAAGATTAGTCATGTATATACAACAATGAACAGTAATTGAAAAATAAAAGATGGTGCCAAGATTCTTACCTTAATGTTCAGTACTTTCTTGCTTGTTTTTCAGGCACTCTTCTTCGTAAAAGGAAGAACAGACCGCTTAAAAATGAAGCAGAAATTGACAACACTATCTGAAGAAAGAAAGACAATAAGGAAAGAATATAAACTTGGTAATTTTGGTGGTGCTTTCTGTTCAGGTTTGCATTGCTTATATACTAGCACGAGTACGTAGAGTTAATAAACGCAACATTAATTAAATTTATATATGTCAAGTGAAGGACCACCTTTGAATCAAAATTCTCGCGTATATGGTTTCTCATCCATTGTTACTGAAAGGTGAGAATAAATTCTTCTCCATCATTCATTCCCATAAACAAGAAAATAAAAGAAAGCATAATTACAAGCAATGGAAGAGGATTTTTTTATTATTATTATTATTAAATGTATTCAGTCGAATGTTTTCTTTCTGCATGACCTCAAAGTAACGAAGACATGGTGCTGCCCACTTATTTATTTGTTTAATTGTTCATGCATTGTTTAATGATTATTAAGTGATAAAATCATTGCCATTGGCATGTCATGTGGACATGCAGTATCTAATTCCAATCTTTGTTTTGGTTCCCAATAACTCAGGAAAGAAAGGTTATTAGGCAAAGGCACTTAAAAAAAAAAAAAAAACTCTTTTAAGGCAGTATCTTTGAATATGTTTGAATTAAATTTACTAATTTGTGTCTCTCAAGAAAAAATAAATTTACTAATTTGTGCTTTTTTTTTTCTTTCTTTTTTTTATCCTCATAAGTTGGACGTGCACTTTCTTTATTCTCTCTTTTTTTTTTTTTTTTCAAATTTCTTTGTATTTGGGACAGCTCTCTGGTTGTGTCTGGCATTGCACCTTTACAGCTATACTTGAGTTTCAAGTGTACAAAATGCCACCAATGTGGTGGGTAATTCTTGGCGAAGGTTACAAGTAATTAATGTAAAGTTGAAAAGTGGAATTAATTTTTGGCCATATTAACATACAAACAAGCCCTTTTAGTTTTGACCAGAACTGAAATATCAGTTGAAGATAAGCAAGAAAGTTATTCAGTATTTTTGGCACTCTAGTAGTTGTAGAGAAGGGATAATTATAAGGGTGTATTCAATTTAAGATTTTATTATAATTAAAAAATTTTAAAATTTTGGGTGCATTCAATTCACATTGAATGAATTTCTTTAAAATCTAAGTGTATTTAATTCGAACTTATATGTATTTCAATAAAATTTAGGTGTATTAAATTTAGATTTGTATAAAATTCAATAAAATCTAAATGTACTCAAAAAGTCATTGATTTCACTTATTTCATTTAAGTGATAGATTTGAATGGGTTTCAAAGTGACTTTTATGAAGAAAAAAATTTATAACAAATCTTACCATTTTTATTTGTATGGACTTCAATAAAATTTATATGTACTCAATTTATATTTGTATAAAATTTAGGTATATTAAAACAATCATTGATTTCATATATTTCATTTAAGGAACAAATTTGAATAAATTTGGATCAATTTTAAAGTGATTTTTAAGGAGAAAAAAGTTTATAACAAATTTTACCATCATCTTCAAGATTTCATTAGATATCTTAAATAAATTCTAACAAAATCAAATATGAAGTCTGTAAAATCTATGAATTCTATCAAAATCTATTATTTAAAAAATATATATATTTACTGTCATTGATTCCCTTTATTATTATTATTATTATTATTATTATTAAATTTAATGACCTTTAATTTCATTGTATAATAAAATCTAGATAAAATAATATTTTTGGATTAAGAAAATTTTTAATTTTAGAGGGATTATTAATTTATCAATAAATTTGCACACCACCTCTTAGTAATAATTATTGAGTATCTCCCTTAATCCTAAAAGGTCAAGAATTCAAATCTCACCATTATCGAATATGTGAGTAGTTTTCTTTTAATTTAATTCTTCCTCCCCTACCATTAAAAATACTTAGCGATAAAAAAATTATTTACTGATTTAAAAAGGGTTTTATTATTATATATCTTGTACATTTACTACTTGTAGATTCAAAGGTGATTATATTAAAGGCTTGAAATATGTTGAACTATTTTACTTGCCCCACAGTACAACATCAAAGAGTCAAGCATGTGATGTTAGGATAATTCAAACATTTAAAACTCATTACCGATGTTGTTTTTATTTTAGCATCTTGGAGGAAACAAATTGAGAAAAACTCAATACAAATTGAATGCCATCAATCTTATTAGTGCTGCTTGGAACACTAATGTAAAGACAACAACCATTGCAATTGTTTTCGCCATTGCAAGCTTCGATCAGATGAAGATATGGCTTGTGAACCACAAGTTAGTGGAATGAAGGTATCGTGAACCACAAGTTAGTGGAATGAAGGTATCTGTAGATTACGTGAAACCATTTTTAGTCTACTGTGTATAAAAATGTGATGGATGCTGTGGACCTTTTAATTAATCACAATGAAAATGATGCAATGATGAAAATCACTTACTAATGAAGAGATTATTCCCATGATATAATGAATACACCTTACCCATGATGATAAAAATCCAGATGATGGTTGTACTTTATTCGAGGATGTGGCCGGGATTTAATGCTACGGTGGGCTAGAAATTTTTTTTTTTTTTAATTGAACCTCTATGCATGATAAATTTATCGAATGCATGATTTATTAATTGAAAACTAAAGCTACATTTGATGAAGAGTATCGTAAATCTTAACTTTCATAATGCACAATTCAAAATAATTACATCATAATAATTTTATATACATATTTAAAATGATGGACTATAAATTATTTGAAATTATGATCAATATAAATCATGTATAATGGATAAAAAAAGTAATCAAGATAAATGATAATAAAGAATTAAGATCATTAAAGCACCAAAAGATCTAAGAACTTAAACAATATAATAACCATAATTTATACCACAAGAATTTTCCAAGACTATCAACCAAAGATCCAATCTTAATCAAGATAAGTATTACTAAAAGCTTGATTTTAGCTCTAAGACAATTTGTAACCAAAGACAAAAAAATATTAAACATGCTTTATTTTCATAATTGATCATATTTTACAACCAATAAGATTCTCATTCTAGGCCCATGTTTTACAAGTACCAAATAAATTAAATGAGTTTTTCTAGCATCATTTCATTATTTTTTTTTTTATGATAAAAATACTCTTTCTTTAAAATGTCAAAAAACTCGCACAAAAAAAAAAAAGTAAAAAAGAAGGACGTGAATCGCAATTTGTAGCGAATCGCATCTCTAAATTGTATTCTTATCTTCAACATTATCAACCATCCATTTTATTCATTCTCCCATAATAACATCATCAACAACTTCAACAACAAAATTAAAAAAAAAAATGCCCCTGGCAGACAAACGAACCCAAAATCGAACCTACAACTAGATTCACCACTCATAAAAAATAAATAACTAAATAAATAAAAATTGGAGGAGGAGGAGGATGTGGGAGCGAGAGAAAGAGAGAGATGGAGGAGGATGCGATTGTTGCTACTATCGGGTTCATTGAAGGCAGTTGCCGATTAGTTACCTATGATGGAGGAGGACATAGAAGCAAGAGGAAGAGAGAGATGTAGGAGGACGCATGCAATAGAAAGAGAGAGATAAAGGAGTGAGAGAGAAAAAAAATGCTAGAAAGAGATTAATATTTTTTTATTAGTTCTTTTTTTTTAAAGAACGATATTAATGTCTTTTCATTTGGGTAGGCGCTAACAAAACTCATTTAAGTACTTTGATAGTACTAGTTAAACATAACACCAATTCTTTAGTGCTATTTGGCATCATTCAGTCATAGTTAAATCTTTGTTCACTCTAAATTGTATACGATAATACAAAAGTTGAGTATAATTTTTTAAAAACAAAATGTATTTGATTTGAAAAAAAAAATGAAATAAAAATAAAGGTTATTTTAATAAATTTAATTGAAACAAAAAACTGCTTAAAAATTTTTTTAAAACAACTTTTTAAGTTTGGGCCATACAATGCTCCGTGCCTGACTTTACCAATTGTTTCTTTAGAAGAGATTTTTCAAGTAGTGGTATTCTTAAATAATTACCTGCAACAAAATAGAAATAGTTTGAGTTCAATTTAGCTATGAAGAAATGGCAAAGATTTTAGATGCATATTTTGATAAAGAATTAGTTGTCAAGTAAAAATTTCTTTAATATATATTAAGAATTTTATGTGTTATTTTGTTTTATGTATTTTATCAATCAGAAATTTATAAATTCGTTGGTTCTTGAGGATTTTAAAAAAGATTATTATCTTATACATTTAGTAAGGCTATTAATTTAATATACAGGTCCAAGTTGGGATTGAAAACTTTTATGATTTAAGTGGGTTTATTAAATTACTGAATATTTATTTATCGAAGTTTTACCGTACACCTTTTTTTTATCATTGATCCTTCATTTTTACAAAATGGAAATTTTGTCAATGAGTTAATAAGAAAATTTTGACCAATTTCATTATCAACTGAAATTATCTATTGATTATAATCATTTCTATTATTAACCTTTCTATTAAAGCAGCTTATCAACTAATCAAGTGGAGGTAGAATTAAATTTTGTCCTATATTAGTGGCCAAACAAACAAAGCATACATTGGCCATTCTTTATTGTTGCTTGCCTTCCTAAGGTTTGTCATAATTAACCCATTTTCAAATATTTTATCTGAAAGCCCTTGCTTGTCAGCTACTTGATATTGGATCAACTCTTGATTGGTATGTATCTTTGCGATATTGGATCAACTCTTGATTTGTATGTATCTTTGTGATTATTTTAGCTAAACTATATTATTTTTCTTAGCTGTGAGATTTTTTGGGATTTTGTCTTCAATTTTCCATATATGCAACAATTAGTTCTTTACACAAATATAATAAAATAAAAAAATGTAGTTTTTTATGTTCAGTGGTTTTTTTTTTGTGGTTTTAAGTGGTTTGACAACTTAAAAAAAAACAAACAAAAATCACTTAATTGACCTAATTCAGCAACATTAAATGTTAAGTGCAAAAAACAAACGACCTCTTATACTTGAAAATGATTAGTAGGCTATAACAGAATAAGCTGCTACATATAAAAGTTTATATGTTTATTTAAAAAGATGATTAGGACTTGAGAATTGAATTGAAAGCCATTTATATATAATGGGTTCTCTCTTATCTTGGAGGCTTGGATCATTTATTGACCAAAATCATTTTCAGAACCTTCAGAAGTTATCATTAAGTTTGTATGTTACAGCTTGCGTAATAGTGCTTTCTACACGTACCAAAATAAAAATTAAAAAATTAAAAAAAAAAAAAATCACTACTAGAGATGACAAAAGTACCTTATTTGACCCAAACCAATGAAGCACCGATCAATTTGAATTGGGTTTGGAGCAAAAAGTAGCGGCCCTTTTGGAACACGGATCAAGTTTATAACACCTCACCAAAAAACTAGATTGGATTTAGGACGGCCAATCTAACCCCGATTTGATCTATTGTCATTCAAGTTATTATAATAATACTAATGTTGCTACTAAGAATTTCAAGTACTATGATCCAGTTCTTCTAATTGTAAATTATGTCAATTAAATTTAAGAATGAATTTCATATCATTACCTATCTGCATGATGTTTCAATAGCCCTAATTTTTTTTCTTTTTTGTTTGTACAGCCCAATTTCGGAAGTCTCATACCTATTTGCAGAAATGGTTCAACAAGGACTTTATTGCATTATTTTTTGTAAATCATGTAAACTTCGTAAGCTTGTATTATCTTACACATATGTGTTAGCAATTTAATGATTTCAAGTTGAAAAGTTTCTATGAATTTACGTTGTCTATGAATTTTATATTGATAATTATTTATATGTAATGTTATATTGGATTTAAGATTGAATTATTGTAAATTTAAATTATTAATTTTTGTTTGTATATTTATTTTTTACTATTAATTATGTGATTTATTAAAAATTAAATCGGGTTAAACAGGTCAGGTTCAAGGTAAACTGCCCCAATACCGATCCAACTTGTTGTCATCCTTAACCACAACTCTTCTCTCTCTCTCTCTCTCTCTCTCTCTCTTTCTCTCTCTATTTATATATATATATAATTTTCTATATATTCATATATGCTTACAAAGTAATTGAAAATCTACTAACACAAATAGTTAGGAATCAACCAAAATCTACATGTTTAAATATTATACGTGGTCCGAAAATCTATTTCTACAAAAAAGTGGGAAAAATCTTCACATATATTAATAAAAATACATATAATGAGATTCGAACCTTCTTCATATACGTGAAGAAAAAACACATTAACCATTTGATCATTGAATGAATGTTCAAAAGGGTTTTAATTTCATATTGGACTAGTAATATCATAAGAATTGGCATAATGATTAGAAATGAGATATTATTCTTTGCTTCACGTACACAAAAGACAAATGCTAAATTTTTACATATGAACTAATTTGATAACAAACTTACGTATTTGCTGTTTGGTTGTCGCACGCTGCCTCCTCTAGTCCTTTACATGCAATGCGAGGAACACTTCATTATCTTTGTTATTATTATTATTATTATATATATATATATATAAGGAATAAAACAAAAAGAATATATAGAAAGCTTGTGATGCGGATATTTCATGCATTATTAATGCATAATTGCGGCCTGTCCAGGCCAAAATTAGCTTATATTTTATGAAAATCATAATTGATATTTTTTTTCATCAGATTCAAGTATTAGAGATGCTTAATGCTTTTGCATTGCTTTAGGGTATGAAATAATTAAATGAAACTTGAAAGCACTTAAAAATTTGTACAAATTTTCCCTGACTCTGGATTTGATGTGTAACATTAACTCTAAAATAGTAGTACTGAAGTTGTTTTTAACCCCTGGTCGCCATAAGTGAACGATAAAATAATACTTATTAATCATTATCTTTAAATATGATTTGATAATAGAAAACGATTTAGTGTAACAATTTATTGGATTCAAGTTGCTCCAAAATAATAAAAGTGAATTTGTCTCATATTATAATGGTTTTTGAACTAATAAAAATGTGGAAATTATAAAAAAAAAAAATGACAAATCTAGAAAAGGAAAATTTGTTTTTACCCACTTTTAAAAAATATTCGATTTTAACCCCTCAAAATAATTAATTGCAATCTATACCCAAATTACCCAAATTAGCCATGCATACCTTATTCTCCTCCTCTATTGCTCATGATATGAGATTTTTGGCTTCTTTTGTTAAGTGTTTAAGTTTTATTCAGATTTTTTGAGTTTTTTGTGATTTTTCGAGTTTTTTTTTATGCTGTGAACCTTGAGTATTGATGTTTAGGATTATATTTAGTTAAATTTGGTTTGAAAATTAAAGTTTTCGGTGAAATGCATCAATGAAGACAACAATCAAATTTATCTGATTTTGTGGGATCACAAAACCCAATTTGGATTTTGTAGAGTCATAAAACCCGATTTTAGGTTTTATGGGGTCACAAAATCCGATTTAGGTTTTATGGCTGCGCAAAACCCAAATCGAGGTTTTGTAGTCCAATAAAACCCGATATTGGGTTTAAATTTTGTGTTTTTAAAATTTTGACTTGAAGGTAGTTTGATAAGTTTGGGTATAAGATGAAAATAATTTATTTAAGGGATTAAAAACAAATTTTTATAGAAAAGTGGGTAAAAACAAATTTTTCTTTCTAATTTGGGTTGCAAGTGAAATGTTAAATTGAATTAAATGAAATAAATATTATTATTGGAGGTTTCATCAATTCAATTACCACATGTATTAAGAATATTGATCAACAATTTAGTCAATCAATGCACAACCATGGGACTAGGTCATTACTAGCAATTCGAATATAATTAGCATTTTGAAGTACAACCATGTACGATCGGTTTATAATTGAATCTACAAATGAGCATAAGTACCACTCAAGTCATATTGGCACCTAGACTTTTTGTTGATCTTTTTTATAGAAAAACTTCATTTTAGTCTCTAAGATTTTGAAAAATATCAGGTTTTTAAAGTTTTTTTAAAAACAGCTCTTTCTATCCTAAACTTTTTTAAAACTCTTTAAAAAAATCTACATCATTAGTCAACTGACGATCAACAATGACTTAAGTAATTTAAATTATAATTTAACAATTTAAATTCAGTGACATTTTAGGTAATTTAACTTGTAAATTCATCATTTTACGAGAGTAATCTAGTAATTTATATGTCACTAACAATTATCAAAGGTAAAAATGTTTTTTAAATATTATGTTAATATTGACCGTTAGTGGACTAACAGTTTGGATCTTTTTGAAAATTTTTGAAAGTTAGGGATGAAAATAGTTATTTCTAAAAAAGTTTTAAAAACCTTATATTTTTTTAAACCTCAAAGATTAAAATAAAGTTCTTCATTTTTTATAAATTTAAAATTTGACAAAATGAGGTATGATTTCAACCTATAATCTTTGTGTGTGAATATGAAGAAGTTATTATTGAGCTATTTCAATTGTTGTGAAAAAATATTCACAATTTATTATTGAGCTATTTCAATTACCGTAAGATGAGGAGTTTGTTAGGAAATTGGTAAGAATAAAAGTTGAACCAATCCCATATCGAAAACAAAGGCAAAAATAAACGTGGAGTGAATCCCACATCTGAAACAAAACAATGGAGAATGGGTTCTGAAGGCTATAAAAGGAGCTCAATGTTTTGGTTTCAAATTGTCTCAGTCAGAGGCACTTTAAGCATTGTTTTTTACTCTTCTTAAATTCATTTCTTGTTCTTATTATTTTAGAGTGTAAGAATGTGTGAGTTGATATATGCTTTGGAGAATATGGGTATATTGGGGTCGTGTGATGTGAGAGAATAGTCTATGTGATTGTAACAATTTTTCACATAGTGAATTTTCTTTCTGAGAGTCGTGGTTTTTTCTCCTGTTTTGGAGTTTTCCACGTAAATTCTTGTATTGTGGTGATTGTTATTATTTTCTATTTTATTTCTCTATTATTTCTGATATTCTTACAAGAGACAAGTTTTTTTATAAGAAGAGGTTTTGGAAGGTGAAGTTTTCCCAACAAGTGGTATCAGAGCCTAGTTGGTAAGGTGTCAGATGTTTTAGAAAATTCTTAGTATTTTCTGTGGTTGCAGCATTATCTGATCTTCCACATCAGAAAAGAATTGTTCTTGGTTGCTGGAATAAGTGTGGTGGTGTGAAAGTGCATGTCTAGGGAAGGTTCTGGCTAGGAAAGACTTAGTATTTAACTGTGTCCATTATGACCGACCTCTCTTTCCTAGGAACTTACCTGATGTATTGTTCATAGACTACAAGTGCACTATTCTAATATACAATTATGTCAAAGTTTTCAAGCCCTATGAGGTTTGATGTGGAGAAATTTGATGGAAAGATTAATATCGACTTATGGCAAGTGCAAGTCAAAGATGTGATGATACAATCCGGGTTACACAAGGCGTTAGAGAAGAAACCAAGCCCTATTCTCAACGAAGATTCCAGCGAAGACAAAGATTCTGTGAAGCCTAGTATGAGCAATGAAGATTGTGAAGATCTAGATTTGAGAGCTGCAAGTGCAATTCGTCTGTGTTTGGCCAAAAATGTTCTTGCAAACGTGCATGGAATATCAACAACCAAGGAATTTTGGGAAAAGCTTAAAGAGTTATACCAGGCAAAGGGCATTTCAAATCGGATATACCTCAAGGAACAGTTTCATACTCTGCATATGGATGAAGGTATGAAAATCTCAGATCACTTGAGTGTTCTCAATGGTATTGTTTCTGAATTAGAGGCTATTGGAGTTAAAATTCAAGATGAGGATAAAATATTAAGACTCATCTTGTCTCTTCCACCTTCATATGAGCACATGAAACCTATTTTAATGTATAAGAAGATACTCTGAAATTTGTAGAAATTACCAGTAAACTCCTTTTTGAGTAGAGAAGGCTAAAAAATGGAGATCGCACTTCATCAGCGGACACAATATTGGTAACTAGAAATGGGAGCAACTGGAAGAAGAAGAACTCCGGGAAGAATATAATTTGCTGGGGCTGTGGACAATCTGGGCACGTCAAGAAAAATTGTCAAACTGGAGCGAGTTCGACAAAAAGCTCCGAGACAGAAGCTAACAGTATCTCCCTCATGGGAGAATGAGATTTCCTTTGAGAAATGAGTACATCCTCATGGTATGTCCGCATTACCATGGAAGAGGATGTGTTGTTAGCGGATCCACAATTGCACACGGGCATGGGTTTGGCATTGATGCAAGGCGTGTGGTGGAATATATGTCGATGGCTGATGAACTTCCAGTAAAGCCAAACGTGGAAGTTGTACCATAAAATTTCAGCAAGTTTTTCAACATGTGCCAAAGTGAAATTCTTAGAATGTGGTAATTCTAAGTGAGTTTACTCTTTTATGGTGGAGTATGATAGTTCTCTAGGTTGAGAATTATGATTGTCGGTATAGACAATGATTGCACCGTAGCTACAGAGGATGTTTATTTTATTTTACCAAGGTGGAGTTTGTTAGGAAATTGGCAAGAATAAAAGTTGAGTCAATCCCACATCGAAAATAAAGGCAAAAATAAAAGTGGAGTAAATCCTACATCTGAAACAAAACAATGGAGAATGGGTTCTGAAGGCTATAAAAGGAATTCAATGTTTTGGTTTCAAATTGTCTCAGTCAGAGACACTTTAAACATTGTTTTTGACTCTTCTTAAATTCCTCTTTTGTTCTTATTATTTTAGAGTGTAAGAAGGTGTGAGTTGATGTATGCTTTGAAGAGTGTGGATGTATTGGGGTCGTGGGATGTGAGAGAATAGTCTATGTGATTGTAATAATTTTTCACATAGTGAATTTTCTTTCTGAGGGCTGTAGTTTTTTCTCCTGTTTTGGAGTTTTCCATGTAAATTCTTGTGTTATAGCGATTGTTATTATTTTCTATTTTATTTCTCTATTATTTCTGATATTCTTACAGGAGGCAAGTTTTTTTATAAGAAGAGGTTTTGGGAGGTGAAGTTTTCCCAACAAGTGGTATCAGAGCACTTGTTATCTCATAATCCAAATAATTGTTCGTATGATCGAGGTAACTAGATCCAAAGAGACTTCAATTATGTAGTCTTTGTGGACCTTATAAGGCCGCAGTTGCACATATCATAACTTAATAATACTATATAATTATAAGAGAGAGATTTGTAGGTTGGTTTTTAGTGTCTACAATGTATATGCGTGGGGATAGCGCGGTTTAAAATTGTTAATGCATGCACTTCATTAAAGAGCATCAATAAAATCGGGTAGATATGAAGCTGTCAACTAGAAGATATGATCACCTGGCAGATGTGGGCATTGTGAAAAATAAAAGTTGGGTGTATTGTACTCATCCAGGAGAAAAAAACCACGACCCTCAGAAAGAATTCATTATGTGAAAAATCGTTACAATTACATAGGCTATTCTCTCACATCCCACGACCCCAATACACCCACACTTTCCAAAGCATACATCAACTCACACCTTCCTACACTCTAAAATAATAAGAACAAGAAAGGAATTTAAGAAGAGTAAAAAACAATGCTTAAAGTGTCTCTGACTGGGGTGATTTGAAACCAAAACTTTGAGCTCCTTTTATAACCTTCAGAACTCATTCTCCTTTATTTTGTTTCAGATGTGGGATTCACTCCACTTTTATTTTTCCCTTTGTTTCCGATGTGGGATTGGCTCAACTTTTATTCTTGCCAATTTCCTAACAAACTCCACCTTGGCAAAATAAAAGAAACATCCGCTGCAGTTACGATGCAATCATTATCTATACCGACAATCATAATTCTCAACCCAGAGAACTATCATACTCCACCATAAAAGAGTACACTCACTTAGAATTACCACATTCCAAGAATTTCATTTCGGCACATGTCGAAAAACCTGCTAAAATTTTATAGTGCAACTTCCACGTTTGGCTTTACCGGAAGTTCATCAGCCATCGACATACATTCCACCACACACCTTGCATTAATGCCAAACCAATGCCCGTCTATAATTGTGGATCCGCTAACAACACATCATTTTCCATGGTAACGCGGACATACCATGAGGATGTACTTCTCATTTCTCAAAGGAAATCTCTTTCTCTCATGAGGGAGATACTGTTAGCTTCTGCCTCGGAGCTTTTTGCCGAACCCGCTCTACCTTGACAATTTTTCTTGATGTGCCCAGATTGTCCACACCCTCAGCAAATTATATTCTTCCCGGAGTTCTTCTTCTTCCAGTTGCTCCCATTTCTAGTTACCAACATTGTGTCCGCTGATGAAGTGGGATCTCCACTTTTCAACCTTCTCTTCTCAGAAAGGAGTTTACCAGTAAGTTCTACAAATTTCACAGTCTCATTCTCATACATCAAAGTATGCTTCATGTGCTCATAGGAAGGTGGAAGAGATAAGATGAGCCTTAATGCTTTATCCTCATCTTCAATTTTAACTCCAATAGCCTCTAATTCAGAAACAATATCATTGAGAACACTCAGGTGATCTGAGATTTTCATACATTCATCCATATGCAGAGTATGAAACTGTTCTTTCAAGTATAACAGATTTGAGATGCCATTTGCCTGATACAACTCTTCAAGCTTCTCCCAGAGTTCCTTGACTGTTGATATTTCATACACGTTTGCAAGAACATTTTTGGTCAAACATAGGCGAATTGTACTTGCAGCTCTCAAATCTAGATCTTCACAATCTTTATTGCTCATACTAGGCTTCACAGAATCTTTGTCTTCGTTGGAATCTTCGTTGAGTACAGGGCTTGGTTTCTTCTCTAACGCCTTGTGTAACCCGAATTATATCAACACATCTTTGATTTGCATTTGCCACAAGCCGAAATTGATATTTCCATCAAATTTCTCCACATCAAACCTCATAGGGCTTGAAAACTTTGACATGACTATATACTGGAATAATGCACTTGTAATCCGTGAACAATACACTAGGTAAGTTCCCAGGAAAGAGAGGTCGGTCACAATGGACACAGTTAAATACTAAGTCTTTCCTACCCAGGACCTTCCCTAGACATGCACTTTCACACCACCACACTTATTCCAGCAACCAAGAACAATTCTTTTCTGATGTGGAAGATCAGACAATGCTGCAACCACAGAGCATACTAAGAATTTTTTAAAACATCTGACACCTTACCAACCAGGCTCTGATACCACTTGTTGAGAAAACTTCACTTCTCAAAACCTCTTCTTTAGAAAAAAACCTGCCTCCTGTAAGAATATCAGAAATAATAGAGAAATAAAATAGAAAATAATAACAATCACCACAACACAAGAATTTACGTGGAAAACTTCCAACCAGGAGAAAAAAACCACGGCCCTCAGAAAGAAATTCACTATGTGAAAAATTGTTACAATCACATAGACTATTCTCTCACATCCCACGACCCCAATACACCCACACTCTCCAAAGCATACATCAACTCACACCTTTCTACACTCTAAAATAATAAGAACAAGAAAGGAATTTAAAAAGAGTAAAAAACAATGCTTAAAGTGTCTCTGACTGAGGTGATTTGAAACCAAAACTTTGAGCTCCTTTTATAACCTTCAGAACTCATTCTCCCTTGTTTTGTTTCAGATGTGGGATTCACTCCACTTTTATTTTTGCCTTTGTTTCCGATGTGGGATTGACTCAACTTTTATTCTTGCTAATTTCCTAACAATAAAAATGTGTTTTAAATCATTAGAATTAAATTCACTTTTTTATTTCTTTTCTCGTAAACAAAGCGAGAATAGTTAAAACCTTTCAAATTTACCTAATCTCAAAAATATAATATATATTTTTGATTTTATAGTCAAGTTTTATAGGAACTTTTGGAATTCATCCAACAATCAAACACAAATTTAAATAAGTTTTAAGCATAACAGCTTGATAATACTAATGTTCCTATAATATGAAAATCTTACAAAAAAAAAAGAAAGCACTGAAAGTGTTAGTGTTTGAATTAGCATAGACAGCTAGAATGATTTTTTTTTTTTTTTTGGAATATTTATATTCACAAACTAAATTTGTGAACGAAAAACACGAATTATGATATTTTCTCCGAGAGTAAGGACTCTCTGTTAGTCTTTTGTTTGTGAACTATATTTTTTGATCATTAAATATGATGCTAAAGAAACTTATTTTAATTTTTTTTATGTTGCTGTTATTTATACTTATTTAGTTTAAAAAAAAAAAATCATGTAACAGCCCATAAATGTACAGTAGAGAATTCAATTAACTAAGATTCATTATTTATCTTGCACAAACTAGAAGAATGATAGCATTTTCTGTCCAGCTGCTTTATATATATCTCATTATCTTGAAATTGATCATTGAAAGCACTTCAATTAGTTTGGAAAATAAGAGGAGAAAAAAAAAAAAGGTCCTTCGGCCAGAAAAATTCGGTCCAGAAAGTGATTGATTAATAATAATATCGTACGGAGATTACCTTCCATAAAATTTTTAACAATAAAAAGTGAAGAATAAATTAAATAGTTTTAATCCAAGCACGAAGGACAAGCAGTACTTCGAGAACTTCAGGTAAGATTGGGCTCTAGAGAGAAAATCTCGGGATCGAACCAACCCTGCATCAGTCAAAAGGTATTCAAGATGGACACACACACGCACGCACGCACACGCACACGGAGCTGAAATCTTTGAACGCTGTGATTTTTTTTTTCTACTTCTCTTTCCCATAATTAAGCACAAGTTGAACAAGTGATCGTCTCAATCGCCTTAAAAGCGCTTGCAAAGCACCTAAAAATAGGATGGTTCAGTGCCCACGAAAGTTGCTTAAAAGTAGGGACTGAGTAGTCACTTTTCATGGAGAGGAAAAAAAAAAAAAAAGGAGTTAAATTCTAATTCGATAGCTACCTCAAACAACATGTCAAGGAATATTTTGGAGTCATTATCACAATCTTAGTGATTTTTTTTTTTTTTAAATAAAAAGGAAAAAGTGAAGTTGGATAGTGTGTATATCAGTATATATATGTTGATGAATGAAAATTAAATCATGAGCATAAATTCTAGGGTTGGATAAGTAGAAGATATTAATATATTCTCCTTCAGTCTAAGGAGGATAATGCCCACATCTGCCAGGTGATCATATCTTCTAGTTGATAACTTCACATCTACCCGATTTTATTGATGCTCTTTAATGAAGTGCATGCATTAACAATTTTAAACCGCGCTATCCCCACGCGTATACACTGTAGACACTAAAAACCAACCTTCAAATCTCTCTCTTATAATTATATAGTATTATTAAGTTATGATATGTGCAACTGCGGCCTTATAAGGTCCACAAAAACTACATAATTGAAGTCTTTTTGGATCTAGTTACCTCGATCATACGAACAATTATTTGGATTATGAGATAAGAAAAAATCATGTAAACAATCTTCACCGGAAATCATTTTCATGATGACTAAAGACACAATGAGGGATTTGAGGCTGATATGAACTCCAATCAACACTAGACGGTATCAAGTCACGGTCATGAGCAGTGTGCCTTGTAAGGTTCCATAAAGACTAATAATTGTAAGAAAAGAGATGCATCGAGGATTTGAAGTTGATATATATGAAATCGAATCAAGTAGAAGCTGTCGTCTTTTGACTTAAAGATGACAGAAAGGGGAATCGGTACCCCTTTGATTAATTGATTAATTATCTGCAAAACCCTCTATTAATTAAATTAAAGTGTCCTTGACTAGATAACACTCTTGAATGTTTTTTTCTTTTCTTTCTTTAAAAAATAAAAGTATCGTAACGTTTGCAACAAGTGAAAGGAATAACAACTAATCAGGGTCCTAATAATCAAAGTACACTGAAAATGTATACGAAATACATTTAGTTAATGTGGACGGATGTAAGAAATTGACTGAATATATAAACTCAAATGATTTTTATAAGTTAACCTCAACAAATTTATATTATAAGTATCATGAATGGTTAACCTGTGAAGAAAATGCTACTTGCTGACAATCATTAATTGGCGTTATTATAATCAATAATGTGGCGATTCGTCAGAAATGGTTTGTTTGCGTTGAAGAAGACACAAAATGTAGTCCGGGATGGGTCCGTATCGGGTACTCTATTATTTACTTTCAAAAATGAAGACAACTCGTGTCTACTAAAGCGCTGACTTTTGGTCCAGAAAAGGGCCTCTTCATACATCATGCATTGACCCGTATGAAAGGACTTTTGCATTTTTTTTTCTTTTTTTAAGTTATTGGGATCCAAAAAATAATCGAGACCAGACTAATAACATAATGGAAGATAATACGGCCCAGATTTACAATTCTCATACGGTTGAAAGTCATCTACATCTAAATAGAAGAGAATTTATATACATAGGAGAAAATTTCATCTTATTAATGAAGGTGGGGTGTATATTGTGTTTGATCCCACGATTTGCTCTTGGAGGGGACGCAGTTTTGCTACTGCACTGACACCCTAAGCGCGACTTTTGCATGATTTGGGAGTTGCATAATTGTACCAGTTACTTCAAGTTTCTTGCTTAACTCAACTTTCTGTATTTTTAATTGATAACTTCATTAAGAACAACCATTATTTTTAGACAAAGACAATTTTATATTTCAATTTTTATATGAATTTAACAATGAGATCATTGTGTTATCTATAGCCATGTAACATCTTGTTGTATAAAGAATGAGACATGTCCTATAATTTTTTTTGGAGATCATTCTGTACATGATTATTTTTATATATTCCTACATTAAAAGAGATCTATAAATAAGGAAGCGTAATATTAAAATTTGAATAATGCTGTGGCGCTCAAGGCTCTGCCCAACTTCTAGGCTCCCAACTGATGTGCATAGCAAGTTAATTTGTAACAATTATATTAATTATGAAATGATATATTAATATAATAGTTATAAATTAACTTATTATATCATTTGAAGAATAAATTTGAATAAATTAATTTTTTTTTTAATATTATTAAAATTTAATGAGATTTTCCAATAGCAACAAGAATTGAGTCCATGTCAAAATCTAATTATTACCAAACTAAGACCTCATTGAAACATACAAAGGCAAATAAAATTCGTACTCATATCATCTAATGTGGTTTGGTGTTGAAAAATTGAAATGACCTAATTTGTAAGCTCTTCACACCCATAGTGCCAAATATGGTTAGTGTTAGCTAGAGAGCTCTCTGGTGCTGGCAAGCGCTTATTTAACCTTAACAAGTGTAATATATCAAATTTGAGTTATTGCATCACATATGATATTTTTATTTAAGAGAAAAAAATAAAAAAAAAAAAATCTTCACACTCACATTAATAATATTATAGACTCAAATCATTTTTCTTCTCCTTTTAACTCCCAAATTTGTAGTTAAATGTAATAATAATAATTTACTTCTCAGACAGTCAATTTAAAATTTTATACATTAAATTTATACACGTATATATTACAACCCAGACTACCCAAATATTCAATTCCTCAGTTGCTTGAAGTCCTTAATTAAGTTAACAAGTCTATCTTAAATTAGTATCAAACAAGGAAACAAATTTCAACAGTCGGCTTAAGGTTGTGTGTTATTATTATTATTATTATTATTTGTTTAGGTACATAGTTGCAGTTGAGAGTCTTACAATTTGATTTTTATCTTTTATTTTTTAACTTTTTTGAAACATTAAATTAATATCAACCGCATATAAATTTTCAGGACCCGTAATAAATATGTGTAGCGACATAAGTAACTTTTTGAAATATATATTATAGGATTCCCCTATCAATTTTACTAGACCACCATAGTACCTAACATAATTGATCTGCAACTGCTCATGTTATTACATACAGGTAATCTAAATTCACAACTAGATCATGATGCTTGCATAGTTGTTTAGCTGTTAATATTCATTGAATTATAAGTACAATTCAAAAACTTAAAAGCTTTATAAGAAAAAAAATCTATAATCTCTGAATGGAGCATAATAATCCTGGGTAATTATAAAATTGGAAGGAAAAGCAAGAGGAGCACAGTAGGTAATGGACCAGAGCCTCCCAAAATTGGGAATCCTCATTGAAGGGATGTCCGAAGGTCAACGTTTTTGCGTGAGTGGGTCCATTTTTGTTGGCCTTTGGGAGACTTACGATGTGACGGTCAACTTTGGGCGCCTATAGACTATAGAAAGAGGAATATATAATATTGTTTTTTTTTTTTTTTCTCTGCATCACATGGAATCTGTATAATTCGTCTCCACTTGTTCAACTTGGTTGGTTTCGCACACCGGCCAATTTCATTAACATCTGAGTTTGTTGACAAAATTGGGTTTCTGTTCTGCACTTAGTACCAAACCACTGCACATTTTGTTTCAAGAGATGGTTGTGCTGTTGTTAGGCATCTTTTTCATTACTTTTAGTAGTGACCAATAATACAGCTAATGTTGGAACAACAAATTTTTGATTAGGTTATAATAGATTTCTAATTCATTCGGTACCAAATTTCAAAAATAAAAATTACGCCACTGTTATAAGAATAATTTCATTTGGTGTTGCTCTTGCCAGCCACGGACATAGTGACACACCTGTGTCACACCCTTCATGTTTCTCATGTTTACAAGTTGAAGTTACCTATAAGTGGAGTAGATCATTTCAACGACCTTACAACTATAATTTGCATGTATCGCGTTTTAAGTGGAGTATAAACTTACATTTTAATCATTAACTTATGACATAATATGATTCAATCATCCTACTAATACAACCATATACAAACATAGAGTTTGAGTAAATAATTATTTCAATCAAGACAAGAACAGAAGAAGATTATGTAAGGAATCGGCATGGTAAAACCCACAGTTTAAGCAAAAGGGTATGTGGACTCCAGTACGAGCAAATATATTCAAGGAAAATGAGTAGTTGGATTCTCCTTCCCCCACACCAACAGACAAAAAGGATACCAGCAGGACAACATAATTGGCACAAGTTTGACAATATACACCCAAAAACTCTATAACAAGTTACTCAAGATCTCTAATCATGTTTACCACAATCATCAAAGTAGAAAATCATGGCTCCTTCGCACCTATACCGAAGAGAAGAACCACCAATAGCAGTTGCACTAGCAGCAGAGCTCTGTTCAAAATCCCACGGACAATAAATAATGAACAAAGATTAACAATTCCAGGGACAAAAGTTTGATGCTGTTGACAAAACCATCTTAATACTTAAATCGAGAGGTTTGAAAAAGCAAATTTCGTATCAACATTGTTTAATCCACCACAAAATGATGATATAAAGAATCTAATTATTTTGCCAAAGATATTGGGAAACCTTTTCTTTGTTTTCAAAATTTGATCATTTTATTTATAAATATTAAATTTACTTAAAATATTAATTTTTGTAAACAGTATTTAGACATAATCATTTTTAACGAATTCAATTTTATCATATACCAAACATGAGATTTAATTGTATCCAATCCAATCCAATAAGTTATACCAAGCACACCCTATATACAACCCAAACTTCTATTCTAAAACCAAGGAAAACTCCCTCACACATGTACCTAAGACTTGAACCCAGACACAAAAGTGGTAAAAAAAAATAAAAGTGACAGACACACACACACATACATATTAACTACTTAAAGTATGAATAAATATTGAAAAACTTTATCTTGAATTTATAGAAGGAGATGAAAAAAAATTAATTCTTGCCCACGGATATCTTTTGAACATGCGAGTCTTTGGAATATAACAATCCCTCGCTTGGAGGAGACCTTGACACAGAAACAAGCCATCCTCTCGAGTTTGAACACCTAAACCCAATGGCATGAACTAGAGACTCACTTGAATCCACATGACAGAGGCTGTCTCTGATATTATTTGCAGCGATCAAGCATGCAACCCCAAGACATGTGGCTACAAAACGCACTTCCACCCAATTTTCCAAAACTTTTGGTAACATAATGATGATCCAAAACATAAGCAAGAAGTACTCGAGTAAAACTTTTGGTTACAATGTTTTAATTTGCAGTTCGTGCAAAGCACACACCTCGTACCTATCAGTTTCAGGCATGCCAAATTTGACCAGAAATGAAGTGGAACTGAGCGACGGAGAAATCAGATGCAATTGGACTTTTATCTTTCCTTTTCTAAATAGGATCCAATAAAATTGCCAAAAAGTTGCGGGGAGCGTTTGCACCTAACATAGTGAAGTGACACCATTATCACTACGAACATCTACCGAATCGGAGCACTTCACAAACCGTACAATTGTCAAGCTTATCACCCTTCCTTCCATCCATCCAAGTTGGGGTGTAATCATCAGCAAGCCAACCTCGATCCATGAGCCGCCCACTTCACTCCCTCGTTCAAGTCACCATACGACAACTTAACTCGAACTTGAAGAAAATTAATAGATTCGACTTTACTTTATTACACTAAGTTTATAATTGTGTCAGCCCTTTCATCCATTTAATGAATGAATTGTGTTCAGATTATTTTAACATGTTTTGAATTGAGTCAGTTGGCAATTGACATAAGTATATAAATAGATACTTTATGTTTAATTTAGACAACTATTTAAGTGAATAAAATTTTTGTTAATGGCCGTGTTCAAGAAATCGCTAATCGCTAGGTGGCTAGCCACTTAACGATTAGTCGGCTAGTCGGCAAATAATCGGTGACTAATTGATTTAACCATCGATTAACGATTGATCCGTTAATTGATGATCAAACCTTAAAAAAATATAGAGTCAAAAATATAATCATATAACTACAAAATATCATAAAACATGTCTCATATAAATTCAAAAGCTATTTTAGCTCAATCACATAATTACAATATACTAGATATCTTAAAATTTTTTATAGAATAACTACTATTTTTTTTAACAATTTCACCTTTTAATACACGGAAATAACAACACTTCAAAAGTTTTACCATATCCCATATAAAGTTTTATAAAGTTTGATTAGTATATTGAGTCAGTAATTATAGAAGGTGACTAATATATATTCAGTAATTATACAAGATAGTTACACAACAAGATTTATAATCCTAGGAGATATCTCATAATAAATGAAGACCGAGTTACTTTGTGGTTTTAACGCCAAAAAAATAAAAAATAATAATAATAAGTAAATCATTAACAACATCAAGCGAGCTCCCAATTGTGGCCCAAGCCCAATAATAAAAAAATAATAATAATAAAACAATAAAAACAAACCAACAAACACAAATTCAAGTTCAAAGTTTAAGCTTTTATTGACTCTGGCACTCTGCACTGAAGACTCACATAAAATATACATCAGAAAGATAATTCAAAACTAACACAGAATCACTCGTAAGTGATTCTCTCTCTCTCTCTCTCTCTCTCACTTGGACACTTTTTTGGTCTTGCCACTCTTTATTTTCACTCATTTTTTCTGTATCTCTTTCACACAGAAAACCGAAAAACAACAAGCGAATGCTGTAGAATTCCAGCAACGGTGACCAGCAGTGGCGACAACAAGATGGTGGCAACGGTGGCAAACCGACGGGTTGTGAAGGCAAGAGGGTTAGGGTTTGAAAAGAACTGTGAGTCGGGTTTGAGAGGGGTGTCTGGTCT
Source organism: Nephelium lappaceum (assembly GCA_021234005.1). NCBI lineage: Eukaryota > Viridiplantae > Streptophyta > Magnoliopsida > Sapindales > Sapindaceae > Nephelium > Nephelium lappaceum. Next base: position 13,889,344 of record CM038001.1, on the reverse strand, counting down.
AGTCTGCTTTACAAATTGTGAAGCATTTTTATTTTCTTAATGTCTGACATCAAAACAATACCATTTTGGTGTTTTGGATAACTTTTAAAAATTTTAAAACTAACCCAAAACGGCTGACGAAAGCCCCTAATTTGGGGGTTCTCAGCTCGACGGCGGAGCCTTGCCGAATTTTACAACACTAGTTAATGGATTTAACTAGTTAGATGTATCAAACAAGTGGAACATGTTGAACGTGTAAAATATGTTGAGTTTGGATTATACACAATAAACAATTTAACCGTGCCGTATGCGTGACGCAAGATAATTCATATAATAAACAAAGTCAGACGGGTTATTTATATAATAACTGTGCGTGTATGTAGATATCAACTCGAAATTGCAAAAATTCGGAGTCCAATCGGACCATTCAGTATTTTCGGACCATACCAGGCTGGACCGAACAGAGTTAGGATAAGTGTAAAGCCCAGCCCAAACAGTTAGGACTATATGACCGGCCTAGATCTGATTCATAGCCAAATGGGGCTATCAAATTTGGGACTTTTATTAAAATCTTTATGTTTGTATGTTTTGAAGAGTGGCGACTTCAACAATGGTCGACTCTTGAGTTGGCACCAAGCTATATGCCAAGTTACCAACCATCATACCCTTTTTCTTTTTTTAACGCTTCTGTTTTCATAATTTTGTGACAACTAATGAACTCAAAAATTAAAATTGAAAAAAAGCTAACAAACAACTATTATAATATTAGCTTTAAAAAAAAAAAAACTATTATAATTTAATAATTCTTTTCAGATGAGAAACTATAAATTTAAGCTAATACTAATCATCTTTTTGATTATCTAAATTTCATACATGTATTTTTTCTGAAGTTAAATTCTATTAATTAAAAAAGGAACAATCAAACTAGTGGAACGTCAAAAGCCAATTAAGGGAAAAGTCCTAGCACATGAGCCTAACAAGTAACAAGCCGTTTTGCTACAGTGAGCACTCATATTACTGTTGCGAGGATTATAAAACGAATGTACTTCCATACTTGTCTAGTAAACAACCAATGTCCTGCGCTAGATTGTCCTCCTTAACAAGTCACAACGCACTTTTTAATCACATTGAGAGCATCAGATGGGATAACAAAAGGAAATAAACCTTTGTGAGCAAAATACCATCCGAAATCGATCTTGCATGCCTTTGCATCCTCAGAATTGAAGGGGTTATCATAAACTTTAGCAGCAACCAAACTGTAAAACTCTTTGAGTGTTCCTTCGAACCACTACAATATTAAAGCAATTATTTATCTTTACCAGGATGCATCGATAATAATTGAAAGCCTAGTAACCGGAGATTTCCAAAGTTGCCTCAGTCCAGCAAAACTAGGCTCTTTTCATGCGAAGAGATGGACTATATCAAAAAGGAACCAGAAGGACCTTTCAAAATTTTTGGAAATCAATATATATTTTAACATGAGATTTGCTTTTTAAAAGATATACATCTTGCCTAAAACGCCTTACTCTTGATCTTTTATTAGGGATTTTATAACTATTTTCTGGGTATTGTCATTTAATCTTTTAAATTTAAGTAAATTACAATTTAACTATCCAATTAAAACTGTAATTAAGGTGAAATAACTATTTTGATTTTATTGTAATTTACCCTCCTACCATTAGTACAAGTTCGTCAGAGTTAACTGACTGAGAAGAAAAATTATCTTTTAATCTTTTTATTTTATTTTTATTTAAAAAATTTAAAATAAAGTAAATAAAAATTTAAAAAATTTAATTAAGTCTCCACCGTATATTTTAAGGTGGAAGGTGAAAAATAATTTTTTTAAAAAAATAATTTTTAACTGGAAAAATCATCAACCTCAATTGAAAAAATTAAAAAAATTAAAAATCATCTTCACCTGAAAAATAAAAAAAAATAAAATAAAATTTGTCAACCTCAAACAAAATCATCTTCAACTACCTATTTTGGATTTTGATTCCTAAGATTCCTTTATGCAGTGCATCTAGGATTTCAATCATCAACCAACACAAACAGCGATTGGGTTTCAATCGCTTCATCATTGTTCATCATCAACCGACACAAACATCATTATTCATCATCAACAATTTTGATTACGTCTAGGTTTCAATAGTTGGAAACCCAGTAATGAAATTTAGATTTCTGGCTTTCAATGATTTCCAGGTTTAATCACAGTCAATAGCGGACCTAGAAAATTTATTTAAGTGAGACACATGAACAAAGTAATAAAAATATCAATATTTATACTAAATATATAATGTTTTTATATAAAACAAAATTCGATAAAATAAAATAAAATATCTATAATACTTAAGCAAATTAAATAGTCTTACGTTTAAAAATCTTAACGAAATCATTAAAATAAATAAAAATTAAAAAAATAAACTACATAAATTTATTATTTACTCAAAATTATTAATTTAAATAAGACACAAACCATATGTATTTATTAGAAAATAATTTCAGTCTAATTTTACAACAAAAAAAAAATGTATTTATAGTAAACAACAATAAATTTATACAACAAATTATAAACTATATTCTAAATTTTTTTGAACTTTTAATTTTTATTGATTCTAAATAAAGTAAAATTAGAAAGTAAGAAAAAAATATATAAAAAAGTTGAATTATGACAGTACATGGATAATTTTAATGCGATAACTTAAAGTTTAAGATTCAAGAATTCACTGATGAATGTATATTAAGATATTATAATTTTTTTCATAATTCGTGATAGGATATAAAAATGTATAAAATCAAGACATGTTAAGATTGAAGGTTCGTCTGGCTAGTAAGTAAACTGTGCTAAAAAAATGTAAAAAATTAAATGTGTAAAGGAGGGGTTGAACAACAAATATGTATAAAATATAAAAAACTAAATGTACAAAGCAGGGGTTCAACAATAAATATCTATATTTCTCCAAAAAAAAAAAGGTATATGTCTATTAAAAAAAAAAAAGAAAATGCAATGGAGGGGTGCCAGATATGTATAAAAAAGTGCAAAGGAGGGCTGCTAGGGGTGTATAAAAAAATGCATAGAAATGTAAAACCAAAAATGAGTTTACAGGGATTTGAACTCGGAGCTAGCGGAAAAGCATGCCATGCCTCCAACCAGCAATGCATTTTGACATTTTCTGAGCTTGATAACATCAAAACTTAATAAACGTTTATAAATTTGAGTAGGGGCATGTGCCCCGACTAGCCCTATACTGGGTCCACCCCTTATCACAGTTCATCATCAACCCAAACTTCCAACTCGATCGCCGCCTTCAACGTCGACTGGTTCTCTAACTAGTCGATTCTATTCATGTCGATCTGCGAGAACTGCTCCAATAACTGCTCGAACCCGAATAACAAAGAAGAAGACGGTTGACCTACGTTCGTTGGTTTGATGATGAAGATAATGAACGAACGAAGAAGAACAACTAGGTTTGTTTTGATGGTGGCAGTGGAAGAAGAAGATGGTTGACTTGGGTCGTTGTTGGCAGTGGAAATGCTTCTTTTGATGTTGAAAATAGTGTTTTCGATAGGTCTAGCAATGATAAAGAGAAGAAGGAGAAGAGAAGAAGAAGAAGAAAAGAGAGAGAGAGAGAGAGAGAGAGAAAATGTGTCTGTGTGTATGTGTGTGATGAACCCAAATTTTTTTTTTGTTTTATTTTTTAAATTTATTTCCTTCTTTTATTTTTAGTTTTGGTTGTGTTTGAACATGGAGAATAAACGGTACTGATTCAATCTAGAGATTAATTCTCCACTTATTTATTAAATTTTAGTTGATTTAATTCTTTCATTTTAATAATTTCTTAAATTATTAAATGAGAAAATTTTTCATTTAATTTTTCATTTTTTTGGAATTATCTACACTGTCCATTTTAAGATGGATAGTGAATATATGAAGAAAAATTTTATTTATTTTATTTTTATTTAATTTTTAATTATTTTTAAATTTTATTTTGAAAAATAATTAAAATATGAGGACATTTTGGTCTCTTAATCATATTTATACTGTTCACTGTAAATTTTAATGGACTTACACTAACAGTGGGAGGACAAGTTGTAATAAAATTGAAATAGTTACTCCGTCTGGACTTACACTAACAGTGGGAGGACAAGTTGTAATAAAATTGAAATAGTTACCCCGTCTAAATAATAGTTTTAATTTGATAGTTAAATTATAATTTACTCTTTATACTTAATAATCATTCTACTATGGCCTCTCTTTTGTTGATTTTGTTATTGAGTATAAATGTTGGACTTCTAGGTCTCCTGCTACTTTTTCTCATTACTTCTAATTCTAAGAGCGCTTCAATGTGCAGTACATCTTGTGTTTTTAAGACAAATGTGTCTTGAACTTTTGACCTTTTAGGATCAAAGAACGTACTCAATTACTCTTACTAAGGGTGATGTGCAGAAAGAAAGTACCATGCTATTGAGATTATTATAACATAAACTAAACAAATATTTAAATATTTAGGATTGTCATCTATATTTAGAAAAGAGCTACATGGATTTATAAACTAGATGAAGTTTGCCTTTATAACTACTCGCAAATTTAACAAAAGTTCTAAAGGTAAACTGTACAAACCTTCCCTGATGTTAAGTAAAATCACACAAAAATAAGAATGTTTGTAATACTCGCACTCTGGCTACTTAAGGTTCCAAAAACTTAACACAAACTTTCCCTGCCATCAATCAACTACCGTTAAATCAAACCTATGAAGGCTAAAATGGTCAATTCACAACTAATAAATATTTTAATTAACAAATAATATTTTTAGTTAATAAAATAATAATATAATATTTTTTTGTAAAAAAAAAAAACAATCATCTTTGACATCCATCATCATCTTCCTCATCTCAATTTCATCATCTTCATCATCCATCTCTTGTTTTCATCAAAATCATCATTCCATCATTTTTTACGAGACCCATCTCGACTCTTTCCTAGAGACTAAGAGAATTCCATAAAAATTAGGATTTTTCTTATTGAAATATGGATTTTATTTTATTTTATTTTTTAAAAAACATACATTTAAAAATAATTCTCATAAACTGATGACTTCCTTATAAAATTCAATCTCAACAAAACAGAAATCTGGATTTACTGAAAGATTGGAATATAAAGTTTCTGGAATTTCTTTAAAAAAATTATCGTAAATCTCATGATCATTTTGTAAATATAATTTCAACAAATCAAAAATCTCTCATGTTGGACAGCTTTATTGAATATATAAAATAATCATAAAATATCTTAAGAAGATATTTCATCTATATATTTAAGAAATTTGATTAATTAAAAATATAATACAAAAATACAAACTGTTCATCATCATGTGGTCATTTTCACGATATGCAATAATCTGCACGAATATGTAACGAATACATCGAAAAATGAGTTTTATAAAAAAGTAAACGTTAATGCTCAGTAAGTGGATGTATCTTTTTATAAAAATATTTCTAAAATAAAAACATAAAATATTTCTGGTATTAATAAATAATTCTCATAATTCATACGCTTTTATATCTGAACAATAAAATTGATTTGAAATTTCATGTCATAGTAAAACTGTAAACATCTGTAAAATAATTTATGATAACTTTATAAAATATAATCTGTATAAAACTTTTCTGAAAGCAATAATAAATCATTTTGAATCCGCTCCGTAAAACTCGAAACTATTTAGATCTAATAACATAATATAATAAAATATATATTCTTTCTTACTAAATAATTTATCTCAAAATCCTTAAATAACTACTCAAATCTGTTTTATAAATATTCTCCTGTCATTTCTAAAACTCTTTTCATCAAATCTCTTTTTGTAAAATTAATATTCTATAGATCTCTTTCTGTAATGATCAAGCTCAATATATAACATCTGTAATATAAAAATCTACATCAACTAGTACCCAGTGGAATCTGGTCATACATGACGGAAAACATCGTCGCACATACAACAAGCATATAACATATGTCATACACATGTTGGGTGACTCAATGACTCTCCCAACGACTCAATGACTTTTCCACATCTATCATATATATACTGGACGACTTTAGAACTCACACATGTGTAATCTAATTGTTAGAAGGGAGGGTACACTATTGGTGTTCTAAAAACATTTTTTTTTTCTCATTCTCAAATCTTAAACAATTTCTGTATACAAAATAAATATAATTCTATTTCTAAATATACGTATAACAATGAATAAATATTTTTCTCAAAACATAAATAAGATATTCTTTCTCAAAGCATAAATTAATAATATTTAAAATACTCTGAATATTTCATATAACAAACTCAATTTGAAAACACAAAATTTCAATTGGAATTTCTAACATATATATAGATATACGAATACATTATAAATTCTCACTTCAATCGTAAAACATAATTCACAATCCAATCGTAAATCATAATTCATAATCTATAAAAATCGATTAACTAATTAAACCATTTACTTACAATAAATAATCAAAGTTGGAATATAAATAAACATAATTTAATCAGTTAAATTAAAATTAAACTATTCACTCATATAACTCTTTTGCTCATATTTGGATCTAACATAGGTTCACATCTGATTCCTCATACACTTGGATTTACCCTAAAATCATATTAAACTCAAGTTAGAACTCATGAAAAAATTTAACTAATTTCCTAAAATTCAAATCTTGTTAACATAAACTTAATTATCTAGATAAATCAAACATCCAAATATTCCGTTCAAGCATCATGAATTTCTCTTCTATTTTTATTTTATTTTTCTTCCTTTTTCTTTTCTTTTCTCAGCTTCACCCTATTCTATTTTATTTCTGTTTGCCATATCAAGTCTTGTGTGTTTTCTATAGACAATTCAATATATATATACAATACTTTTAAAATAAGGACTTCCTTACTTTAAAAAGTAACGATCAACAAATTAAATTTATCCATTGGGTTCTCTCCCCTAAACAAATTCTCTCTTCCATTTAATTTAAATACAATAGATGAATTTGATTGGTTAGTCCTTACTTTTTAAAGTAGAAAAGTCCTCATTTTAAAAACACTACATATATATATGTATATATATAATAATAACTACAACCAAATGTCAACCAAAAAAAAAAAAAAAAAAGACAACAACTAGATGCCTCAACATTGTTTATTCAACCTAGGCGAGAGACACCTATCCCTTTTTTGTCTTTTTTTTTTTTTTAGGATTAATTGCACGAACTTCCCCTATATTTATGAGATAAGGCAAAATATTCAACTTTTATATAAAATTACAACAAACCCCCTTCCATTTAATAGTCAACTGTATAGAGGGATCTCACAGTTGAAGTACCACTGCTGGTTAAGTTCGGATCTCCTCCAAAAGGGAAAATCAATCTTCTCTTGAAAGAGATACAAACAAAGATCGATCTCTATTGTGGAATGATCTCCTATAGAGGAGATCGTCATCAATCTCCTTTGTTGAAAATTGTTCGATCTCCTATAGTAGAGATGGACGATCTCCACTATTAGAGGTCGACAATCTCCACTGTCGGAGATCTTTTAATCTCCCATAGAAGAGATTGATCTCCACTTTTGGAGATCTGTTGATCTCTTACAAAAGAGATGATCTCGTCCATTAGAGATTGTTTGATCTCCATGATAGAAGATCAACAGAAGATGGATCGAGGAAGAAGATCGATCTTCTTGTATCAATTTCCCTTGGAAGAATCGATCTCCTCTATGACGGAAAGATAATTCCTTTTGTCGCAGAGGTTTTTTTATCTCCACTAACGGTAGAGACCATTGTTGGTCAATTTTTTTTTCCAATTTTTTGTATAGGTTTATTTTATAATTAAGTAGAGATCAGGTACTTTTTTGTAATAAATTTTTGGTGAAACTCCTATTGATAAAAAGTGTGGGCTTAATTTATAGTTAATATTTTTCATTTGATCAGTAAATGATGATTTTATCCTTGTCTTCAAGGTCAAAGGTTAAATTTAATAGTTGACTATTAAATGGAAGGCTGTCTGCTTTAATTTTTGGTAAAAGTTGAATATTTTGCCTTATCTCATAAATACAAGGGAAGTTTCTACAATTAACCCTTTTTTTTTTTTTTTTTTGGCTTATTCTAATCGCCACTCACTCTTTCATCTAAAGCTCATTTCTTTCATCTCATCCTTCAAATTTAATTGCTGCCACTCACTTCTTCCCTTCTAAAAATTTTGTCTACTGACTGACTTTTGACTTCATGCCATTCTATTTCGTCCTTTAGTAATTCATCATCCAACTCCACTAACTCACTGACATATTTCATTCTAGTTTCACACTCTCAAAATCTTCTCTCTTTCTAACTAATTTTGCTCTTGCTTGCATGGTGTCTGGACAGCCTCTCCATTGCTCTCTCGGTGTCCACCCAGTTGGTCCACTTCATTTTTTTTTTTTTAATAAACAGAAGGGTGCATTTAACCAAAGAAATGTTGTATTTAAAACAAACACAATAAAAAAAAAAACATGGGCCATTAAAATTGGGCTCTTGATTTATTTCTAAATTCGGGCTCATTTAAAAGAATTCAGCCCACTTAAAATTTAGGCTTCAATAAATCCAACAATTAAACAATTGAGCTCACACTTAAATTAGGCTCATTTATTGTTTTTTTTTATCTTGACTTAATCAATCTCTTAGGTCCACTTGAATTCGGGCCTTACAATTTTTATCAAACCAAATCACCCAAATCAATCATCATCATCAAATCAAACATCACCAAAATCAAACAAAAATTTCAAAGTTCATAAAATTAAAAAAAAAAAAAAAACATTGGAGATGGCAACCACTGTCGTCTCCGATAGTGGAGACCCTTGAGTCTCTATCGTTGAAGACTAGATTTAGTCTCCGTCGATAGTGACAAGAATCTAGTCCTCCAGCAATGGAGACCATCGTTGGAGTTTTTCTGGTCTCTTGCAGTTGGCAATGGAGACTAGTTTTCAGGTCTCCATCGTCGGAGACCTATTTTCTTTTTAATTTTTTTAATTTAATTAAAAATATATATTATATTAATTTTAAATTTATAAAAAATAAAATGTTAACTCTAAATTTGACTTAAAGGTTATTTAGTTTTTTTGTACCTTTGACCGTTTACTATGAGGAATTTAACAGTGGTGGACTAATGATAGGGAAGGTTTATACTAAGGTTCTGAAACTTTAGATAGCCAGAGTGTAAGTATCACAAATATCCTCATTTTCATGCAATTTTGCCTAACCTCGGTGGAGTTTTGTGCAATTTGCCCAAGTTTTAAACAAAGAACAAGCAAGCTCTGATATCAAAGAGAAGAGATGGGCTAAATCAAAAGCAATCAAAGAAGTTGTTCAAAACTTCGAGAAATTAAATCTATTAATTTTAACATGAGATTTTCTTTATAAAAGTATACCTATCATTTAATAAGCATATGCATTAGGAGTCGAATCCTCTCTTATCAAGAGGAAACAATCATTATATAGGTCCTGATCATATCCAACCAAACAATCAAATCCAATAATGTCTCTTTTGCATAACATTATGTTAGTAGTAGGTAACTGACATGAGAAATTTGGTAGGTTAAAAAAGCTTACGAATTTAGCAATGGTTGGCACACTTTTCTTTTTTTTTTTGAAAGAACGGTTGGCACACTTATGTTGGATTAGATTATATTGAATAGGAGTATGTTGCATTGTTTTATGATATTTTGCATTAAATTTCTAAATTATATAATATTTAGATATAACTTTTGTTTATGGATATTCAAATAAATAATAAAATTAATATATTTGCATAATAAAAAGTGGTACTCTAACACTCCATTCTTTAATATGAGTAGTTAAGTACGTCTCTTGACTGTAAGAGATCAAAGGTTCAAGTCCCACCCTTATTTTATTAAAACATAATGTATGGGTGTAAGTTTTCTCTTAATAGAAGTTGTCATCTTTGGGTTATAGCAGTAGTTATCCGAGCCACACTATTAATAATCTATTTTGGACCATCTCTTGATTGTGAAAGTAGTCATCTAGGTAGCTATCAACGATCTATCTTGGCACTATAGTCCTCTGACCTATAAGGTATTAGAGTTAAAAAAAAAAAAAAAAAGAATGCAAGAAAAAACTATAAATGATCCACTCGAGTCATCTGTCGATTGTACAAGTAATCATTCAGGTAACACTATCAACTATCTATCTAACTTCCATCTCATGCCATCTTGCAGTGGTGAAAGTAATTGTCCAAACAACGTTATCAGCGATACATCATGGACCTACGGTAATGTGATCTATCTCCAACCATCTTTCGGTTATAGAAATAACTATCCAGGTAGCGCTATCGACGATCTATATATCGAGACCTGTAGTAATTTGACCCGTAATGTAAACTCTCGATTCTATTTTATAGTTTCCCTAATACTAGTCCCTAAGCAATGTTTGAGGTCTTAGATAATCAATGAAAGTGTCTAAAGAATGTAAGAAATTTTTAAAAATTGATTGAACCCAATTAGAGATTAAATGAATAAGTATAAGGATAAAAGGGTATTAAGTGATTTGTTAAGTGTGATAAATGATTAAATTGAAAATAAGTTTATCATTTTGGGTTCAATTTATAATTAAGCAAAGTTGAAGGACGAAAACCAAATTTTTTCGAACATAATGGTCATTTTGAAAAAAGATCAAAATATATATAACATTGACTTAGCTATTTTCACGCCATTTGAAGCCACAAAACCAAGAGACAAAAGGGGTGGTTCGGCCATGCTTGGAAGAAAGGTGGATCAAGTGTTTCATACCATTTTCAAGTTTCCAATCAAGTCTTCAAGCCACTCTAAGCAAGAAAAACAGGTTGGAAGCAAGAAATCAAGTAAACAAAGGTTAGTTCATCACCGTTGAACCCATTTCCATGATGTTTGTGTTGGTGATTTAGTTGGAAATTTATGTGGGTTTTTGTTTATATTATAAGTTAAACTTAAAGAAACCTAAAGAAGTGTAAACTAAATAGAAATTATTAAGGGTTGACATGTTAGGGTTTTGATGGGAGAAACCCTAAGTTTGATTGAGGTTGCTTTAAGTGAATTTTGTTGTAGATTAAGTGTTTGAATGTCTAAGTGAAATAACATGAAAAGTTTGAATGAAATGGATTTGGTGTGTGTTAGGCCATATAAGGTCATAGCGAGAGAAGTATGATACCAATGTCATTTGATATCTTTAAGCATGATTCCATGTTGAATTTAGTTTAAAGAAACCTATGATAAACTCATGGAAGTGTTAGAAATCAAAATAGACCATATGCACCTTATAGCCTATATGAAGGGCATTGATGAGTATTATGTAATACCACTTTATGTATGTGTTTGAATGAATTGTATGAGTATATTTGAGTGTGAATAGCACTAAGGAATGGAGAATTAAGATTAAGAATGAAAAAAGGGAAAGTTGCCCCTAAATTAGTGTCGAAAAAAAGGATTTTTAGCTAGAATCCTTCACTCGATGACCATTTCATTCCGAATTGACTTTTGGACCGATCTAAGGGTGAGTTAGGAAGATGAATGGAGCAAGAATTGAGGAAAGAAAATCAATGGGGAGAGCCCTATGATGCATTCGGACAAAGGGGGTGCAAAAATGGTGATTTTCGTTTCGAGTTTCAGAAAATTATTTCGGGTATATAGAGGTGTTCCTAGGTGAGAGTAAGTAGGATTCATGGAAAGAAAATGAAATTTTAAAGTTTCGGTTAAGTTGAAATCGAAAAGGAAAATTTGTAGGCAAAATAGGTTTCAATAGAGTTAGTTGAATTAAAAGCTATGTGATGAGTTTCGTAAAGTTAAATTTGGTCTATTCTAAGCAAGAATATGATGTGTAGGTGAAAAGGAAGAAAGCGGAGCACGAAAGGGAATTTGAAGTTATTATACGAAGCTTGAGATTATGTGAGTGTTAAACTTTATTTTGAAAGTGTTCGTAAACATTTTATAGTATTTGTGTCATTTTAGAATTTGGAATAAGCATTTTGATTAATATGATGCTTTGTATGATAATTTTTGCATTTATGATTTCATAAGTATGAACTTTATTTAGAAATGAAATTCAAGATTTTAGTTTTAAGTCTTTTTGGCAAATGAGGCTATGTTACATGATTATGTAAACCAAAGTGAGATTTGTAAAGTAATTGTAAGTTTATTATATTTGAAAAGATTTAAAGAAAAGTTTATGAGATATTTTGGGCCTCTTACTTTAAATAAAGATAATTTTATATAAGTTTATGCTTGTTTTAAAGGTTTAGGCATTTTGTAGGTGTTAGATGTCATTTTAGAAATTGAAATAAACTATTTTTGTGCTTTTTGCACTTAAGAGAAATGAATTTTTGTGATTAATGTACTTAGAAATGAGTTTTGTGTTTATTGCACTGAGAAAATGAGTTTTAGTGCGTAATGCACTTAAAAATATGAGTTTTGGTGCTTAACGTACCATGCAATCAGATTTTGTGCTTAATGCACTTAGAAAGAGATTTGTGCTTATTGAACTACAAAACTAAAGCAAAACTGAGTTTTCAAAAGCCAGAAGCATACCCACCTTTATAAGATTAAGTTTTAGACCCGGTCGGTATATCCCATATTAGTATGACAAGTCCTGAGGGAAGGCGTCACTAACTTGGGGGGAAATTGAGTCTGTCATGTCGCCTCTACTTGTGTGGGATATTATCTCATGTTATGGTTAGCGACATAGCATTCCACACCTAATTGTGAGATGTCTTTGTAAGTAAGTGTCACGGTTGGTGTCAGTTAAAAATCGCCACATGACTCCACATCGATTAGCATTAGCATAGCTATCGCGTGATTGTAAATATTATAAGGTACAAATGGTGTTTTTAGAAAGCAAAGTAAGTAATTGAAGTATTAAAAGTAAAGAAAAGCATTTTCAGATTTATTATAAGTGATTTTAAGTGTTTAGCACTTTGTATACTTTGCAATTTATAAGTTTTATATAAAGTTATGCAACTATGAATTTTATAAATTCTCTATGTATATTTTACATTGAAATACATACGCTTTATATGAAGTTTTATGAATTTATGAGTTTCATAAGTTTTGGCATATAGTTTTATGTATATATGAGTTTAAAATGCTATTCGATTTATAAGATTTATATAAATTTTATGCACTTAGGAGTTTATAGTTTTATATGTATGCTTTGCAATCTAAATAAGATTTATGCTTTTTAAATTGCAAGTTATATAGAGTTTTTATGTATATATGAGCTTTAAAGTTCTTTACGTATGCTTTGAATTTGAGTATTTAAGTTTTGAGAGAGTCTAAGAAATAAAAATTCATTTATATGCTTCATAATTTATAAGCTTTCTATGAAGTTTTATGCATACATGAGTTTAAATTGTGTTTTAACTTATAAGCTTTATATGCATTTTGATGCTCTTATGATTTTTTAGTTTTATAAGCTTTATGTGAGATTTTATGCACATATGCATTTTATACATTTTGCATTCATGCTTTACAATGAATTAAGATTTGAAAGCCTATGAGAAGCTTTAAGAAATAGAAATGCATTTTTAAAAGTTTTTAAAGAGGTATTTTAAGAAATAAGCTTTTTAGTTGAAAAAAATATATAAGCACTCACTGAGCTTCCAAAGCTTATAGATTTTGTTTTTATATTAAAAACCTCCTCAGGTATAGAAGTGGGTGATTGAGATCAAAGGACTCCTCTTGAAGAGTAGGTGGACAAAGACACGACATTGCTTCTGTATAAATACATTTTTGCATATTTTGTATTGAAAAGAAATTGTGTGTATATATATGTTTAAGTTGTAAATGAGTGGTCTAGATTCATTTATGACATAAAAGTTTTAATTTTTAAACCATTACATGAATTGGCAAATGATTTGATTTATAACTTCATGCTTTTACTTTTGATGAAATGGAAATTGTGATTTGCACCATTGAAATATATGTTTGTGGCCAAAAGAAATTGGGTTGAGTTTGAGAAATATTTAGAAGTGTAAATTTTCTTTTATAGGTTTTGGCTAAGTTAAAAATGCAGTCGTTATGCTGCCAGATTTTTATTTTATAAAATGACTTGGTTTTAAAAAGTTGAAACGAAACTTTAGTTTTGAAAACGAAAACAACCCGACTAGTGTTAAAGAGAAAGTGGATGAAATAAGTTTAAATGTAAAAAAGTTTAAAGGGTTTGCTCCGCGAATTTCTCTTAACCCATCTAGTAGAGTTTAGGAGGGATCCGTTGCTATTATATATATATATATCTATATATATAATTCTTTTAAATAATAATTAATATGTTATTAATATTTTACTAAATAAATTAAGTCTGCTACAACCTCTGTGGTCATTGGGATCCTATTCAAAGAATTCTTTGGAGAATCTCAATAGTTTTACAAATAACTCTATCAAAAGTATTTCAATATGAGATTTTGTTCTCTCCATAAGAGAGATGTTTCTCTATTTATCAATAAAACTCTCTCCTCTCCCATAAGTCTCTAAACTTCTTTTCTTCCTTATTAGTCTTACTTTCTTCCTATAGAAAGATACGCCTCTCTAGGTATGGAGTTCTAGGCTCACTCGGCATACTTTCCCCTTACACGGCCTCCTCGCATTCAATGGGTAATGCTTTTGCCCTACAGAGTCACAACTCACCCCTTAATAGACTTCTAAATTCTCATTGGTGGTCGTTCTGCTATGCCAAACTTTCATTAAATCCTTTTATGGTGATGGTATAGTGCATTGTTAAACCAGACCTACAAGGTACTATTTCAACCTTTTTTGGACCAGTAGCCCTCTAGGTTGGGTTTCCAGCTGATAAATCAGTCATTGCTAAAATTCAATCATTTCTTATATGGAAGATCAGACTATACTGCAACCACAAAGCATACTTGGAAAGTTTTGTATAAGTAAAGCATACAGACATAAGCTGTCATCTCTCAATAATCTTTAGGAAGAAACTAAGACTAATAGGGGAGAGAAGAAGTTTAGAGACTTATAGAAGAGGAGAGAGTTTTATTGATAGATAGAGGAATGCATCTCTTCTACCTTGAAATGCAGAATGAGCTTCCCTTTTATAGTTACAACTGACCTGGATAAAAGACCAAAATGGGTCTGCTATAGTGCTACAATGGCCCGACAACTTTTCAAAAGCACAAAGTGTAAAGCACACAATAATTCGATAACTTTACAAAAGCAAACAGTAGTCTATCGGTCAAAAGGTACACAGTAATTCAAAAGGTGTACAGTACATGAATAACAAAAGCACACAAGACAAAAGATAATAATGCAGCATGGTAAAAGTCCATAATGCTGCTACAGAAGACGACAACTGATAGCGACGTTAGGGTGATCCAGAGAGGGTACAGTTGTCATGATCTGGATCATCTGAGTTAGTGGCTCCATAGAAACGACAGGGCCATGTGCTAGGTGGATTAAGTTCCATAGGGTACTGTGAATCTTGGAAATATGGTTCAACATCCTGAAAGGGATGTTCGTTGAGTGTTGGATCTATAGGGACATCTGGAATGATCCATTCCTAAATGGGGAGAATGTTATTATAGTCACTAAGGTGGTTGAACAGGGCTACCTTAAAAGTAGGATAGAGACCTGGATAGTCAAAGGTCGTATGTCATTCATACTGTATATTGGTAGAGAACAATAGCCTGGAATGGTTGTTGAGCTGGTTGGGTTTGGAAAGGATCCAAACACAAGTGACCTGAGAGGCCATTTCAGGATTGAGCTTCCAAAGGTTGTAGTGTCCTATTAGTCTGGTCAGTTCTTTTCTCCATGTACTGAAAAGACTGAACCATTCTAAGAAAGTCCAAAGGAGAAGATTCATAAGCTACCTCAATTAGGTTGCGAGGAAGAGCCTGAAAAGGAAACCATATGACATGTGTGTGTAAGGTAGAAATACACCAGAAATACCATAGGACTCTAGGGGTAAAGTTGGTAAAAGGCCAGATGTTGAAAATATCTAAGAAGGGCTTGTTGAAGACTGTTAAGTCATGGTATGACCTTACTGGCGAAGCTTCTAGAGGTAGTTCAAGTACTGCTGTTTAGCAAAGGACCTGATCTGGTAGATTGTAGGAGTTTGGCCATGTGGAATGGTGGCAGTAAACTGAGGATGGTAGATTAGTTTAATAGCTGTAGGCAGAGTTTCTATATCTACATGTGAGGAGAAAAAAGCTATTAAAATAGTAAGAATGGGTCTTCCTTGTGAAGTTAGCAAGAGAGAGTGAAAAGGCCTAGAGAGCATGTCTACAATTATATTGTTGTGGCCTTTCACATGTCGAATAACAAAGTCATACTGGGAAATCCATTCTTGTAGTCTTAACAGTAGTGGATTAAGAGGAATCTTATTTTTAAAGTCAATGATCTTAGGAAAGGATGAGTTATCCATTACCACTGTGAAGGTCTTTCTCCTTAACCAGAAATCAAATTTTTGGATTCCATATTTTACTACTAAGATTTCCTTGTAGATTGTGTGGTAGTGCTGTTGAGCATTATTAAACTTACCACTAGCATGTCCACAGTATTGTTTGGAGTTATGGATCTATTCGATGAGCACATCGCCCCAGTAAAGGTCACTTGCATCTATCTGGAGGATTAGCTATCCATCAGAGGGAATGGCTAAAGGTGGTGGATGTTGTATGAGTTACTTTAGCTTTTTGACAGTTGTTGCTTGAGATGGTCCTCATAGAGGGGAATTTTTTTAGCATGGTTAACAGTTCTAACGTGTACTGATTGATATGTGAAAGAAGTGTTTGACATAATTAATTATGCCAAGGAACTGTTGTACTTGTTTTTTGGATAAATGAGAGTCTAGAAAATTGACCAATTATTCAACCAAGTGGGGTCCAGGTTGATACTTTCTATGTGATATCTTCATGCCAAAGAATTCAATATCACGGGCACTAATAATTTTTTTCTTTTCAGAAAGTATAATCCCATGTAAATTTGTTAGCTCATAAAACTGTAGTAGCAGGACCATATGGTCAGACTCATCTTTTGAGAAAAGTAGGATGTCATCAATGTAGATGAAGGCAGAGTATAGATTAGGAGTATATGATAGGATTGAAAATCCTAATCATGGCCTTTTGGAAAAGAGACGGTGCGACTTTTAAGCCAAATGGTAGGATCATCCATTGATACTGAGTATTTGCTATGCAGAAGGCTGTTTTGTACCGATCTTGTGGATCAATACCTATTTGTCAGAATGCTCCTTTTATATCTATTTTAGAAAAGATACGAGCACAAGAAAAGTGTGAGAACAGTGTATCAAATTTTGATATCATGAATTTATTATCCTGTAGGAACAGGTTTAATGAGACGCTCCAATCCAGACTGCCACTAGGCTCCTATCCGAATGGTACGCCCGGGCACCCCAACGAATCCCTCTAAGCCCATCTTGATGGGAAAAAGGCATTCGAGGAGCGAACCCTCTTAACTTAAAACTTAATTTTAGCGGAAGCTAAATCTTTTAAACCTTAAAGTTGAAATGGTTTGGGTTGGATTGACACTATTCATTTGATCATTTTTAAAACTCAAAACTAGCAGCATAACGGCTACAATTTGGACACTTCAAACTATAATCACAATCTAACCCAACTTCTCGCAATCCTGTTTGTCAACATAAATGCAAAAATTTGAAACCTTCAAAGACAAGATATAAACATACACTTCTCAATCTAACAAGCTCGATTTTCCAAGCATAAAGTGGTACACTTTTACATAACTCAAAAGATGTCACTCTTTTTATGCAAAATGTACAAACATATGCAATATACAAAAGACATAAAATATGCATTTTACATTCTTCAAGAAGCAATTGCCAATACTTGCGCCCACTTGAATACGGAGGAGGGAGGCTTCACTAGTCTTCACCCACACGAGTACCTGAGGAGGTTTTTTTATAAACAATTTGAAAAGTGAGCTATAAAGCTCAGTGAGTGCAATAGTTTATAAACTTAACTTTACCTTCTGAAAAACTTCCTCTTTAGAAAACTTTAATAAAAGTTTCTATTTCTTAAAACGTTTAAAGCATAAATCTCATTCAATTGCATAGCATCAATATAAACAACTTATAATAACTTGTAAAGCATAAATTTGAACATGCTTAAAAATAACTTAACTTTATAAAAGCACCATTCGTAACCCTAATCTCTTGACCACAGGACGACTTAGCTAAGGCCGTAGGTGTGGTAGGTCATAAGGCGATATATCTGACATCCACCGCAACCAACTCTCTGATACCTCTCAGCAACTACGTGCGGAATTCTGCATCGCTAACCGTAGTACGAGACCATATCCCACAAAGTAGGGGCAACACACTCACTCATAACTCTAACCACACAGTTAGTGACTCGTTTCCCCCAACTCTTGCCTTACTAAGTGGGATATACCGTACGGGTCTGAACTCGATAAACTGTTGGGTACTTATGGCCTTTGGAAAACTTGTTTTTCTCTAATGCTATGCCTTACACATCTTTATACTTGGTGCACAAGCACAAAAGCTTTAACTTGAAAGCTTTAAACTTGAGTCCTTGGACTCGTTTACTCTACAAATACAATATATGTATTTAAATACAAGAACTTATACATGCAAAAGCATAAAATCTAGCTTATCAATGCAAAAACATAAAATCACTTTAGAAAACTCTTTGAAAGTGCACTCACCTTAATCTTGAGCTTAACTCGGATGAGCTTCAAAAGCCCTCTCATGATCCAATCAGATGCTCTTCACCTACACAACACATATATACGTAAATTTACGTTTGCGTCAACTTTTGGAAACTCAAAATAATAAAAATTACATAATCGCCTCGAAGTGACCCTTTTTTAGGCGTAACTCTCCATTTTTGGTTCCTTAATTTAATCTTAGACTTTTATTAATTCCAATACGCCTAAGTAAACTTATTAGGATCATCCAAACTCTTAACGAACGTCATACGAGTCAATTTACAAAATTGCCCTTCGAACTAGTTTACAGCACGTTTTGGTTTCTCTCTAACTCTTTGGTTTTCTAAACTCCCAATATACTTAAATCCACTTATTTTTCAACTCGTTTTCACTCAAAAACAACCAACAAACAAATCATAACGAAACCCATTTCGAATCAACTTAGACACCAACGAAATCATCATTTTCAAACTTAAATAACTCATCCCTTTTTCTTTCGCATTAACTTCAATTTGGGGCTGGTTTTTGGGTGGTTTTGGACTGGTTTTGGTATAGATCTAAGCTGAGTTTGAATTGATTTTTCTTTCTCTTTCTTCTCTTCCGCATGGCTCCTCTCCTCCAGCCAAACCTTGCTTCTTCTTCTCCGGTCAACCACCTTTTTTTTTTCTAGTTCGGTTTCAGCTACTCTTAGGTCAGGTTTGAATGGCTGTTTCAAGCTGAAAACAAGCTCGGTTGCAGCTGAAATGGGTGAGAATCGGAAGGGTTTCGCACGTGGGACTGCAGGTGACCGGACGGTAGCTTGCCGCTGTCTTCTTCCTCGCCGATCAGGTCTGATTCGCCGGCAATTCAACTAGGTTCCAGCGCTGGTTTGAGACAAGTTCAGCTTCACTTCCCCTTGAGCTCGATGGTTGGACGGCACGGCAGCGGCGTCGGCTCCTTCTTCTTTTCTTATTCTTCTTTCTTTCTTCTTTCTTCTCTTCTTCTTTCTTTTCTTCTTCTTTCTTTTTTGGTTCACGTGACAACTCTCTCTTCTGTTTTTGAAACTCAACAAACAATGATTTGGCTTCTAATTTTCCCCTCAATAATCTCAATAATTCCACTTACGCCCTGAGAAAATTTCATTCTCCTACCTTAGCTTTTAACTTAATATTATTATGACCACAATTTTAAAGTTTATCTTCAATTTAGTCCTATTTTTACCTTAAAAATTATTCGATTTCATTTACTATTTTAACTTCCCGTTTAATCTCCAATTGAGTTTAAATCAATCTCTATGGGTTCTCTATAACCTTAAGTCTTTCCATAAACCATTTAGGGTCTCTTATCAATACTTAGGAACTATTCCGGAGAACTCGTACAATATAAAAATAGAGGGTTTACATTTAAGGGTTTATAGTCTATAACCAACCTTTTTCTTTCCCAGTAACTGTTCAGATCGTTTTTCCACATAAAAGGCTTGACAAAAGGATGGTGACTCAATGGGTTCAATTAGACCTTAGTGCAGCAGTTCTGCATATTCTTGAGTAGCTGACAACAGATCTGGTGGTGACATACCAGAATGAGTAGCCTTGGTAGACATAATGTCTTCATTAAGCTTGAAGGGTAACTTTATGAAGAACTCAGGATTTTTCTATAGAGGATTAGGATGGTGGAACTTATCATGATTGTCGGCACAAAAAGTCAAAGTTTCTGTTGACTATACTGGAAAGGTTTTTGGACAGACATTAGTGGGAACACTTTATGAATTGGAGTGAAATGCTTAAAGTTGCCTTTATAATGTATCCCTTTTGGAAGTATCCTAAGGAATTCAGTTTTACAGTAGATATCCCACCCAAGGAGTAGATCTTTATCAGGGAGGTTTGTACCTATGACACGTGTCTAAATTATGATAGAAGGAAATAGTCTAATACATATTCTGTGTTTTGACATGAGATTTGTAGAAAATGTATTACCATCAACAGCTTTAAATAGTTTTTTAATAGGTTTCCACAGATGTGAAGGCAGAATCTTTGGATTCAGTATGGTTTCATGACTTCCTGTATCTGAGAAGCTTATGACTTATGACTTCTATGGGCTTTTCATATTTTTCTGGAATGATATGGGCTTGAAAATGTGGCTCAGTAATGGAAGTCTGACAGGAATAGGGTTGGATCTGATAGACCTCAGAAATAAATTCTAAATCAGATTAAGAGGAACTATAGTCATGAGAGGCTGACTGTTTTTTGATGAAGATAGTATCGTTGTCTTGTTCTTCCTGTTCTGTGTAGATAGATTCAATATCAGCATCAGAGGGCAAGCCTTGGTCTACGGTTTGGATCTGTAAAATCAATTTTGCTGATCTTATCTTTTTTGGGCTGTTGCATTCATAGTTACCTTTTGGTCCACATATGAAGCACTTGGTGGATTTGTGTTATCCACGTTTTGCTTTCTTTTTGTAAAAAGATTAATTTTTCTTCTTTTTGGCACGGGAAGCATGTTAAGAAAACTGTCATTTTTTGATAATAATGGTGCTTCTTTTTTACTTTACAATCGCACTGCTTTTCATCTTTACGCTTGATGTGCAATTTGTTACGTTGACACTGCTTTTTATACTTCTTGGAATTTCTTAGCATGTCTATAAAGAAAGTCTATGTAGCACAGAGCTTGCTAAGCAACTATAGAGACATCAAATGGATTTTACCAAGTGTGATGTTTTTTAGGGATCTGCCTGTAGCATCAATCTGCCTCTGCAATTCATGGTGAATTTTTGTTGGCAAGGAGTTGATGTAAATTTGTCTAAGACTTTCATCATTTGGACCTCTTAATAAATAGTAACGAGAGTTCATTCGTTGATAATGAACCTCGAGGTCCTTCTTCTGGAGAGAACAACATCTCATATTGAAATACTCCTAACGGAGTTGTTTGTAAAACTATTGAGATTCTATAGGAAATTATTTGAATAGGATCCCAATGACCATATAGGTCGTAACGGACTTAGCAAACTGTAATTGTTTGTCATCACCAAGTCCTTGATACCAATCTCTGAGGCTTTTAGTGAAACGAGAGACAAATTCGCGTAGAATTTGTTCTATTGTTTGTTTTGCTCTAGTTAACTGCAAATCTAGTCATGCACTCATTTTAGAGAATTTGGTTCCCTATTTTTTCGGAGGAATTCCATCAAGTGTAAACCAAAGACCATTTATTGATTTATGAGGATGGGAGTCTTTGGATGAGACTTCTGGAGGTTCTTCTACAATTGGTGTTGTGCCAGTTTCAGATTCAGCTTGGGATTGTGTTGTCTCAGAATATCTAGGATCTAGGGATCTTGAAGCCATGAGAACTTCAACATTATCAGAGTCAAGAGAATTATTAGACTGGATCTCAGTTTCTATATGAGACTGTTGAAAGGCTGGATGTCTGAGAAGACTTTAGTAAAGATGTTTCTGGAGTGTCAGAAACTACAAGACTATTTTGTTTAGGGAAAACAGAGAGAACATGAGGTTTTGAAGTTAAGGGTTCATGTTTTTTGACTAGTAGAGGTAGTCTGTGTTTTAGCTATTGGACTGTAGGGTTTCTTTGGAGATATGGACTTCCTTTGAGGCAAGGGAGTCTCAATAGGATATCTCTTAAATAATTCTCCTGTTGGCTTAAACATAGGTAGGACTTCTAAAGAAGAAGTCTGATGTAGAAAAGAATCTTCGAGAAAATGGATAGAGGAGAAGTATGGATAAACTCTGGGAATATATGAAAGAGGAGATGTTGATCTCTTTAGGTCATCCTTCATGAACTGGAATTGTTCTTTGAGCTTTCTGATTTCTCTTTCTTGTCTATCGAATTCAGGACCAAAATATCCATGGGCAATTGAGCCTTTAAGGGAGCCATCAAGATGCTCAATTCTGGATTGAAGATCTATGTACATATTCTAAAATATTTATCCATCTACATAAGGCAGTGGTCATAATAGGAAACATGTTTTTGGACATGATCTAATTTTTCATCAATCGTTATCAAGATCTTGTTTTGAGATCTGACATTATGAGATTGCCAGTTAAGGACCTATTCAGCCTATGAAGGTAGACGACGAGATCCATCAGATTGGATTTCGCTTGGCTCTATGTATGGTCGAGAATGTATATGATCTTTGTGTGATGATTCCTGATGGAAACAAAGGAAGCAAGCCTATGGATTCTTTGAGCATCAATGGAGGACCTATGACGAGGGCTCGAGCTAAAAGGATGAAGGAAGCTTTAAATTGGCTTGTTTAAGATATTTGGGCCAAGAGTCTTGCACAACATGACTTGAACAGCTTGGAGGGAACATCAAAACTTCAAAATATTATTCAAGTTCAAGAATAAGTACAAGAACATCAATCTTGAAGAAATCTTGAGGCTTGGGTGTCAATTATAATGCAATTAGGCTATTATTTATTTAATTGATTTACATTGGGCCCAATTTGTATTATGGGATTGTTTTTAATTTAGTTTAATTTATTAAGTTTTAATTAGGAGGCTGAGTCATTAAAAAGCCCAATATGGGTGTGTTTAGGAAAGAGTCAAAGTCAAAGTCAAAAAGTCAAAGAGTCAAAGTCAATTAAAAATAGGGTTTTATTTGGTTTCCAATGAGATTTAGGATTGTATACCTATATAAGGCTTATTAAACCTAACTTTTCAATCAGTTGTCAATTGAATAAAAGATTTAACTTTTCTCCATTGTTCTTTTGTGAACTGTGAGAATTGCATCAAGATTTGTTCCTGATTTATCAACCTTGACTTATCTCCCACATTCTCATCTCTTTCTTGGGAGTGGCGTCGTTATATCTTTGGTTCTTGATTCGCTAATCAACGGGTCAAAGATTTTCTTAAAATCTGAATTATCTTTCTTGGGGTTGTGTTTCAATTAGATTGTGGGTATCGTATCAATATATACGGGGTTCGCATCAATTCCAATGGAGGAAAATCATCATCATAATTCTGAGTCATGAAGCAGGGTATTGGTTGTGGACAGTGTTTAAGGACACTGTCTATCATGAGCACATATTGTTTTACTGGTATTTTTAGAAGTCCTTCAGAGTGAAAGATCTGCAAGGCTTTCTCGTAAACTGGAATAGGCTTTTTGTTAAGACTGTGTAAGCCAATCTAGGGTGCATCAAGGTCATCAAGCCTAGAATAAGGCTTTTGATATAGACAGGGTGTGTATTCATCATAATCTTCTTTACACTTGCAGTCACAGTCTGGATCATGCATACTGGAGTTAATATCCCGGATGAAGTGACCGTTGATCTTTCCAGTATAAATTGGGGATTCTATTATTGTAACAGAGTAGACATGGATCTTATCATCAGTGAGAACTGATTGGATCATGAGCGTTTGAAATACAGGAGGAGTGCTAGATGCACTAACTGCTTTAGGCGGCTTGCAGATGGTCTTAACTGTACCATTGGATTATCGGACATATTTAGCTTCGGTAGTGAAGAATTGAGTGTCTACTTGAAAAAGCTTCTCATAGAAAGTGATCCACTCTACGAGTATTTGTTGTAGGAGATGCTCTTTAGTTATCTGCTTGGGCATCTAGAGGATGGTGGGAACATCGTGTTCCTATCTGCTGTGATCATAATGGTATCACCATTATGTCCTTGAAATGGTAGATCCAAGGCATGATTCTGAAGTTTATAAATGATCTAATGGTAAAGAGTGGCCATGTAGGAAGTTGCCACGAGAGGAACACCAGAGATCTGGAGTTGGATCTTTGGACAGTTGTGAAGGTTTTTATCTCTCCAGGGGATGTTGAAGTTAGGATAAAAGGTGAGAGAGGTACTTTCAGCATGTAGTGTGGTCAGAATAGTACCTATTACGGCATATTCGTATTAACGGTAGATAGTATTTAATAAAGCTATTCTAGTTGTAACAGGAAGGCTTCTACGATCATGTAGAGTTAATAACATCCTAATAGCACCAAAGTGTAGGTGGGAGTATCCCTCATTGATCCATAGATCAATCATGGATTAAAGAATTTCTAAATCTACGTATTGTTCTTGTGAGGTAGAAGGAATTAAACAATTGTCTAAGACTGTAGACTGTATATATTCCTTTATAGGAGGAGATTTATGTGAGATAAAAATAGTCATCTTTTTTACAAGAGATCTATTTTTTTTTAAGATAATGTGTGGGTTAAAAAGAGGTACAAAGGTTTCTGAGATTTGTACAGACTCAGGAATGTATGTGCATTTTTCAAAGTGTTGTATTTTAATAGTGACAGACCTTTTTACAGAAAGAGGAAGAGAAACAGATGAGGAGAGACTCGCAGGTGTTAACTTACTCTGTGTTTCCATAACAAAAGATTTTTTCCCTTTTCACCTTAGTTCTTCTCCCAGAGTATCTTAATCCGATAACTAAACCCAAGAGAAAACAAGTTTCTCTAGATACTTAAGGTCTCCAACAAGACCCATAAAAGAGCGTTGTTGGAGACCTTATTGCTCGTTCCTAGGCAGCCCAAAACCTTTGTGGTTTAGTAAATCTTTTATGGGTCTTGTTGGAGATCTTGAGTCCCTAGAGAAACTTGTTTTCTCTTAGGTTTAGTGATCAGATCAAGATACTCTGAAAGAAGAACTAAAGTGAAAAGTGAAGAAATCTTTAGTCATGGAAACACAGAGTGAGTTAACACCTGCGTATCTCTCCTCCTCTGTTTCTCTTTCTCCTTCTGTAAAAAAGTCTATCTATAGTAAAATACAATACCTTGTAGAATACACATACATTCCTGAGTTTGTACAAATCTCATAAACCTCTATACCTCTTTTTAACTCATGCACTATTGTCAAAAAAATAGATCTTTTGGAAAAAAAATGTTTGTTCTTATCTTACATAAATCTCTTCCTGTAAAGGAATATAAACAGTCTACGGCCTTAGACAATTGTTCAATTCCTTCTACCTCACAAGAACAATACATAGATTTAGAAATTCTTCGGTCCATGATTGATCTATGGATCAATGATGGATACTCTCACCTGTACTTCGGTGATGTTAGGATAATATTAACTCTACATGGTCATAGAAGTCTTCCTGCTACAACCAGAATAGCTTTATTAAACACTATCTGCTGTCAGTATGAGCATGCCGTAATAGGTATTGTTGTGACCACAATACATGCTAGAAGGATCTCTCTCACCTTTTATCCTAACTTCAACATACCCTTGAGAGATATAAACCTCCGCAACTGTCTGAAGATCCAACTCCACATCTCTGGTGTTCCTTTCGTGGCAACTTCCTATATGGCCACTCTCTAGCATCAGATCATCTATAGACTTCAGAATCATGCCCTGGATCTACCACTTCAATCATCTATAGACTTCAGAATCATGACCACAATACATGCTAGAAGTATCTCTCTCACATTCTATTCTAACTTTAACATACCCTTGAGAGATAAAAATCTCCACAACTGTCTGAAAATCCAACTCCAGATCTCTGGTGTTTCTCTCATGACAACTTCCTATATAGCCACTCTCCACCATCAGAT
This sequence comes from Nephelium lappaceum, assembly GCA_021234005.1. NCBI lineage: Eukaryota > Viridiplantae > Streptophyta > Magnoliopsida > Sapindales > Sapindaceae > Nephelium > Nephelium lappaceum. The sequence continues at coordinate 13,863,167 of CM038001.1, read as the reverse complement.
CATCTATAGACTTCAGAATCATACTCTGGATCTACCACTTCAAAGACATAATGGTGATACCATTATGATCAGGGCATATAGGGAACGTTATGTTTCCACAATTCTTTAGGTGTCTAGACAGATAACTAAGGAGCATCTCTTGCAATAGATGTCCCTAGAGTGGATCACTTCCTATGATAAGCTCTTTCAAGAAGACACTCCACTCTCTACTACCGAAGCTAAATATATTCAGCAATCCGATGGTATAATTAAGACCATCTTCAAGCTGCCTGAAACAGCTAGTGCATCCAACACTCCTTCTGTATTTCAAACGCTCATTATCCAACTAATCCTCACTGATGATAAGATCCCTGTCCACTCTATTACAACGATAGGATCCCCAATTTACACTGGAAAGATCAACGGTCACTTCATCTGGGATTTGATCCTAGTATATATGATCCAGACTATGACTACAAGTGTGAAGAAGATTATGATGAAGACATACCCTGCCTATATCAAAAGCCTTATTCCAGGCCTGATGACCCTTATGCACCCTAGATTCGCTTACACAGTCCTGACAAAAGTCTCTCTCTGCTTACGAGAGAGCCGTACAGATCCTTCACTTTAAAGTACTTCTGAAAACACCAGTAAAACAACCTGAGCCCACAATAGCCAATGTCCCTAAATATTATCCATAGCCAATACCCCGTTTCATGGCTCAAAATTATGATGATGATTCTCCTCCCTTCGAATCATCACATAGAAATCATATACACTCTCGACCATACATACAGCCAAGCGATGTCCAATCTGATGAATCTCGTCGTCCACCTTCACAGGCTGAACAAGTCCTTAACTGGCAATCTCACGATGTCAGATCTTAAAATAAGGTATTCAAAAGGATTGATGAAAAACTAAATCATGTCCAAAAATATGTTTCCCATCATGACCATCGCCTCATGCAAATGGATAAATCTTTCAGAAACATGTACATAGATCTTCAATCCAGAATTAAGCATCTTAATACCTCCCTTAAAGGCTTCATTGCTCATGGATATTTTGGTCTTGAGTTCGATAAACAAGAAAGATAAATCAGAAAGCTCAAAGAACAATTTTAGTTCATAAATGATGACCTAAAGAGATCAACATCTTATTCTTCATATATTCCCAGAACTTATCTATGTTCCTCGCCTATCCATTTTTCAAAAGATTCTCTTCCATATTAGGCCTATTCTTCAAAAGTCCTACCCATGTTCAAGTCAATAGGAGAATTATTTAGAAGATATCCTATTAAGACTCCCTTGCCTTCAAGAAAGTCCAGATCTCCAAAGAAACCTTACAGTCCAAAAGCTAAAACACAGATTGCCTCCACTAGCTAGAAAACATATGAACCCTTAACTTCAAAACCTCATGTTTTCTCTGTTTTCCCTAAACAAAATAGTCCTGTAGTTTCTGACACTCCAAAAATATCTTCACTAAAATCTTCTCAAACATCTAGCCTTTCAATAGAGTCTCATACAAAAACTGAGACCCAGTCTAACAGTTCTCTTGACTTTGATAATTTTGTTGAAGTTCTCATGGCTTCAAGATCCAAAGATCCTAGATATTCTGAGATAACATAGTCCCAAGCTAAATCTGAAACTGGCACAACACTAATTATAGAAGAAGCTGCAGAAGTCTCCTCCAAAGAACCCCGTCCTCAGAAAACAATAAATGGTCTTTGGTTTACACTTGTTGGAATTCCTCCAAAAAAATAGAGAACCAAATTCTCTGAAATGAGTGTGTGGCTAGATCTGCAGTTAGCCAGAGCAGAACAAACAACAGAAGAAATTCTATGTTAATTTGTCTCTCGCTTCACTGGAAGCCTTAGAGATTAGTATCAAGAACTTGGTGATTACAGACAATTACAGTTTGTTAAGTCCATTATGACTTCTATAGTCATTGGGATCCTATTCAAAGAATTCCTTTGAGAATCTCAACAGTTTTACAAACAACCTTGTCAGGAGTATTTCAATATGAGATGTTGTTCTCTCTAGTAGAGGAACATCGAGGTTCATTATCAACGAATGAACTCTCGCAACCATTCATTAGGAGGTCTAAATGATGAAAGTCTTAGATAAGTCTACATCAACTTCCTGCCAACAGAAATTCAAGATGAATTATGGAAGCAGATTGATGTTATAGACAGATCCCTGAAAGACATCACACTTTGTGAAATCCATATAATGTCTCTATAGTCGCTCAATAAGTTCTGTAGGCATGCTAAGAAATTCCAAGAAGTACAAAAAGCAGTGCCAACGCAACAAATTGCTCATCAAGTGCAAAGATGAAAAGCATTGAAATTGCAAAGTAAAAAAGAAGCACCACTATCATAAAAAAATGACAAAGTTTTCTCAACATGCTTCCCGTGCAAAAAAAAAAAAAAAAAAAATTATTCTTTTTACAAAAAAAAAAAAGCAAAACATGGATGACACAAATCCATCAAGTGCTTCGTATGTGAACAAAAAGGCCTACTATGCATGTAACTGCCCAAAAAAGACAAGATAAGTAAAATTGATTTTACAGTTTCAAGCCACAGACCAAGGCTTGCCCTCTGATCCTGATATTGAATCTGTCTACACAGAATAGAAAGAACAAGATAGCGATATTGTATTCATCAAAAACCAATCAGCCTCCCCTAATTACAGTTCCTTTGAATCTGACTCATAATCTATTTCTGAGGTCTATCAGATCCAATCATGTTCCTAATAGACTTCCATTACTAGGCCACATTTCCAAACCCATATCATTCCAGAAAAATATGGAAAGCTCATAGAAGTCATAGGCTTCTTAAACATAGAAATCATGAAACTATGTTGAATCCAAAGATCCTGTCTTCACATCTTTGGAAACCTACTAAAAAACTATTCAAAGCTGTTGATGGTAACACCTTCTCCACAAACCTCATGTCAAAACACAGAATATGTATTAGACTGTTTTCTTCTGTCATAATTTGGGCACGTGTCATAGGTATAAATCTCATTGACAAAGATCTACTCTTTGGGTGGGATATCTACTGTAAAACTTAATTACTTAAGATACTTCCAAGAGGGATACAGTACAAAGGCAACTTTAAGCCTTTCACTCTAATCCATAAAGTGTTACCACTAACATCTGTCCAAAAACCTTTTCAATTTATTTATTCTGGTATGTCACCACCAGATCTATTGTTAGCTACTCAAAAATGTGCAGAACTGCTGCATCAAGGTCTAATTGAACCCACTGAGTCACTATGGACTTGTCAAGTCTTCTATGTGAAAAAACGATCTGAACAGTTACAGGGAAAGAAAAGGTTAGTCATAGACTATAAACCTTTAAACATGTTCTTACAGGATAATAAATTCCCTATACCAAAAATTAATACACCATTTCCACACTTATTTGGTGCTCGTATCTTTTCTAAAATAGACTTAAAAAAAGTATTCAGGCAAATAGGTATTGATCCACAAGATCGGTACAAAATAGCTATCTGCATACGAAATGCTTAGTATCAATGAACGATCCTACCATTTGGCTTAAAAGTCGTGTCGTCTCTTTTCCAAAAGGCCATAATTAGGATTTTCAATCGTATCCTATACTTTGCCCTCATCTACATTAATAGCATCATACTTTTATCAAAAGATGAGCCTGACCATATGGCCCTACTGCAATAGTTTTATAAGCTGGCAAATTCACATGGGATTATGCTTTCTGAACAAAAAAAAAAAACATTATTGGTGCCCGTGATACTAAATTCCTTGGCATGAAGATATCATATGAAAAATATCAACCTGGACCCCATTTGGTTGAACAATTGGTCCACTTTCCAGACTTTCATTTATCCAAAAAGTAAGTACAATAGTTCCTTGGCATAATTAATTATGTCAGACACTTTTTTCCACATATCAATCAGTACACATCAGAACTATCGACCATGCTAAAGAAAGATTCCCTCTGTGGGGACCATCTTAAACAACAACTATCAAAAAGCTACAGGAGCTCACACAACATCCACCACCTCTAGCCATTCCCTTTGATGGCCAGCTCATCCTCTAGACAGATGCAAGCGACCTTTACTAGAGCGTTGTGCTCATCGAACAGATCCATAACTCTAAACAATATTGTGGACATGCTAGTGGTAAGTTTAATGATGCTTAACAGCACTACCACACAATCTACAAGAAAATTTTAGCAATAAAATATGGAATCTAGAAATTTGATTTCTGGTTAAGGACAAAGACCTTTACAGTGGAAATGGATAACTCATCATTTCTCAAGATCCTTGACTTTAAAAGTAAGATGTCTCCTAATCCACTACTGTTAAGACTAAAATCATGTTTTCCCAGTATGACTTTACTGTTTGACATGTGAAAGGCCATAACAAAATAATTGCAGACATGCTTTCCAAGCCTTCTCACTCTCTCTTGTTAACTCCATAAGGAAGACCCATTCCTACTATCTTAATGGCTTCTTCCTCCTCACATGTAGATATAAAAACTCTCCCTGCAACTACTAAACTGACCTACCCTCCTGCAACTACTACATTTCATATGAACAAACTTCTACAATCTACCAGATCAGGTCATTCACTAAACAGTAGTACCTGAACTACCTCCAGAAGCTTCGCCAGTAAGGTCATACCCATGACCTAATAGTCTTTGATAGGCCTTTCTTATATGTTTTCAACATCTAGCCTTTTACCAAATTTACCCCTAAAGTCCTATGGTATCTCTGGTGTATTTCTACCTTACACATAAATGCCATACGGTTTCCTCTTCAGGCTCTTCTTCGTAACCTAACTAAGGTAGCTCATGAATTTTCTCTCCTATGGACTTTCCTAGAGTGGTTCAATCCTCTTAATACATGGAGAAAATAACTTACTAAACTAATGGGACACTACAACCTCTGAAAGCTCAATAATGCAATGGTCTCCCAGGTCACTTGTATCTGAATCCTTTCCAGACCTTACCAACTCAACAACCATTTCAAGCTACTGTTCTCTACCAATATACAATACGAATGACATACGACCTTTGACTATCTAGGCCTCTATCTTACCTTTAAGGCAGTCCTGCTCAACCACCTCAGTGACTATAACAACATTCTCCCCACTGAAGAATGGATCATTCTAGATATCCCTAAAGATCCAACGTTCAGCGAACATTCCTTCTAGGATGCTGAGCCCTATTTTCAAGATTCACAAGACCCTATGGAACTTAATCCACCTAGCACATGGCTCTGTCGTTTCTATGGAGCCACTAACTCAGATGATCCAAATCATGACAATTGTAACCTCTTTGGATCACCTTAACGTCGCTATTAGTCGACGTCTCCTGTATCAGCACTATGGACCTTTACTGTGCTGCATTATTATCTTTTGTCCTACGTGTTTTTACGATTCATGTACTATACACCTTTTGAATTACTATGTACCTTTTGACCAATAGGTTACTATTTGCTTTTGTCTGTGTGCTTTTACTATTTGCTTTTGAAACGTTGTCGGGGCCACTGTAGCACTGTAATAGACCTTTTTTGGTCTTTTATCTAGGTCAGTTGTAACTACAAAAGGGAAACTCATTATGCATTTCAAGGCAGAAGAGAGGCGTTCCTCTATCTATCAATAAAACTCTCTCATCTCCCATGAGTCTCTAAACTTCTTCTCTTCCTTATTAGTCTTAGTTTCTTCCTAAAGAGTATTGACAGATGATAGCATGTGTCTGTTTGCTTTACTTATACAAAACTTTCCAAGTATGCTCTACGGTTACAACATAGTCTGATCTTCCATATAAAAAAGGATTAAATGTTAGCAGTGACTAGTATATCAGTTGGAAACCAAACCTTACGGGCTATCGATCCAAAGAAGATTGAAAAAGTATCTTGTAAGTCTAGTATAACAACGCACTATACCGTCACCATAAAGGGATTTAATGAAAGTTTAGCATAGCAGAACAACCACCAGTGAGAGTTTAGAAATCTATTAAGGGGTGCGTTGTGGCTTTGTAAGGCAAGAACAGTACCCATTGAAGGCGAAGAAGCCGTGTAAAGGGAAAATACGTCGAGTGAGGTTAGAACTTCATACCTAGAGGGATGTATCTCTCTACATGCCTTAAAGAGATTAACATCTCCTCCTTCATATATTCCCAGAGCTTATCCATACTCCTCGTCTATCCATTTTCCTGAAGATTCTCCTCTATATCAGGCTTCTTCTTCATAAGTCCTACCCATGTTCAAGTCAATAAGAGAATTATTTAGGAGATATATCTTTTCTAAAATAAACCTAAAAGGAGCATTCTCACAAATAGGTATTGATCCACAGGGTCGGTACAAAACAGCCTTCTGTATACCAAATGCTTAGTATCAATGGACGATCCTACCATTTGACTTAAAAGTCACACCGTCTCTTTTCCAAAAGGCCATTATTAGGATTTTCAATCCTATCCTATACTCTATCCTTTTTTGGGAGGAATTTCATCAAGTGTAAACTAGGGATCATTTATTGGTTTCTAAGGTTGGGAGTCTCTGAAGGAGACTTTTGGAGGTTCTTCTACAATTAACGATGCGCCAGTTTTAGATTCAGCTTGGGACTATGTTGTCTCAGAATATCTAGGATCCGGGGATCTTGAAGCCATGAGAACTTCAGTAAAATTATTAAAGTCAAAGGACTATTAGACTGGATCTCAATTTCTATATGGGATTCTGTTACTTATTTATTTAGATTTAAATCAACTGAATTTATTTTTAGACTAATTTTATAAAAATAACATTTTATTTTTTATTTTTGTTAATTGAATTTAATAGAATATTTATTCTTACATGACATTTTAATTTATTTGTGAACTTAGTATTATAAGATTATAATTTTATATCGTATTAAAATATGTCATTTAGAACATATTTGTACTAAATTAATTAAAATATTATTATAATAAAAAATAAGTCGATTGTTGTTGTAAGCCTCGAAATTTCATGAATAGTATTTTCAAAGAAATAGTGATTTCTAAATGAATAGAAGCTTTTGGGATGAATAGTAATTTTTCGGACGGAATAGTATTTTTAGATGAATAATGATTTTTCTGAAAAATGGATCCAGTGAATCATAAGTTCTGAAATAAGTAATAGAGTATAATGAAACTAAAACGGAGTGAAAATGAATCTGTTTGAATAATTTTTAAGGGCTCCAAAGGTTATTTTATGAAAATACCCTTACAGACAGAAATGTGGATATCGTTAATCTAAACTCCGTTCGAATTTTTTGAAGCATGAGATTGAGTGTTAAAACAACCAATTAGAGTATTACATGGTCAATTTGAGGATTAGGTGACCATGAAATATTTTTGTAATTATTTAGAGATAAATAGAGATATTTTTGAATTTCACCAAAATTTCGGAAAGATTTTCAGATTCAGAAAATTTTGAAAATGGTCCAAATGACCTTTCGAAAGAAATTCGGATTGAAAGAAAATCAATACGAAAGTCATCGGAGACAATTTAGTGATTTACGAAGAGTCGAAAAGAGGCATAGAATGACTTTTAAGAGTCCCTAAGGCTACCTGAAGTTTTTGTGTAGCCCGAATATAGGCCCCGGAGAATTCTGGATGGATTTCAAAAAAGTACCGGAAAAGTCAAATTCAGGCGTTTCGAAAAGTTCGAATGGATAAAGATAAGAAATGATAGACATGCGGGGCAAACACCATAGGAGAGTGACAAGTGGCACTAGTGGATAAGGATGAGGACACTTGTCAAGTATTGAATGGAGGGCATTTTTGCAATTTTAACTAACTTTATGGGTTAAATTGATAATTTGACATTTTTAAGGGACAAGTTTGAAGGCTATATATATGAGAAGCCACGAAATGAAGGAGAGAAAAAGGGAGTATTCAGCCAACAAACTAAAAACCGAAAGAAGAAGGAAAGGAAAGAAGAACGAGAAAGAAGAAGAAGAAAAAGAAAAGGAGGAGGTTCCAAGGTGTTTCCATCAATCTCTTCTCCTTGTTTTCATTAAGAAATAGTCATGAAAAAGTGAACAGAAGTTGTTAGTAAGTGAGTTAATTTTATGGTTAGTTTGATAGGTTTTTAAGAATCTATGATCACTTAAGTTATTGATGAATTTTATGGTATATTTAGGAGTTGATTAACTTCAGATTGAGCTTAGAAAGCAAAAGAAGCTTCAAGGAGTTGTGATCAAAGAAAATTAGTAAGGTAAGTTTAGGGTTTTATGGTATAATGTTATGAAATTTAATGGATCGTGATTTTAAAATTTTAGTTGATTTATTGATGTTTAAATGATGCATTTGGATATGATTTTTTAGCTTGGAATGAAGAGAATGCATTAGTTCTGTATATATTAGTATGTGGACAAAGTGGGAAATTGGCGTAATTTTTCTAAGTAAGTTCAATTGGTTGGATGTTTGATTGTTGAATAATTTTTTAAGTGTTTTAGGTGAAATTGATGTGATTAGAATTGAAGAAAATGAATAGAATGAGTAGTTGTGTTATATACTAGTATGTGGCTAATATGAGAATTTTGGTGTAATTGAATATCTTTTGAGTTATAGATGAGTTCATGTGAGAATTTATATGATATTGAGATGATTTATTAGCAGAAAAATCAAATGTATGAAGATTTAGGTTGTATACTAGTGTAGGGTCAAGTTATGTATATGTATGTATTGTGTTGATTTTGATGCTTGAATGAGTTGTATGATGTGTTGATATGAAATTGAAGTGATTGGAATAAAAAAGAATATAAGAAAATGAAGTTGATAGGCTTAAGGGTGTGTTTGGCCATGATTATGTAATTTTGTTAGATTATGGCTTTTGAATGGTTTTGATGGGTTGATTGATCAAACGTGATGTGTAGATGATGAAATTAATGTGAAATGGAAAGGAAATCAAATGAATGAATGGATGGGCATGCATACTAGTGAGTGGTCAAGTCATGTTTGTGTATGAGTTTGAGTTAGTTTAATGTGAGATATGGTTTTATTATGTTTTGGCAAAGATTTAAGTTGATTGGTATTCAAAGAAATGAAAGAAAATGGAATAGGAAGTTATGGGTTAGTACTCGGCCGTGTCATTAAAAGTAGGTGTGCAATTGTCACTTGATTGTTCTGATATGTTTTAGTAATGTTTAGTAGATGTTTGAGCGTAATTGTGTAAAATAAATCAAGAAAATTGGATGTTAGGATGTTAATCTAAAGATGTGTCAAGAATGAGATAGTATTGTACATAACTTGTTAAGGATGGTTTAAGTGGTAGTCATGATAAATTTTATGTTAATGTATGACTTGTAAGGGAGGCAGAAGCACAAACGGAGCCTTTAAGAGATTGCTCAAGTGGTGGAAAAGAAAGTTGTGAGTGGAAAGTTTTAGTTTATTTCAGTTTAATTTCTTATTAAGTTTTTATAATATATTATAGTGAGTTTGAGAATTTTTAAAGTTTATGAGCTTTATTTGATGATAATTAGTGATTGCAAAACTTATTTTAATTGTAAGTTATGATATTGAATTGACGAAATTTTTAGCATGTTAGCATAATTTTTATGATATATGTGAGCTTTTATTTTTACATTATAATATATATGATTAGTAGTAAAGTAAATTATCAAGTTTTGGGCTTTTGCCTTAGAAAGATTTTGATTTTATTAAATGTATTAGTTTTTGACATTTTAAGTATTTAGCAAAAGAATTGCTTTTAGTGTGTCTTTTAGACACAACATCTTTTAATGTTGTAGCATATATGTTTCGAGTAAAAGTATTAATAGATTTAATACTTGATGAGATTGAGTATTTCGAAAGTAAAGAAAATGATTTTAGTATTTTCAAAAGCAAAAGAAAAAGTTAAACTTAGTATTTTCAATCAAAAGAAAATGATTTAGGATTTCAAAAAGTAGAAGAAAGTTTTCAAAGGCCAATGGATCACCCATGTTAGAAAATATGAAATTGACGGAAAAAAGAAAGATAAGTAAGTTAAAGACCCAGCCGTAGAACCCTATATATGTGTGGCAAGTATTGGGGGCGTGTCACTAGTATTGGGAGAATGAATGGCTCGTTCCATCCAGAGTTGTCAGAGTTGGGGCTGAGTCTATAGAGTCGCCTCTACATATGTAGGGTGATATCTCACGCCACTTATGCGATATAACATTCGGCTTTGTGGTGGTGGGAGGTCTTTTAGAGTCACAGTGAGCGGCGCTAGTTTAGTCGCCACGTGATGTCACATTGTGCAGCGCTAGTTTAGTCGGCATGTGAGTATGTTTTTCACTCATATCGTACGACACTAATTTAGTCGTCATGTGAGTTTATAGCTTCCTTGGGTCTAATTGGTGCATTTTAGAAAAAGAAGTCAAGCAAAAGCATTTATAGATTTTCAAGCTTGATGAGAATTTAGTATTTTATACTTTGTGTATTTTCTAGTCATTACGAGTAAAGTTTTTATAGTTTATGCTTAGCATAAATATAGAAAGATGATTTTATTTTTAGTAAATTATAGATTTTATGATTCGAAAAGATTTGGAAAGAAATGATTTTAAATGATCATTGAAGATTTTATGATTTATTCTAGTAGATTATATCTTTTATGTATTCAACAGTAGATATGTGCTTTTATTATGTTTTTATCTACGCATATGAGTTTCGTGAATTTATTTAAGAAGATATGTGATTTTAGCAAGTTATTTAGAAACTTCCTTTAAATTTTTGGGGAGCAAATTACAATTTAGCTACCCAGACGAAACTCTAATTCAAACGGAGCAATTGTTTCGATATTATTGCAATTTACCCCCCTCCCGTTATCAATTTTCCGTTAAAATTACCTGTGAACAGTGAAAAAAAGTAGAAAGATGAAAATACCCTTGATTGTTGAAATTGACGTAATTGACCAAATAAAAAATTGAAAAAGCTAAAAAAAACATAAATGTGGCGCGAGAAATTCGATCGTCTGGGATCTGCTTCATCATCAAACATCATCATCATCATCACCATCAGATCATCAAACATCATCATCATCATCATCATCATAATCACTATCAAATCATCTTCATCATCATCTTCAAACATCATCACTATCAGATCATCATCATCATCATCTTCGAACATCATCATCATCATCACCATCAAATCATCATCATCATCATCATCACCATCAGATCATCAAACATCATCTTCGAACATCATCACCATCAGATCATCAAACATCATATTCGAACATCATCACCATCAGATCATCATCATCATCATCTTCGAACATCATCATCACCATCAGATCATCATCATCATCATCTTCAAACATCATCATCATCATCACCATCAGATCATCTTCATCATCATCTTCGAACATCATCATCATCATCATCACCATCAAACACCTATCATCTTCGAACGAACCCGCGAAAGAGACCCACATTTCTGTGTTTCCATCGTGCGACAGAGACCCAGAAATCGGGGCCTTCCTCGAGGTGACAGAGTTGGAGAGGCGAGGAGAGCGGGGAGAGAAGGAGAAGCAGGAGGAGAGAGACAGATCACCTGGACACCGTTCGTGAAGACGGCGCCAGCCCTCTCCTTCTCGATCGTGTCTGGTTCATCTTTGTTTCTGCTCGGTTTTACGCGTACGAGGTCGGGTTCAGGTGGCCTGCAGCTGGTCGTGATGGCTTCTCGATCAGCGTTGACAACTCCGTCGCCGTCATCGTCTGCTCGCGTGCGTGGAGGACTGGTTCTCGCTCGTTTCTACACGGCTTAGCGTCTTCGTTTCAGCTCAATCTTGGTGAGGTTGCGGCTGGATGAGCTGGTCGGCAACGATTCAGGTGACCGGAGCAGCTCTTCTTCTTCTTCTCCGTCACCAGTTCGATCTTTGTTTTTGGTATGGTTGTGGTGGTACATCTGAGAATTTTATTTTTTTTTTTTAAATTCATTTAATTTTTTAATTACTTTTTTTAAAATTCATTTAACAGACCACTGCCTATCGAAATGACGACTTTACCCCTGAATCAGTTCACAGTAACTGAAAGTTGATAACGGGAGGGAGGTAAATTGCAATAATATCAAAACATTTGCTCCGCTTGAATTAGAGTTTCGTCTGGGTAACTAAATTGTAATTTGCTCATTTTTGGGAGGTATTTTAGTAGAAAAATAAATTTTAGTAGAAAAAGATTATTCACCACTCACTGAGCTCCATTAGCTCACCTTTTCCATTTTGATTTGAAAAACCTTCCTAGGTGTAGGAACGTGTGCTCGTAGTGCCAGACTTCCTATACAGGACTAGGTGAGCCAATTTCGACATGATGCATTTTGAGATATCATATTCATGTATAATCTTCATATTTTATGAATGTATATATTTATAAAGAATTTTGATGCATATATTTTATAAATAATGTTTTAGAATTTATATCGAAATTTTCATTTCAGTGAAATTGCTTTGAGTTTTATTTAAAAGCATGATTGTGGTTGGATTGTAGAAAATGATTTTAGAGCCTGAGGCCTAGAAGTTGAGAATTGATTTGCTATAGAAGAGTTTAAAAGTATTTTTGAAACTTTTGTAGGGTGACATGTTTAGGAAATAGTTGTTATGATGTCCGAATTTTCATAAATCCGTTTGTAAATGATTTAAACGAAAAAAAAAAAAAAAAATTTCCCCACGTTTTCGCAGTTTAAAGAAGTTTCAGTAAAGTACTAAAAAGATTTAGAAAAGTAGACGGCTTAGCTTCACGGGAGCTTCCCAACTATATTAGATATCTTCTGGAGGGCTACCGTGAGATTACCAATAGGTCGCCTAAGGAATAAGGCCTGCAATTGCATTGTATTAATATACTCTATAATTTTAAGGGTAAAGCTATTGCCACCCAAAAAAGTTCATGCAACATTATTTAAGGTCGTTTGGTTTTTTATCTGAAACTAAATAGTGTTGTTGAAGACTGAAAACTGAATAATAACTGAAATATGAAATCTGAATGATATATTTGTTTTTTCTTTTTTCTGAAGACTGAATAATAACTGAAACCTGAAATCTAAATGATATATTTGTTTTTTCTTTTTCTTACATCTGAATGTACAGTAATCTTATTTATTTTTCAAAATTAAAATTATCTGAAAACCAGTAATTTGACATTTATATCCTTTTACTATTAGTTATTATATAACTTCATTTAATATAATACAATCAGTGATAATAAATTATTTAGTAAATATTAAAACACTTTTATATATAGATTAATAATATTTTTATTCATAATTAAAATATGTTTAATTATTATAGTAAAATATTTTTTTTGGAAAATAATATATACATAAATAAATTATTATAGTAAAGTAAATTAAATAAAAATAAACAAAATGATATTAAAGAGGTCATTTGTTTTTTTGTCTGAAAACTGAACAGTGTTGTTGAAAACTGAAAACTGAATAGTGACTGAAACTTGAAATCTGAATAACATGTTTTTTTTTGTTTTCCTTACCTTTGAATATATTATAAATTTATTTATTTTTTAAAGTTAAAATTGTTTAAAAACTAGTAATTTAATATTTATACCCTTTTAATTATTTGTTGTTATGTAATTTTAATTAATTTAATACAAACATCTGAAAATAAATAATTTAATAAATTCTAAAACATTTTTTATTTACATTTTAATAATATTTAATTCATAATTAAAATATGATTAAAAAATATAATAGTATTATCCATATTTATATATTTAAATATATTAATATATTTAAGAAAAGAACAAGAAAATGAATGTTTAAATTGTAAATTAAAATATATTAGTTTAATTCCAAGATAATTTGAAATGAAATGCATTTAGGCTTTTCTTTTCAAATATATTTTTTGTAAGTATCAAGGGAAAAAATTGAAAAAAATTTGAGTAAAATAAAATTAGAATAAATTTGAAAATATGTTATTTTGAAGATGATAGATTTGAAATAAAAACTTTTAAATATCATTAACTGATTTGCAATTAAGTAAAAAGTTAAAAATTCTTACTTAATTTTTTCAGTTGTTTTTTAATAGTTTTAAGTAGTTTAATCACTTATAAAAACAAACGAAAACAATTTAATAGGTATAATTCAACACTATTAAATCTTAAATGGAAAAAACAAATAACCCCTAAGTTGAATTACTATTGTTATATATTTAAATAAAAATAACATTAAAAAGAATATCATTAAAATAAATATATATAATGTAAAATTAGGATAAATTTGAAAATATATTTGTTACAGTATTAAAAGAAATTTGTATAATATAAAACAATGACAAATTTGGAAATATGTTATTTTAGGAAGGGTAAAATTGGAATAATAAATTTACAAAATCATCAAGTGATTTGATATTTAGTAAGAAGTCAGAACATGTAGTTTTTTTATTGTAAGTGATTTTTAGGTAGTTTTAAGTGATTTGATAACTTTAAAAAAAAAAAAAAAAAACTCAATTAATCTAATTCAACACCATTAAATTTTAAGTACAAAAAACAAACAATCCCTTACTCATAATACCAACTATTGGAATTTAAAAATAAAATTTTACCTTATACACTCATTAAAATCTCAACAATAACCTTAATTGAAAATATTTATTCTTCATTATTCTTTCTACACTCTCTAAATTATTTCTACATTTTTCTTCATCAAAATCATACAAAAATATATAATAATTGTTGTTATAAAAAAAAAAAAAAAGAAATTATATAACAAATTCTTTACTTATAGAATTGTATAAAAACATCAGAAGTCATTTTATGTATTTATGTTTTTAGTTATGAAACATCCATCAAATTCTAAATGCTTAAACAACCTATAAGCCAATCTTTAATTCATATTATATGGATAAAAAATATGGTGCAGAGTCTTTAGATAGAAGGTCCCACGGAAATTGATATCGCTAAGGCATAGCACAACAATTTTTGAAATATTGCAGTGAATGTTATTGGGTTTGTGAGCCTGTACATGAATTATTTAGGAAAAAATTTGAATAGCTCAGTTAATGTAACAATATCTAATAATATGAAGAAAGTACATCTTAAAATATTCAATTTTATAGTGAGGATATAGAGAAAATACAGCAGTGTTTAGAAATTTTAAAAACAAAAAAAACAAAAAATGCAGTGAAGGATTATGTTCGGACCATGAAAAAGAAAGGAGGTGTTAAGTCATTTTGTTTGAGAATATTATATAAAGTAAAGATTTAAAGACAGATGGTGGCCATTGTTGGGTGTGGCTAATTCTAATTGTAATTGGAGCAACTTGACAGGTATAGTTGAAAAGAAGGGGGGAATGTCATTTGTGCAAGTGTAGATAAGAATGGAGTAATAAAAACCATAGAGATTGGCCACGTGTAAGAAGTGGAGCCCATGGACGTCATGTCTTACGCCAACAAACTCGCGTTTCTACTTTGTAAAGCTGAGAGTCACTCACAGCAGTTGTCAGTGATGACGATGATGATGATGATGATGACGAAGAAGAACCTCCATCTGCTAACCAGTCTAGTGTTAGTGTATTTGGTGTGTGTCGGTGCGGATGATGAATCTGGGAGTTCCAGCAGCATCATCTTCACAACCCTCGGCAGGTCTGATTACTTCTTTGACATATTTACCCTCCCTGTATCTGCGTCTGCGTCCGCCTCCGCCTCCGCCTCCCAGGAGATTCGAGTCACCGACTCTAAGTCCGTCAACTTCAACGGTCACTTCCCTTCCCAATCAACCACTCTTCTTCTTCAGCGTAATTTTAATCAAACAAAGACACCTACTCTGCAACTTATCTACGTTACTGAGAGAAACGGATCATCCAACATATACTACGATGCTCTTTATTATTCATCGCCTGATCAACTTCGCCTTCAACAACCTTTGCTGGAGGAGGGCAATCCCGTCATTTCCATGAAAGACAAGCCCAGCTTGGCGGGTGAGTATCTAATCTACGTGTCCACTCATGAGGATCCGGGTGAGGCCAGGGCTAGTTGGGCTGCCGTCTACTCAACCCACTTGCCGACCAGCTCCACTCAAAGACTTACCCCTCCTGGAATTGCCGATTTTAGCCCTGCCGTTTCCCCTTCCGGCCTTTACACCGCCGTCGCTTCTTATGGGCTCGACGGCTGGCAAGGTGAGGTCGAGGATTTAACTACTGATATCTACGTGTTCTTGACTCGCGACGGCACTCACCGAGTCAAGATCGTCGAACACGGAGCCTGGCCTTGTTGGGTCGACGATTCCACTCTGTTTTTCCATAGAAGGAGCCAGGACGGCTGGATCAGTGTCTACAAAGCCACTCTACCCGAAAACGGAGTCTTTTCTACTGACTCAGTGACGGTTCAACGAGTGACACCACCTGGTCTCCACGCTTTCACTCCAGCTACTTCACCAGGTAACAACAACTTCATAGCAGTTGCAACCAGACGACCCGGTTCCAGTTACCGCCACATAGAGCTATTTGACCTTGTCAACAAACGCTTTACGGAGTTGACTCGTTTAGTGTCGCCCAATACTCACCACTTCAACCCGTTTATCTCCGCCGACTCAGTCCGCGTCGGGTACCACAGGTGCAGAGGTGGTGACAATTACAAAAACACCCACTTGTTACTCGAGAATGTCCAGAGCCCCTCACCCGGTATCTCTCTTTTTAGAGTGGACGGTTCCTTTCCTTCCTTCTCACCCGACGGTCACCGCATCGCTTACGTTGATTTCCCGGGTGTATACGTCGTGAACCGGGACGGTTCGAACCGGAGACTGGTTTACCCCGAAACCGCTTTCTCCACGGCGTGGAACCCGGTTCATGAAGGGATTGTGTACACCAGCACGGGCCCCACTTTTGCCAGTGAAAGTACTGCGGTTGATATAATCGCCGTCAACGTTGATGACGTGGAGGACGGTAATGGCGTTAAGAAGTTAACCACTAACGGTGAGAATAACGCGTTTCCGTCAGTTTCGCCCGATGGCAAATGGGTTGTTTTCCGGTCGGGTCGGACGGGTCATAAGAACTTGTACATAATGGATGCTATGGAGGGAGAGGAAGCAGGGCTCGACAGGTTAACTGAAGGTCCTTGGTCTGACACCATGTGTAGCTGGTCACCTGACGGAGATTGGATCGCCTTTGCATCGGATCGACACGATCCGGGCTCGGGAAGTTTCGAATTGTATCTGATCCATCCGAATGGAACCGGTTTAAGGAAGCTGGTACAAAGCGGGTCGGCGGGGCGGGCAAACCACCCGTCATTCAGTCCGGATGGGAAGAGTCTAGTGTTCACTACAGACTATGGTGGGATATCAGCTGAGCCAATATCAAGCTCACATCATTATCAGCCTTATGGTGAAATATACACCATAAAATTGGACGGTTCTGATTTAAAGAGAATGACACATAACTCATATGAGGATGGTACCCCTGCTTGGGGTCCAAAGTTTATGAGGCCGGTTGATGTGAAGTGGCAAAAGAGTGAGGAATGTGCATTTGAGGACTGTCACTGGCTCAATCAAATGCCCCCCAAACATGGCGTTAGAGTTCAACCCTATGAATCAACCACTAAGCCTTACTGCGCTATTTGAATTTATATGTTTTTTTCAGTTTGTCTATATGCTGCTCATATGTAGATGTTGTATACTTTGCATCTATTATATTTTCTGCTCATGGTAATCCTAAATGTTAATATTCTAGTTTTTTATATGAACAGATTCAGGACAAATTATTAATCCTGAATGTTAATATTCTAGTTTTTTGTAGGGATAATCCCAATTTCTCCCCTGTAGTTTGATGAAATAGCCAAAATCTCCCCTTACTTTAAAAAAATCACTAATATCACCCCTATTGATTTACAAAATTGATAAAAAATCTCCTATAATTTATTAAAATATCCAAAAAAAAACCTCTTACCGTCAATTCAGACGTTAAAAAGTCAACAGTTGGCTGTTAATATGAAGGGGTAAAACTGTTCAAGTGAAATAAAATATAAAAAATATAAATATTTAATAAAATAATAATTTAATATTTAAAAAATTAAAAAAAATCTCCACTGTCTATCTTAAAATGGACGGTGGTGATCAAAACTATTAAAAAAAAATTAAATTTAAAAAAATCTCCACTCTCTCTCTTCCTCTCTTTCTTCTTTTTCTTCTTTTTCCTTTCTCTTTTTCTCTCTCTTATTCTTCTTCTTCTTCTTCTTCTCTCTCGGCAATAGGAAACTCAGCTCTCTGTCGAAACCCAGATCAGAGCTAGGTTTCCGATGCGGAAACCCAGATCCAGATCAGATCTTTGGGTTTCCGTCGGAAACCCAAATCGAAGCTGGGTTTCCATGTCGAAAACCCAGATCGGAGCTGGGTTTCCGATGCGAAAACCCAGCCAGATCAGAGACGGAAACCCAGATTGAAGCTGGGTTTCCGCGTCGAAAACCCAGATCAGATCTGGGTTTTCGACGCGGAAACCTAGATCGGATCTGGGTTTCTGGCAGAAAACCCAAATCGGTTTTCGGCGCTGGAAACCCAACCCATAATTTTTTTTTTTTTTGGTTTTTTTTTGTTATGTTGCTGTTGTGTTTTTTTTATGATGTTTGTGTTATATTGTTGTTGCATTTGATGATGGTTTGATTGAATAGAGATGAGTGAATATGTCTAGGTTGGATGATGGATGATGATGGTGTTCTGGACGGTTTCTGTGTTGAAGGTTTCTGTGTTCTGGACGGTTACTGTGTTGAGGGGCAGTTTGGTCTTTTCACTCACTATTATATTCAGAAATCAACTCTTACTAACAGAGTTAACAGAAGGGGTAAAATAAGATTTTTAAAAATTATAAGGGGGTAATTAGCAATTACATTAAACTATAGGAGGAAATTAGGATTTTTCCTTTTTTTATATAAACAATTTCAGGACAAATTGCTTGGTTTTTCGTCTTTGATTTGTGACTACCTAGACAAAATGCTCATATTCATTAACAGATGGTTGAGCCCTTGCTGTTAAGTGTATTAAGAAGATTATTAAATTTTATATCAATTTAAAATTTTACCTTGAATTTATGACATAAATGCCTATTTTCTTTCAATTTCAGACCCGCCCATGTTTCAACTCATTTAAACATTTTACACCACTAGATGGAAAGGAACTGAACGAAGAAAATTTAAATTGAAAAGTTTAGTCATAATAGTGACCCATATTTTCAGACTCAAGCCTCTGTTTTTTTCTTTTTCCTTTTTTTTTTAACAAAAATAAAAGCCATTGTGATTATAAGACGACTGGCAAGAAATATTATACAGCTGAAAATTTCTTTGTAGGCATGAACAGATTAAATAAAACTAATAGCAGTGGACTAAAAAAGAGAGAAATTTATCATACATATTTTCACCTTTCGAAGGGTATTTTGACTTAACAGCACAGTCACCAGAAACTTCAATTTGCAAAGCAGAAAAGTGTTGAAAAAAAGAATGATACTACAGGATGGGACCAAATGTAATCGAAGTCTTGGAACCATGAATAGCAGGGCAAGCGAGACCTCTAAGTCTATCCAATGGGATATTGGAACACAGTCATGCAAACCGCCTCTAGTAGCTGTTGTTGTGGAAGAACTCTGGTGGTATTGACAGGGGGCAGTACTTCTTAGACACATCTTTGTACTGAGGTATCAAAATCACATATTAGAACTAGGCTACTTATAGCAAATACAATACCAAAAACTGCAACGTAAATGTTTGGTTTAAGATATTGTACATTTTCTTTTATTACCTTGTGTTGACTGTACTTTTCCCTGATTGCAGGCAATGTAGAACCATTGCTGTTGCAGGATAGACGATGTAGATCTTTGACACAGTCGATCAAGTCAGAAGGCTGGTAAAGTGTGTAATGCTGCAATGTAGAACACTGCACCAAAACATAGCAGGCTATATCATACTACAGTTCTGTCCAAAGGTAATACAATATCTCAGTAACAAGTAGAATTCTCAGCAAGAGATGCTGATGATACAGTACATACCCAAGGTCTCTTTGATGGGAGAAGCATGTATTTTGCCAAGAAAATTGCAGAAGCAGCTACAAGTGATGGAGCATAACAGAGCATACTGTATTCGAGTAGAGATAATTCTGCAAGATAGTTTGCTAAGCACTCCAACTGCATTGATGGAACCTGCCAAACACCACGTAAAATCAGCCCAAAGAAGAAAGTTTTTAGCCTGTGGAGGATAGCAGTTCAAACAACAATAATTTCTGTCACACTAGAAACACATATATATACATATATATGAAGGCAGAATTGCTGACAGAAGTGACTATATGATGGCTGCTATTATTTTTCTTTTGGCCTTCCTTTCCACACATAGACGGCACACACAAGTACAGTAATTAAATTTACGCATGCACAACAGTTGCTTCTATACATCTAGTAGAAAAATATACATAAATTATTACCATTAGTCGGCCTAAAAGACAATATTATTACATTATATAATGGTTGAGGAGATTATCCCGTTCAAGCCAAATCCTGTTATTCAAACTCTGCTTACATTAGATACATTTATATGAACATACTGAGAACTCAAGTCAGCAGATACCTCATTGATCCCTTGAGCAGCACGAACAAATCGCCTACATATATTTGGATGTATCAATATATCACAACCCTGAGCAGCCTAATTAAATAATGAAATATATTTTAAAAAAATATGATGTAGTCTTACTTACCGTAAGAAACATTTAGCTGTAGGGGCTGTCATTTCAAACTTCAAGTAGTTCAAAACAGCAGATTCCATTTCCAGAACCTGAAGCCATTGCAATGCTTAATAATTACATTCAGGCTAGCTAGGTAGAATAGCAACAAGGTGAGGAAGGGTAAGAAATGCAAAACTCAGAAGAAGGTTTGAACCGATTACCTCCTCCTTGAAATACGTGTTATCAGTTATGTAACAGAATTCTTCCACCTGGGGTGCACAAATCTCTTCATATTTTCTGCAATTAGGTTATTTTATCCGTTAATATTATATCCATGGAAGTGAAAGTTTTATGACTAAAATTGAGACGTCTTATATGGCAAAAACAAAAAACCAAGAGTCAAGATGCTTTTTCCTTACGATGCAATCATCATGCAGGCAACACCAAGCAATTGTAGGCGTTGCCTATTCATGGCATTCCCTGAAAGATAACGATCTATGTAGTTTACTGTCAAATACAATGTATCAGGTACAAGCCTGTACTCTTCAGCCACCTGCAATTGGAATTACAAAATCAGCCTTCAGAAACTAAAAACAGTCACAATATTAGTAGCATGGTGACGATGTATACAATATAGAAAGATTTAAAACTACCTCCACAAGCCAATCAATCAGAATTGCACGCATGCTAGGATTTATGTCTTTCTGAATCCTCTCCATAAAGTCCGTTGAAGGCCTTTTCCTTGACTAAAATCCACGAAAAGAGCACATAGTAAGGAAAAAATGATAAATTGCTAAGAGCATGGGCTTTAGAATCAAATTCACTAAACAAGATAAACTAAATCTAAGTTTAAAAGGAATATTTCTTTATGAAAGTTGAATATATATCAAGATGAAGATGGAAAACCTCAGATGCACGCAAGTGCTTGTAGATATCACAAGCATAGGTCGCACAAAGCTGCGGATTCGTGTAATTATCATCAACATTAACAATTTTTTTATCATCCACCTCCATCTCTGTAAGTATATCTCTCCTGCAAATGTTCCCTACAAGCAAATTAGGAAGTTCAGTTCTCAATTCAAGAAATTTTAATCTGAGATATACTGTGCCACTGGCCAAAGTTCAAGTGAAAAACCAAAGTGCATTCAAACAAGTACCTGTTGTTTCTGAGTCATCTGAAATATGAAGATTTCTAAATGTATTCCTATTGATGGAATCAACTGCAGGAATATCATTGTTGTCGATATATTCAACTTCAGGGCTCTTAAAAGAATCACAAGCAGACATTGACTCATCCATAGAAACTGAATTTCCATCCGATTTACTTGGGGAAGAAACATCCATGCTGCAAGGCACCACAGGGAGTGCGGTGGTAATAGTAGGAGGAGCAATTTCATCACTTGTTAGTAAAGATGTAACTTTAGAAGCAACAGCAGCGCTCGATTTTGCATTTACCGATGCAGGTAAAACGTTCCTGGAAAAGCCTGTGCTACCACTGCTGGCAGAAGATGCCTTCTTTGGCTTGGCAAATTTAGTCGAGCATGGTACCTTCAAGCACCACATTTAGCAAATCAAGCTCTAAAATGAAACAAGTCAACGCGTTTAATTAAAGTGCAGTTGTACACAACGCTGATAAAAATGTGTTCTACACTTCCAACACTATATAAATTCATAACAACAACACATCCACTACTTAATTTGTTTTCACATCCCAAATGAAACCAATAGAGGGTTACTTTCATCCCTGGATTATTTTTATCATTATTATTTTTAATCAATTACAAATTAACATGACAACAATGGTGAAAAATCTGAAAATTTACTCACATAACACATGCAACTGGTAATCTCGGGCTCGAACCCAGGTTACATATGTGAAAGGAAAGCATACTAACCACTAGAAATGTTGCAGGTATGAAATATTTAACTAACTAAAAATGTTGAAGCCAAACCCAGGGTTTTGTTTCCAATTTCGATAATTGAAAAATTAAACTAGCAAATTACAAAATTATAGGCGAGTAATCTTTAATTAACTATTTAATTGTTAGAAACATATTACCTACCTTCTTGTTTCAAAAAACAAAGAAAGATATTACCTACCATATCTAGGCACCGAAACTAAACACACACGTTTACACTCTTTTCTTCCTTCAACGACAAACAAGCAATGCAGAGTATTCTTGGAATGAAAAAGCTTAAAAAACCTACCAAATTAGAGGAGGTTCTTGAAGCATTTTGAGACAGACTCCTCTGGTTAGTAAGGTTAGTGAGTGGTGCTCGCTTCTTGGCCGTTGCCGTGAACTTGCTTGTGTTCTCCGACGAAGAAGCATGTCTCTTGGCTAAAGAGGACGTCGTCGATGAAGAAAACGAAGAACGCCGGTTCTGGCTCGACATTGTCTAGTATCTAAACCCAGTTGGGGTTGGGGAGGTTGGGTTCTTGAATCTTGAACAGAGAAGAGAGACAGAGAGAGAGAGATTTTTTAAGTGATGATGTTCTTTTCAGGCTTCTGCGTTTTATGGTTTATTTTTGGTATATAATAAATAATTACTTTTGAGGCGGGGAAAGTGTTGGATTTGAATTCTTGGTCGATCGTGACCGTTGATTCTGCTCGATAAACGTTAGGGAGCGTCTGTTGGGCCCCCACTGTACTTCTCCTCTGTGTTCGTTTTGAGTTTTTTTTGCGCTTTATAACCTCAAATCAGAACGTGCCACCTGGGAGTCGCATGCCTGCGTCGTGTGGATTTTGAGAATTTTAAGAGGGCTGTTATTGATTAAAGCTTCACAGGCTGTCGGGTTAGCCTTGGTAGTTTGAATTCGAAATTCAAACGGTCACTGAATCTGTCCTTTTTTAGTAAGTGTATATGTCTTGGTTTACAATTACAAACAAATTAGATACTAAATCATTGACCTGCACACCGCGGGCTCCCCAAGCCAAGCCTCATTAAATTTAACAGGTTGAATATTGTTTAAACCAATCCAAAAATTCAAATTCACAATGTTCGCATATATATATATGTATATTTTTTATTTGTAATGCAAAACTATATATCACTTTTTTGAACTATTATTGCTTTTTAAAAGATTTGTTGAATAATTTTAATCATCGATTACAACTAATAAATGTTTTTTTAATCCATATATTAATTCAATTTTTGACACATGAGCTTTTGCTTTGCTTTAATTAAAAAAAAAAAAAAAAAAAACTCATTGATTAATATGCTATTAAAGACTAACAACTACTTTCTTATTTTTAATTTAACTTAAAACCAGTACAAGATTTATCGAAATGATCAAAATCAATTACTAATTATGCGATCTGAATATCAAGTATTATTATTAATTTTACAATAAGATGAAAACATCGCGAACTATTAACAAATACTTGAAAAATACACATAATGAGACTTAAATTTTATCATTAAATTGGATGGAAATGTAAATCAAAGAAAGAGCTTAAAGATTAGCAACTTATTAATATCCGAATGTCAACATATTCCAATTTTTTTTGGTCTTGAGAGCTTTTTATTGTCGGGATTTATCGATATGCATCATTGGTAATGTAATCCGAATGACTACTTTTATAATCAAAAAGAGATAAACTCTTATCAAGAGATAAGAAGAGACGCATAACCTATACGTTGTATTTTAAAGTCAATATGGGTATTTAATCATTCATACTAGAGGGTGGTTTATGGTTTTTAAAGTTTCTAACTCCGTAATTTTTGTTAATTATTGACCAGCAAGAAAGACAAAAAAGGCTCGCTTGCTGCACCATCATGAGCAGGAATTTAATTGACTAAACACTGGAAGCGTTTCTTTTTCAAAATTCAGAAACAGTTCTCTTTGTTTCACGCGATTTAAAATGCCTAAAATAATCAAGTAAATGGGTCACTATTTCTTTAGAAAAAAACAAAAACAAAAAATGTGTCACTATCGTAGTCCGCCAACATGAGATATGACTTATAGGACACAAAATTTTGCAACCATAAAAGCATCTCCAATGTGGAAATGGATTATGAAAAAATGAAATGATATATAAGACAAATAAACATTATGTTAAAATAGGTTTCTCTAATACAACTATCACTTTCCATTGTGAAGCTAATGTGACCAAAAGAAAAAAGTAGACATTATCAACATAACCCTCTACTTTCAAATGGTCTGTTAGACAGTCATTTATTACTGACCAATCATATTAATTTTCTATATCAATTCACAATCTCCTGCATTTTTCCTTTCCAACCCTTCATTTACAACCATTTATTGCTTGTGATTAATAATAAAAAAAGTTTTGTGGTTAAAAAAAAAAAAATCAACATCTTATTAAAATATGCATTTCAAGTGAAAGCATTGGACAACACATTTTAACTTGATTGTCTATCAAGTCATATTTATGTCATATAGGATGCATATTCCTTTAACATTGATGATATGATAACTTCTTTTAAAACACAATCCATTTTTGGATTGGAAATGCTCTAAGTTTGTAGAAAATTTTGCAACCATAAAATTAAAATTCAAAGTTGAGAACTAGCATAAAACTGGGACAACAAACACATGCTTTCTAATATCGAACTCAAAAGATTAAAACCTATAATCTCCTAGTCAAATTTCTTATCATATGTGCCTTTAGGATAATTGTAGGTTAACTAATAATCAATTAGATGAGGTTGGCATATTAGTATACCTTTCACACTTGCACCCTAAGGCTTCGTTTGGTATGCGAGATTGAAGTGGAATTGAATGAATTGGGTTGGATTGGATTATAATAGAATGAATTAGATTGAAATGAAAAACCACAATCTCATGTTTGGTACAACTTGAGATTGAATTAAAAATTATACTATATCATATTTGGTGTAGGTTGAGATTGAATTGAAATAAAATTAATTTAAATTTTTATTATATAAAATTAATTTTATAAAAAATCTAAAAAAAATAAAAAACCGAACATCATCTCCCACAATTCATCAATATTATCATCTCCCACAATTCAATATCATCAACCTACAGTTCATTAATATCATCAATTCAATTCATCAATATCATCATCTCCCACAACAATAACATGATTAACAACATCAAAACATCCTAATATTAACAACAACAAAAAAAAAGCTCAGAATAGAAGTTCTGTTCAAACCCAGAACCAAATGATCATGGGTTCATCATCAAACCTAGAACCATTTGGTTCTGGACCGTCCTAACTCAGAAGAAGAGTAATGAAAGAAAGAATGAGGGTGAGAGAAAGAGAGACAGAGAGGGTAATGAAAGAAAGAATGAGGGTGAGAGAAAGAGAGACAAATAAAGGGTAATGAAAGAAAGAATGAGGGTGAGAGAAAGAGAGACAGAGAGGGTAATGAAAGAAAGAATGAGGGTGAGAGAAAGAGAGACAAATAGAAGAAGAAGAAGAAGAAGAAGAGAGGGTAATGAAAGAAAGAATGAGGGTGAGAGAAAGAGAGACAAATAGAGAGAAGAGAAAGAAGATGGAAATGACAAATCTCATACTATCTGAAGAAGAAGAAGAAGAGAGGGTAATGAAAGAAAGAATGAGGGTGAGAGAAAGAGAGACAAATAGAGAGAAGAGAAAGAAGATGGAAATGACAAATCTCATACTATCTAAAGACATGGTTTTGGTTGGAATTGAAGAATCCCAAAATAATGGAAAATGAGGGAGTTTGGGATTCAATGAATCTCAATCTCATTGTGTTTCAATTGGCCTCCAAACATGATATTTAAATAGTTTGAGATTTCTAAATCCCAAACTCATTTTCAATCTCATATGTCAAACATTGCCTAAAGGTTTTGAGTTCCAACCATCACTCCCTCCTAAACCCAATTTAAAGTGAAGCTTAATGAATAATCACTTAATTGAGGGTTGTTTTTCAAAGATGAATGGGAGAAATTATTCCACAACTTAAGAAATGTCTTTTCTATATTAAAGGACAATAATACCTCACATCTACTAATATTATTTTAGAATTTGAAATATTAAAAACATAGAAAAAAAAAAAAACAATAATTTGATTTTAATTATTATTATTATTATTATAAATTAATCTAATTTTAATTAAAAAAATTAATTGATGTCAACCATGATAGCGATTGAGGCATATTGGTACCGACCAATCCTCCTCTAGCAATAGAGAAGGTGACACATCTCCTTAATCATTGGACTTTGGAGGAGCCAAATTGATCCTCCAAATGTCGACGAGGTTAGCTCAGATCCTCTTTCAATCTATATTTCCTTTTTATGTTATTTTTACTTTTAGAAATGAAAATTATGTCAAATTTTCAAATTAATATGACATGCAAACACATGTCCTTGATTTTTTTTTTTTTTTTAAGAGTTGATTGTTCATAAATTGAGTTTGCCAAATACTAACATAATTTTCTTCTGAGTTGATTATTATTTGTTAAGCTTTAAGCTACAATAATCCCAAACAAAACCAAAATGTACAACGTTTCTTATTTAGTGATATAGACCAAGGTTACAAGATGAGTGTTTAGTGAACAAAGAATAGCAATGCAAAAATTACAACACTAGATGTCAAAATTCAGTATGTTCAAGATCTGCATCTGCCACCAGAAGGGAGAAAGTGGGTACCGGGTTGAAGGTCTGCACATCAATTACAAAGAACAACGAGCAACTACCAACAGAAGCATTGATTACACATAATAGAGCACCCAAAATGTCACTCAAATCTTGAAAATCTCTGAGGGTATTGAACGAGAACAATACTTTTTCGCCACATATTTGTACTGGTGAAGATGAAAACATGTCACTTTGCATCAACATTTAAGTAGAAACTCATATAAATTTCATCAATATTTCATATCATACAATTAGGACCATGTTTGTTGAAATAACATATTGTGGAAATAGCAACAGTATTGTGTTATGTGGAAGCCAACAAGTGTTAAATGTTGCTCGAGCGTCACAAATGATTAGACAACGATAATGAAATAAAAAAAATAAACAAAAAAAAAGGTTGATATGCCCAAATTGTTCAACTTTCTTATGAAGTTGAGTATGATCAGATGAAGCCAATCTAATCACTGAAAATCTTTGTAGTTTTGCCAGGTTCAATTCTTTTAGCCTGCATGCAAACTTTAAATTCAGTTACAGGTTTTTATTCCAGACCTAGTTAGTCTCATTGACCTAAATTCACGGTGTGATAGGACAATGTAATTAAAATGCAATTCTAGCAAAGAAGATTACTAAGATTCCCTATCTAGTTTCTTGCTCTACAGTCCATAACTGCTACCTAAGAAAAGTACACAAACATATTATGTACCCCTGCTTCTACATATTAGTTGTATGCATAACAGAGAAGTGTACAAATATTAATAAGGGCTTTGCTTTGAAATTGTCTTTGGTGGTGCAGATGCATGTCCTAGAGAAAGGAAGAGAGATAGTTTATGTTCACCTTATGCTGACTGTACTTCTCCCTGATTGCAGGCAAATTAGATTGACCACCATTACAAAAGAGATGGTGTAGCGCCTTCACACAGTCAAACAAATCCAAGGGTTGGTAAAGTGTGTAATGCCTTAGGGTCGAATTCTGTTTTGAAAAAGGCAAGAATAGAGTATATTATTATGCAACCATACTGGGGAAATATAGAAAATCTCAGCAACAGGCAAGAGCAAGACTGGCCAAATAATTCTGGTACATACCCAAGGCTTCTTCGAAGGGCAAAGTATAAAATTGGCCAACAAAATAGCAGAAGCAGCTATTGCTGATGGGGCATAATGAAGCATGTTGTACTCCAGAAGCGATAACTCCAGAATGTAGTTGGCCAAGCACTCCAACTTCACGGATGTAACCTTCAAAAAAGGCAGCATGTATACCGTCATAGATTATCGAGCACTTGATAACAGCCATGGTTGGACAAAAGTAGTAACAGTAGTATTATGTATAATGTCCTTATGTTCTAGACAAAAGTACATGGAAAAATAAGTAAAGACATGATAATCAAATACAAGAAATAATTCATTCCACGGAAGAGATACCTCTGTACTTCCTTGAGCAGCATGAACAAAATGCCTGAATAATGGACATGAATAGCAAGTCAATACCCAGAAAGCTTACAAGAAAACACTTGATATCTCAATAGAAACAGAAAAGATTAAACATTACCTCAAGAAGCATTTAGCTGTTGGGGCTGTCATTTCAAACTTCAGGTAGCTCAACACTGTAGATTCCATTTCAAGAACCTGCAGCAAGTAAATTGCTCAGCACTTGCAAAGTGACGAAGAATAAAGCAATATAAATAAACATCTATCCCTGCAAAATCTGTCGAAGGAAAATAAAATACTGACCTCCCCTTTAGAGTATGTATTATCAGTAATATAACAGAACTCATCCACCTGCGGTGCATATATCTCCTCGTATTTACTGGAAATATTATAACTATTCCAGTTATTATCCACATCCTATCTTAACGCATATTTACTCACATAAAGATTTATCGGTGAAAGACAAGCAAAACTGCAAAAGCCAAAACCTTACGCTGCAATTATCATACAGGCAACACCAAGAAGTTGCAATCGTTTCCAAATGATCACATTTCCAGAAAGATAACGATCAATATAATTGACTGTCAGAAAAAGTGTTTCGGGTAAAAGCCTATACTCTTCGGCTACCTATAGTTGAAAATAGAAAACAAAAGTTAAGAACATCAATCATACCTGACAGATACTGAAAACCATAGTTTTACAAATGTAAAGAATGTTAGATAATATCGACAATTCAAATTTCATACCACAAGATAAAACCCTAGTTTCAAGATGATAAATGGTTGTCACAAAGTAAAACACCAAAACAGTTGGCTGGGGCTGGTGACAATTCTTAAATTGCATAATTTACCTCCACTAGCCAATCAATAAGTGTTGCACGCATGCTAGGATTAACATGTTTCTGCACCCTTTCCATGTAGTCCACAGAAGGCCTGTGTCTTACCTAAAGCCGAAGATTGAATAAATCAGAGAAGTAATATGAACATCGTCACTACATAGTGAGTCTCTGACTCTGTGCGAGTGTGTGTATGTGTACTCTCACATAAGGATGGGGGTTCAGTTACATCCATGAAACCTAACAAAAAAGAGTAACAATTATCCATACTCAGCAAAAGAAAATTTTTATTGATGTCAATATATAATTAAACAGAACAGAATCAATAATTATGTATGGTTCCACCAAGGAAAGAACCATGCATAGTGCCGTGGTTGAAATCATTAAAATTTTATAAATTCAAGAAGTATCCAGTAATACAGTTACAAATTTATGAAGGACAACTAGTATTTATACGACATTCTTATTCTTATAGAATCAAAATAAATGGGAAAACAAAAAAAAATTACGTCCTTGTCACTTGTGA
Source organism: Nephelium lappaceum (assembly GCA_021234005.1). NCBI lineage: Eukaryota > Viridiplantae > Streptophyta > Magnoliopsida > Sapindales > Sapindaceae > Nephelium > Nephelium lappaceum. The sequence goes on along the minus strand of CM038001.1, from coordinate 13,833,177 downwards.
GATAAGTTTTCCCCATCCGGTAAAGGGGAATCTTGTCATATTACAAAGCTAAAACTATTAAAATTAAAAATTAAACCAGCAAGGCTGTAACACGGTCAATTAATTCTATGAAAACTAAAATAGCAGAAAATTGAGAAAGCCAAGAAGGCAAGAACATTCACCTGACACCAAAGAGACCTAACTACCTTCTTATCCATTAATTTTCTAATGAAAACTTGAGTGTGTGTGTGTGTGCGTACTAAAACAGCAAAACCAATATGAAGGTGGAAAACCTCAGATTTACGCAAGTGCTTGTAGATGTCAGTTGCATAGCTTGCACAAAGCTGTGGATTCATGTAATCGCCATCCTCATTAGCAACTATTTTATCCATTCTACTGCAAATGTTTCCTACAAGCAAATTATTAGACTGTAAATTAGAGAGTTAAGAAAGATGAGCCATTCTAGTTCGCATCCTGAAGAAATTAATTACAGTGACAATGAGAAACTGTTTGATGGATTAAGTTTGATCAGCTGGACAAAGGAAAAATATAACTTTTAATTGAATATAATACCTGTTATTTTAGCACGGTCTGAATTCTGTAGATTTCTGAATGAATTGCTTTCAAAAGAATCATTTGTTGGAATACCATTGTAGTCTATATATTCACCTTCAGGACACTTACAAAAATCACAAGCAGACATTGACTGATCCATAGAGGCTGAGTATCCATCCAATTTACAAGGAGAAACATCCATGCTGCAAGGAACACTAACTGCGGTAATACCAGGGCCTGTTTCATCATGTCTGGGTAAAGATGAAACCTTACAAGGACCAGATGCACTCGGTTTTGTATTTAAGGATGCGGGTAAGAAGTTCCCAGAAAAGTCTGTGTTACCAGTGCTGGTAGACAGTGCCTTTTTTGCCTCGCCAACTTTCTTTTTTGACAGGATCTTTGCCTTGGCAACTTTAGTCGAGCATGGTAACTTCAAGCATGAAATTTTGTAAATCAAGCTCCCAGAGTGAACACATTGGTATTTTAAAAAGATAATAATAAAAAAGAAAGACGTCGGTGCATTTAATTAGAGGGATATTGGACATAAAGCTGATAAAATCTCTTTATATATTTTCCACCATAATATTCATAAGAACACATCCATACATCACAAGCAGTGGAATACTAAGATCACCAAATTATAAACATATCATATGCCATGACAAAGTACCAGGATAAATTATTTATCGAATAATATTAAGATGCTTCTCTGCATTACCACATAATCTAAGATCAACCATTAAAGAAATCAGATACACCCTCGATTTTGTAGTTTATGGTGTAATATACCCTTGGAAAGTAACTTTATTAAACAGATGCTTATGCATTACACTTAGGTAGCAGGTATCAAGCTTTGTTGTGTTATATTCAGTAACCTGTGACATTGAAGTTTGCGAACAAATTTGTTTTCACATATATCTACCTGAATGATAATAAGATAGAGAGTTTCTCTCTTCTTTGGAGGCACAAAAATAAAAAAAACCAACACGGATAAATAAAGGGCGACATTGCAAAGTTACTAAATCATAGGCAGACTCTGTCGGATAAATTCACATTACAGCTGTGTTACTGTTCCTTGACTTTCTGGAATGCCAATTCTACACTATGTATATGATTTCTTTCCATCTCTGTAATTTTATATCTATTTTCTTCAAAACGAAACTTTCCATACCATATTGAACTGTTTCTTGTTCTTCCTATGCTTAGTGCTTACAATGTTTTTTGTTTTTTTTTATATAATTACAACATAATGGGAGATATATTAACACAATGTTCAGAACCCATACTTGTAAAGATTAAACACTGATATGTGACCCAGAAATTAACTTCTTGAATATTGAAAAATGTCTACTCTCATTACGAAACAAGAAAATTACTCTCACACACGCGTGCCCACCAGTAAGTGCCTTCTAAATCATTAAGACCAACCATCTCAATCATTTATTATATTATCTCTCCTAAAAATATTTCTCTTTACCATTCACATTATATATATATTTACATTATAAAACTGTAACTCCTATCACATTATGTGCAGCAACCACAGAGTAGATTTGCCCCATGTTAACAAGTTGGAGTCTTGTTATATATTCTTGTTGGGTTCCAGACCCGAACTCATTCATCTGTTAGTTTCTTACCGTTTTCTCACCAACCAAACAGGTTAAAAAAAGAAAAAAAAAGGAGTCAATAATGGAGAAAAATAAAAAATCTGATAAAACCCACAAATTAGAAAACCAAATTGCTTTGAAAAATCTGCAAATTGACAAGGAAAGAAGAAAAGACGAGTATTTATTTAGAATAGGGTTAACTTCTTTCATGCAGAACAGAAAAGAAAAACCCACCAAAGTAGAGGAGGAAAATGAGGTTGTAGAACCATTTCGAGTTTGATTGGTTATGCTAACGAGTGGCACCCGCTTCCTTGGAGAAGACGGCCGCATTATGACAAGCTCAAGAACCTCAATCTTCTTTCTTCGTGTAACTAGACTGTAAAACTAAAACAGAATATGTACTAGTCCATTCGTGCAATTTTCGCTTTATTATGGGTTCGTTTGTTTCCTCCGTTTATTACTCAATAGTGTTGAATTACGTGTTCATCTTTAGATAAAAAAATAAACTATCCCTAGAATAATTCAGTGATATTTGATGCGGGCAGCAAGCATGTACCTTCTCTCAAGTCTCACCCAAGTTTTCAACTTTAAGAAAAGGTTCAAATTACAATTTAGTCTACTTAGTTTGACAATAATTACAGACAGAATCACTTTTTACGGTTTATTACGATTTAACCTATTGTCGTTATAGTCTCTCCATTAAACTTAATCGTGAAAGTGTAATTGTATAAAAAGATCAAAATACCCTTGTGTATTTTGTTGATCCAGTTGACCACATTAAAAAATTAAATAAAAAAGAAATAAATTAAAAAAAATCATTAGTTTTTGTTAATTAGAAAAAAAAATTAAAAATAAAAAACAAATAACAAAAAGAGATCCAATCTCCAGATTGGATCTGCAAAACCCACAAAAAAAATGAAAAAAAAAAGTCATACATGGTCAAATTTTCTTCTTCTTCCCCATCCAGAAAATCATCAACAAATAATCATCAACATTATGAACATAAAACATCATCAACAATAAATCATCAACAATCAATCACTAAAAATCTTCTTAAAAATCATCATCAAACCAACCAAAAAAAATGAACCAACCAACATCAAATCAATCCAGATGAAATCTCAATTCGTTTTAGAAGCCTTGGGTTTGAAATCTGGGTTCGAATCGAACATAATTGAATCTAAGTTTGTTCTAGAACTCAGATTCATATGGGTTTAATTTGAACCTAGATGAATCTGGCTTGAAACCTAAATTCATTTGGGTTCGATTTGAACCATATTAAGACAAGAAGAAGAAAGAGAAGAAAAAGAAGAAAAGAAGAGAATAAGAAGAAGAAGAAAGAGAAGAGAATAAAAGAAGAAGATGAAGAAGACAGATGAAGAAAGAGAACAAGAAGAATAAAAGAGAGAGATGATTTGGGTAGGTTTATTTTTTTTTTAAATAAAAAATATTTTTTTAAAAGAAAATTCAAAATAATATGAAAAAACAATTTTGCCTCTATCTTAGTTAAGTTTAAAGAAGATTTTTTAATTACAGAAGGTTAAATTGTAATTAACAACAAAATGACTCTATCTATAGTTATTTTCAAATCAGTGGATTAAATTGTAATTTGGGTTTAAGAAAAGGACAAGGAAATTTTCATTTGTTAAGAAAAAAAAAGTAAAAAAAAAATAAAAAGACCTTTAAATTAGTGTAATTATTGAATTTAAGCCTCTCCCATGTCTTTATTACTTTTGTAGAGGTGTGAATTAAGTGGAGCCTAAAATTTTTTGAATAATACTAAACTTCTCAAATATTTCATCCAAATTTATGATCAAATGATGTGGTATATGAATTGTCAAGATTCTATTAATTATCACAATATCTTATAATTTATAAGATTTTAACAATTCATATACTATATCATTTACGCATAAATTTAAACAAAATATTTGAGAAGTCTAACATTACTCAACATTTTTAAACCTCGTTTGGCACAAGGGAATTAGCTTGGATTATTTTGATAGAATTGAATTAGTTAGGATTGGATAAATTAATCATATGATATATTTGGTTCAACATGAAATTGGATTAAAATAGTACTATCCATAGTTTGGTGTACCATGGGATTGGACAAAAAATAATTATGTATTATATTATTTTAATAAAATAAACAAAAAATATTTGAATTATTTTTTGAAAAAGTAAACCTTACTATTTAAAATTAAATTTTAAAATAACATGTATTTTTATAATTGTTATTAAAATATATTATCTTTTAATAATAAAGTACATAAAAATAATTTTTAAAAATAAAATTATTATTTTATATAAATAATATAAGAAATTACATAAAAAAAAGAACAATTATTAAAATATATATTCCCAAGATGGTGGGATAATTTTAACCCACCAATTTGATGGGTTAAATTTATCCCATGAAAAAAATTGGTTGCATGGGATTAGATACAACCAACAAACAAGAGATTGGGACAAATAAGGCCTTAAAAAGAGAGTAATACTATACTACTCAAAAATATGTCCAAATTCATTACCAAATAATATGATAAGTTTATTTGAAATTATTATGTCATTAATAAATCATCCAAAAATTAAGGAAGAACTTCATTTTGGTCCTTATCATGGTTCCAAAAATCATTAATTGGTAATTAATTGGCAAAGCAGCGGTTAACGATTTATCGGTTATTCGGCGAGTATTCGACAATTAATTGGTAAGTACTGTTTTGGGGGAAATTTATTATTTTTTAAAATCTAAGAGCACAAACTGATATTTTTTTTTTAAAATTAGGTGTTAAAAATCAGATATAGTTATAATTTTATCAAAGTTCAAGGAAAGTTTATGTAATTTGCCTTAATATATAAGCAAACATAATCATAAAACCCTCATTCTCACCTTCACCGCCTCCACTCTCTCTCTCTCTCTCTCTCTCACATACAATTGCCGAAAATGATGTTGTTTCGATGATTGTTCTTCTCCCCATCAGTGACGTCCTGGAGATTCTTCTTCTCGCCGTAGTCGTGCTTGCGGTAGGAGCTCCGTGAGCCGCGGTAGGAGCTCCGTGAGCCACGGTAGGTGTTACCATCAAATCCAATGAAGGTGTCATAGCCTTCCACGGTAGGTGTCGCCACACCAGTCCCACTCTCTCTCCTCCGTCACTATCTCTCTGGTATTTTTCTTTGTGGTGATTGTTGGATGTTTATTGATTTTGTTAGTGGTGTTTAGAAGGGAGGAGATTATAGTGTATTCTGACAGGTTTGAGTGGTTGATTTTGTGTCGAGTTGATCGAGTTGGATTGATTACTCAACTAACTCGGTCGATTTATTGCCAACCAAATTTTAGTCAACGAGTTAGTCATTATCGGATCGGCAGTATGCTGGTCAGCGATAAGACATAAGACAATCGCCCTATATATTTGAAAAACTTCTCATTTTTAAATGTGAATTCATTTATAACATTTGTAGTCTCTTACATTTAAAAAACTTAGGGAAAATCCTAAAAAACAACATGAGGTTTGAAATATTATCTATTTTGCAACCTATTGTTTCATATTTATTCGAAATACAACTTGACATTAACATAAATATCAAAAATCCTCTCTGGAGGTATACAAAAGGACTTTAATGCCCTTAACGGTCACAGAATCTGTTAGTTGACATAGTTGATCGTTTAATTCTAGGGGCAAAAAGGGAAAAGCAATGAATAATTAATTAAAATAATATTAACTCAAATATAAAAAAATAAAATAAATAATAGTAATATAAAATTATAAAAATGAGATATTTTTATTTAAAAATAAAAAAATTAAATATATAAAAATATATTTTTTCTCGCAACTCTCTCTCTTGCTCTCTCTCTCCTCTCATCTCTTCCTCTTCTTTCTCTATCTCCGGTCGGTACTCTTCTCTATCTCTGGTTGGTGATGATGGTGGCGGATATCTTGGCAGCAGCATCTGTGGAGACCCAAATCTCGTCCACCATCGGAGACCTAGGTTCTCTCTTAGTCTCTCGTCTACCCCGTTCTTTCTCTCTCCCTCCCTAGTTTCTTCTTTGGTGGATGATGATGGTAGCGGCGTTATGAGTTTGACGACGAACCTACTAACTTGATTTTTGGTGGTTGATGATTGATGGGTGGGTTTGGTTTTCGATAGTTTGGTGGTTGATGATTGATGATTAGGTTGATGAATCTTTTTGGGTTAGATTGATGATTGATGATGATGATGGTTTCCAACCACTTGGAAACCCAGAATTTCTGGGTCTCCAGTCGACTGGAAACCCAAATTTAGCAGTGTGACTGAAAACTTAGAAAAATGGGTTTCCAGTAGTTTTCTAGGTTTCTAGTGCGACTGGAAACTCAGTTCTAGGTTTTTAGCGACTGGAAACCCAGAGAGATTGAAAACTCAGTAAAATATGAGTTTCCAAGTGATAAAGATGATTATTATTATTTTTAATTTTAAAATAGTTTTTTTATCAATTTTTTTTTTTAGTATTTTAATTTGATGGATTGATCTCCACCATACATCTATCATAGATAGACGGTGGAAATTGATTTTTATTAATTTATAATTTTTATGATTATTATATTTTTTAATATAAATTTTAGGGGTAAAAAGGTCTTTTATTTTTTAAAAAACTTTTTTTGTTAAAATTAACTTTTGTTGGATTTTAGATAAAAATGAAACATTTATGGATAAAAGGATAATGTTTCAAACCTTAAATTGTTTTTTGGGATTTTTCAAAAAACTTATCAAATTAGCCCTTACCGTCAATCAATACACGATCAAATATTATACATTTGGGGGTAATTTCATCTTTTAATACTAATTAGTGATACAAAGACACCTGTTAAATGGAGAAAAATTAAATAAAAATTTAAATAAAAGCAATAATCAAAAGTATGTATAAAATTAAGGGCCAAACAGTTTTTTACCATTTTCTATTGACGTTGATTGTCAATGATCACATTAGAGTGATTAATTTGATGAATTTTTTTAAATGTAGGGGACCATAAACGTTATAAATAGATTCACATTTAAAAACAAGTAGTTTTCTCAAAAATATAGAGACTAAAATGAAGTTCTCCCAAAACTTAATATAGTAGTTGCAAATCAATTCACTATATTATTTGGATAAAATTTTTTAGTAAATTTTTGAAAAATATAACGTTATTCTTAAAGAAAGAGAAAGGATAGATTACATTTCAGAGTAAAAAAAAAAAAAAAGACAAATTAATAAATCTTGACTATTCGAACAACTAAAATCGCGTCTCAAATCTTGTTAAAGGAGTAATGTCCCATACATATGTTAAGTTTAAAAATTAAAATACTATAATACCCTTATGTTTTATAAATTAAAGAACCTCACAGGTACTTAAAGTATTTGTTCGATAGTTAAAGGAAAATGTGTTTATCCATAGAATTCTAACACCGTTAATTTTTTTTCAATTGACTTTAATTTTACCATTAGAAAGACTATCATAACCTTAGAGCGAAAATTTTATTTTATTTGAAAAAATTAAAAACTACTAAAAAAATAAGTACTTATAAAATATGAAATGATAAAATCATTAATTTTTAAAAAATAAGTATTAAATCAGTAAAAATGAAATTAGAAAAAAAATAAATTTTGTAAAAATAAATTAATGAAAAATTAAAAAAATAAAAACCAATCTCCATCGTTTTACCTTTACAAATCATAATCCTCTTTTATTGTTCAATTATTTATTTTTTAATTGAAAATTTATTTTTAATAAAAAATATTTTAATGAGAATTAAATTTTTTTATTAAAAAAGCAATTTTAGAAAAGCGAGAATTTTCCAAATCTGCTCTTCAATCTTGAGTTTTGAACACTCATTTGATCTTTTGGATCTCAGGGGTCGTTTATATATATATATATTTTAAAACCAAAAAATACTGAAATTTATTGAAGATTAAATAATGATAGAAATCTAAAACTTGAATAATATTCTTGGTTTTTTCATTACCTCCAAATATATTGTTTTTTTTTTAATTTAAAATTATTTAAAAACTAGTAATTTAATATTTATATTTTAGACCATTTTTACTATTTGTTGTTATGTAATTTTAATTAATTAAATACAAACAACTGAAAATAAATAGTTTAATAAACTCTAAAATATTTTTATATGCATATTAATAATATTTTATTCATAATTAAAAGATAATTAAAAAATATAGTAGCATTAATCATATTTATATATTTAGATATATTAATATATTTAAGAAAGCAACTAGAAAAATGAATGTTTAAATTATAAATTAAAATACAGTACTTAAATTTTAAGACAATTTGAGATGAAATGTATTTAGATTTTTCTTTTCAAATGTATTTTTTGTAAGTATTAAGGGGGAAAAAAAAGGAAAATTTGACTAATATAGAGTTAGGATAAATTTGAATATTTGTTATTTTAAGTAAGATAAACTTGGAATAAAATCTTGTAAGTATCTTTTAGTGATTTGCAATTAAGTGAAAATTTAAAAATTGTTACTTTTTTAGTTGTTTTGAATAGTTTTAAGTGATTTGAATGTAAACCCTCTATTTTTATATTTACGGATTCCCCAATAATAGTCTCTAAGCGATGACTGAGACCCTAAATGATCAATAGAAGTGTCGAAGGTTATAGAAAATCTTTACAGATTAATTTAAACCCAATTGGAGATTAAATGGAAGGGCAAAATAATAAATGGCATTAAGTAATTATTAAGTGTGATAATTGACTAAATTGAAAACAAGTTTTAATATTTGAGGTCAAATTAGAATTAAGTTAAAAGCTGAGGGTGAAAACGAAATTTTTTAGGGATGTAACCGCCATTTTTGGATATGTTAGCGGAACAAGTGTGAAGTTTGGTCTCCATTTACGTAAAACAAACATAAAAATAGCCACACACGCAGAAACAAACACATACGATAGAACCAAAAAAGAAGAAGAGAGAATAAGGGAGATCGAGAGAGAGAGAGAGGCCGAGCAAAGGAAGAAGAAGAAGGGGAAGAAAACCCAGTCTTTCCAACCACCAAACCAGCCACCAAAACCAATGCCCAAACTAGAAACCAAAACAGAGGTCGAACGCAGAACCAAAAAAGAGAGATCGATCGAGAGAGGGAGTGATTGAGCGAGAGAGCCGAGAGATCGAGCGAATGAGAAGAATGAGGAATAAGACCAAGCCAAACCCAGCTATTTTGCACACCAAACCAGAAGCAAAATAGACCAAACCGAGAGCTGCATTGGGGTGTTAATAGCCTATTTCAAGCACCAAACCATGTCCAAATCACCCTTTTTCCACTCTTAAACTCCTTCCCCTTGACTCAAGCACGAAAATAGGTTAGTTTGTGAGGTTTTGGATTTAATTTAAGTTGATTTTAATGTTGGTTTTGTGATGATAAAAGGAGTTAAATTTGAATGGGTGTTATGTGATTAAATGATGTTAATTTATTTGGGTTTTGCTAGGATTTATTGTGGTTGATTTGTTGTGTAATTAAAAGTGGACAAAATCATGTGAATATGGGCTAGAAATTGATGAATTAGGGTGTGTTAAGGGGCTACCCAAGATGATGATGTTGGAAACAAATTAAGTCTTAGAATGTACTTGTGTTAATAAAACTTTGTGAGTGGATTTTAGTATTAAAGTTTGAAAATTTTAGTTTAAGGTTATTTGGGAATTTAAGTTCATTATAGGGGCAAAATGGTTCAATGAAAAGTTGGATAAAATGGACTTTATTTTGAGTTTATTGGAGGCCTAGGAAACCAAGAAAAACACCAAAATCTTGAAGAGAAAATAAAACGCTAAATATACTAGTTCGAAGGGAATTCCATAAATTAACCTCTACTGCATCCATTGAGTGTTCTGATGATCCTAACGAGTTTAATTAGATGTGTTGAGGTTATTAAAAGTGAAAAATTAAATTTAGAAATTAAAACTAAGAAAACGTCCGAAATTAGTAATGAAAACAACACGTTTTTAGCCTAAAACGCCTACCCGATGGCCGTTTCCTTTCGTATCAACACTTGGACCGACTAGAGGGCGAGTTGGGAAGGTATTCGAAGCGAAAACGAAACGAAGAAAAACCCCGAGTAGGGCTGTAAATAGTATTCGGCCTAAAGGGGTTAAAAGCGGATGTTTTTTGTTTCGGGCCTTCGAAAGTGATTCCGTTAGTACCAAAACGTCCCTAGGTGATAATAAATAGGTTCTAGCAAAAAAAAAAAACGGAGTTCGGAACCCTAGAATCAATAAAGAAACCAAAAATGGAGGTTTACCGCGTAAAAAGGATCACTTGGAGGAAATTGTGTAACTTTAGTTATTTCGAGTTTCTAGAAGTTGACGTGAACATAAATTTACATATACATATGTTGTGTAGGTGACGAGGATGCGTGGGGATCGAGACGAGAAGAGTAGAGGCTTTGTACGTGCCGTTTGAAGTTTTTCATTTTTGTGAGTTTTCTTTTAAAGATTTTAAACGTATTTTAAATTTGTTGAGTTTGATTTGATAAATTATTTGCTTACTTGAAATCATTTTAAATGCGTTAATATATGTATGAGTTATAGCTTGAAATGAGGATTTTGATTATATATATATATATATGATTGTTAAAATATAATTACAAAAACCAAGTTTTCAAGTTTGAATTAAGAAAAGAAAGAAATAACATTTTCAAAGCCATTAGTATATCCTTAGAGATTTTTAGAAAAGATTAGACTTGGTCGGTCTATCCCACATCAGTTAGCATAGTCCTGGGGAGGGATGAGTTACTAACTTGGGGGGATAAAATGTCATAGTCTGTCAGTCGAGTCAGCTCTGCTGATGTGGGGTGGTGTTTCATGTGTTATGGCTAGTGCTGGGAAATTTCGTACATAGCCACGAGATGTCTTAGAGCTATCATGGTTGGTCCTCTACGTTGGAGCATTCCTTGTACAGATGCCACATGACCCCAAAGTTTGAGATACTATGGTGTTTTCAAAAGCTACCAAAAAATAGTTTTGAATGGAAAGTAAATTTGAAAAGAAAAGAAATTTTATGATTGTTATTCAATCTACATATAATTTCAAGTTATGAGTTTTTGAAATTAATGCATGCTTGCGTTTATATATAAGTTTCATGTTGATATTGAGCTTAAGAAATTAATGTTTGAAATGCTTAGAAAAATAAAGATTTATTTTTAAACGTTTTTCGAGAAGGACGTTTAGAAATCAAATTTTTAAACTAAAGACAAATTAACATTCACTGAGTTCCTAGCTCATTATTTTTCTATTTTTATATAAAAATCTCATCAGGTACTCTCAGCAGGTAGTTGAGTAGTGGTATCACTTTAAGCGGGCGAGGTCGCACGACACGACGCCATTTTGTGTAGATTATTTTTGCATCAGTTCTATTCACATGTAAACACCTTTTGAATTGTATAAATAATTTGTAGTTTTGTAACTATATATTCGTAATTGTGTTTAAATTGTTTTTGAATTAAATGTGATTCACAAATTGTGTTTTAGATTTTATCAAGTTTGATTTGGAAATTGAATGCATGTTTGAGGCTTACGGATAACCAGAAGTTGGGTTGATGCTAAATATTAGTCGAAGTGTGAATTTTTATAAACAGATTTTTCTGGAACGTAAAAAATGCAGCTATTATGCTGTCGAAATTTCGTTAGAAAATAAGTCTAAAGATCGAAAAAAAATTCCGACGCCTTTTTAGTTTTTAAAGAAAACCAACCCAACATATTTTAGAGAGTATTAGAAAGTTTAGGGTTCGCTCCACGAGTTTCACTTTGCCCGACAAGTCGTGTCTAAGAGGGATCCGTTGGAGTGTCTAGCGTGAGCTACCGGATTAGAAATAGAGGTATCCAGGAAAGGTCGGGTCATTAATCACTTAAAAAAAAAAATCAAAACAACTTAATAGGTGCAATTTAACATTATTAACTTTTAATTTAATTACAAATCACTTAGTGATATTTAAAAGTTTTTATTCCAAATCTATCATTCTCAAAATAATATAATTTCAAATTTATCATAATTTTATATTACTTAGATTTTCTTTTCTTTTTTTTTCTTTATTCTTACAAAAAATATATTTGAAAAGCAAAATCTAATACATCCCATCTCAAATTGTATTGGAATTAAACTAGTATATTTTAATTTACAATTTAAACATTTATTTTCTAATTGTTTTCCTAAATATATTAATATATTTGAATATATAAATATGGTTAATATTACTATATTGTTTAATCATATTTTAAATATGAATAAAATATTATATGAATATGTATATAAAAAATGTTTAAGAATTTATTAAATTATTTATTTTTGGATATTTGTATTAAATTAATTAAAATTACATAACAACAAATAGTTGAAAAGAATACAAATATCAAATTACTAGTTTTCAGACAATTTTAACTTCAAAAAAAAAAAAAATGTTTATAATATATTCAGAGGTAGAGAAAAAAAAAACAAACATATTATTCAAATTTTAGGTTTCAGTTATTATTCAGTCTTCAGTCTTCCGTTTTCAGCAGCATTGTTCAGTCTTCAGAAAAAAGAATAAACGACCTCTAAGTTATAAGTGGAAAAAACTAATGATTCCTCAATCTCAAAGGATATGTTCTTATATAATCATTTTTCAGTTAAAATTAACATTATATATATATATATATATATATATATATATAAAACCTAGACCTCTAACTTGGTTTTTGAACTCATCCTTTGAGTTTCAAATGTTGGAGTACGAAGTCTGAATTCAAAATTATGGCACTGCAAAGACGTATCAGGGTTGAGCTATCCAATCAGCTCAAGGGAGTGCCCTTAAAAGAATTTTCTTTTTCTAGTAGCTTTTTATGGAAGAAGTAATCGTGACCGAATAGGAAGTCTTGTAGAAAAAGGTTTTACAAAGAAGGGGTGTACCTATGAACTAGTATTTTACGTTGTGAGGAAAATAGAGAAATTCACATTCAGAGAGAGAATTTTCATTTGTAAACATTATTTTATAGTGGAAAAAGTGTTGATGGATGCACTCATTGGACATAAGGATTTCCTAAACCACATAAAATTTCTTATGCCACTTTTATTTTTTATTTATATGTGCTTTCATTATTTTTTTCATTTTTTTCCCTTAATACAGGAACTCATTTAATCTCTGATCTTAACCTTATAGAATGAGTTTTGAAATTTTTTTGTGAAATTCATCTCATTTTAATTCGCAAACATAAGCCATCTCATATCTTCCTCCTATCAAATTCACCATTAGAATTAGCCATCTCTCTTTGGTCTCCCCCGATATGTGCCTCCACTATCATCGCTACTCGTCCTCCCAATCTCAAAAACCTTCATCACAAGCTATTTCTCTGTTAGATATGGAGAATATATGTCATATCTACCATACTCTGAAGGATATTGAATAGGGAGAGTCAAAGAGAGAGAAAAGAAGAAGATACATGACGCGACCCGACTCGACCCGAATACTTCTAACTCTGATCCGGTAGGCCACGCGGGCCACCCTAACGATCCCTCTCAGACCTGACTCGTCGGGCTAAGCGAAACCTATGGAGCGCACCCTAAACTCTCTAATACTTTCTAAAACATCATTGGGTTGGTTTTCTTTAAAAACTGAAAATGCGTAGGAAATTTTTTTTTTTCGATTTTCTAAACTCATTTTTCTAGCAAAATTTTAGCAACACAACGACCGCATTTTTGACATTCCGGAAAAACCTGTTTACAAAAAAATCAATACTTCGACTATTTTTAGCACCAATCCAACTTCTGGTTGCTTGTAGGCCTCAATCATGCATTTAATTTTCAAATCAACTCAACAAATTTCAAATCACAATTTAATAAACCACATTGAAATAAAAAACAATTTAAAAATAGTTACGAACGAATAATTACAAATTACAAATTACTTATACAATTCAAAAGAGATTTACATGAAATCTAACTGATGAAAAATATGAACTGCTCAAATGACGTCGTATCGCACTGACTCGCCCACTAGAGGTAATATTACTGCTCGGTTAGCTGCTGAGAGTACCTAAGGAGATTTTTGTATAAAAAAAGAAAAATAATGAGCTAAAAGCTCAGTGAGTGATAATTTATCTTTTCTTTGAAAATCTGATTTTCTAAACACCCTCCTCGGAAAACGTTTGAAAACTATTCTTTATTTCTAAGGTATTTCAAACTCAAATTTCTTAAACATCAACTTTAACAAGAGAATTTATATATAAATGCAAGCACGTGTTTAAATTCAAAACTAGTAGGTTAAAATCACAATTAGCTTGAATACTAAACATAAAATCTCTTTTTCTTTCAAATTCATTTTTCTTTTAAAACAATTTCTGGATATCTTTCGAAGACACCATATTATCCCTAACTTTGGGGTCACGTGGCGATTTTGAACTGACACCAACCGTGACAACTCTGCTTTGAGACATCTCGCGGCTATATGCGGAATTTTCCAACTCTAACCATAACACGCGAAACACTACCCCACATCAGCAAAGGCGACTCGACTGACAGACTCTGACACTTATCCCCCTCAGTTAGTGACTTATCATTCCCCAGGACTATGCCAACTAATGTGGGATAGACCGGCCAGGTCTAATCTGATCTGGAATCTCTGAAAATCTCTGAGGGTATACTTATGGTTTTAAAAACACTTTTCTTTTCTTTTCTCAATTCAAACTAGAAAACTTGGTTTCTGAAATTTCTTTTTAACAATCTCATATGTGTATATAAATAAAAATTCTCATTCAAACTGTAAATCATACTGATATCAACGCATTTAAAATAAATTCAAGCGATCACTTATCAAGTCTATTTAATAATTTGAAATACTTTTAAAATCTTTAAAATAAACTTCACTCACAAAATGAGTAGCTGTAAATGGCGCGTGCGGAGCCCTTTCTCCTCTCATCTCGATCCTCGAGCGCCTTTGTCACCTACACAACATATGAATACGTAAATTTTCGTTATTGTCAACTTTTGGAAACTCGGAATAGGCAAATTACACAATCATCCCTCAAACTAGTTTATTGTGCGATTTGATTTCTCTTTAAAATTTCACTATTTTCTTGAATTCCTAAGCTCCCAATAGACATTAATCCACTAATTTCTCAACTCATTTTCACTCAAAATCAACCAACAATGAATCATGATAAAATCTACTTCGACATCAACTTAATCATCAACAAAAATCATTAACTTCAAACTTAAACAACTCACTCGATTTCTTCCCCAAAGAATCACTTCCTTCCTCTTCGCGTTGAGCTTGATTTGGGGTTGCTTTGGTGGCGAAAATGGACTGGTTCGGGCTGGATCTCCTCCCTCTTTTTTCTCCTCTGCGCGAGCTTCTCTTCCCTAGTTGGATTCTTTCTTTTCTTCTCCGATCTGCTACCTTTGTTTTGGTTCCGCTTCACTGCGTTCAACACTGGTTTTGAGCTGAAAAGGGTGTCAGTTGCAGCCGAAAAGGGAGTGGATCAGCTGGTTTTCGCGTCTGGTCTTCGTGGTGGTTGTGATGGCAACTCGCCGTCGTCGGTTTTGCTCCGATCTACCTTCGATCTGTCGTTGGTTCTGCGTGCGTGGATGACTGATCTTGGTTGAGTTCGGTGAGGTCTGGTTTGTGCTTGGCGTCAACTTCAAGTGGCTTGCAGCTGGTCGTGATGGCTTTTCGATCAGCGTTGGCTGCTCCGTCATCGTCGTCGTCAGCTTGCGTGCTTGGATGATAGGTTCTCGGTCGCTTCTGCTCGGTCTTGATGATGTGGTGGCTACTCGAGCTAGTCGATGATCTGGTCGGAGTTGCTCGTCGCCGACGTTGGGTTCTTATCTTCTTCTTATTATTCTTCTTCTTTTTCTTTTCTTCTTCTTATTTTTATTTTTCTCTTCTTCTGGTTCGACTGGCGAAGCCTTTGGTTGCTGATTTTTGTTTTGTGATACAACTTTTTGGCTTTATGATTTCCTTCCCAAATAACTCTAAAAATGACGGTCACGTCCCTTAAAAATTTTGTTCTCGTCCTTTGCCTTTTAACTTAATTCCAATTTGACTACACTTATTAAATCTTATCTTCAATTTAGTCCATTGTCATGTTAAATAATTTCTCTATTTCGTTTACCATTTTATCTATCCGTTTAATCTCCGATCGAATTTAAATAAATCTCTAAGGGTTTCTTATATCCTTAGGCGCTTCCGTGAACCATTTAGAGTCTCTAATAATTATTTACGGACTATTTCCGAGGAAATCTGTAAAATTACAATAGAGGACTTACAGTACACACACACACACACATATAATAAAAAATGTTAAATATACCTTAAAAAAAAAAGTGGTTAGTATACAAGTTTGTCTTTCACTTGATATGGTGGGTTACCTCAATTTTGACAACCTTGCTTGGTATGCTTATGTGTGCGAAGTTTGACGCTCAGTAAGACCACCAAATGCAATAGCAATTCACAACCCACCTTCTCGCTTGCCCGCCCCTCTCTCTCTATGGGTTGACCGCTCCCATTCCTAGGAGCTGATCTTTGGGTCGCGTCACAACACTTATTTCTATTGGTCATGATTGTACTCTAGACTGGTCATAGTCATCAACCAAAAAAATAAAAGTTTGTCGTTCACCATTCTAATACAATCTTGATAGTGTTAGAAGTTAGGGGAGATTTTTTTAATAAATTCATTTTCCTCTAGCTTTCCAACAATAGTTTAAAGCACAATGAAGGTTTTACATTTAATCATGAAATAATTGCACAACACCCCCCTGAGGTTTGCCAAAAAATAGACGAAAATACATTTATCAGTTTATTACACCAAACCCCTACAGCATTAGTCAATTTTCGTCAACTTTCATAGTTGACCAAGATTTTTGATTAAATGACCATTTTGCCCATAAATAAGAAAAAATCCTTAAAAAAAAAAAAATCCTAAAACTCATTACCAATAATATTTAAAAAATAAAATTTTCTAAAAATCATCAAAATAAAAATAAAAATGAGAAATAATAAAAATTAAAATAAGAAAAAATATTTTGAAAAAAAAAATGTAATTTTTAAAATACAATCACAATCCTTTTAATTAATCTTATTCAATCAAACCAAATCAATCTAAAATTCAGTTAAATCAATCCAAAAAATTAAAAGATTTGCAGACTAACCAGAAGATTCACTAACAAACACCAAACTCAAATCTATTTTTCAATTCGATTTTTTAACCAAAACTTTGCACAACCCAGATCATTTGCCTAACAATAATAACCATGTTCTCAGTTTCAAAAAAAAAAAAAAAAGTCAAAATAAACTCAGATCATCATCACCATCAAAACAAACACATACATCATCATCGTCATCATCATCATCATCACCATCAAACACTTGAGACATTTTAGTCTTCTGTACATCTTCAACATTAAACACATACACTACCAAAGCAACCCAGACCAGTCATCTTCGAACGAACCCGCGAGAGAGACCCATATTTCTGGTTTCAATCGTGCGACAGAGATCTAGAAATCTGGGCCTTTCTCGCAGTGATAGAGTTGGAGGAGATGCTAGTTCGCTCTGCAACGACAGAGTTAGAGAAGTGGGGAGAGCGAGGAGAGAGGGAGAAGCAGAAGGAGAGAGACAAATTAGATAAGGGAGAAGGAGAAGGAGGAACGATGACAAAGTTTGGTCTACGATGCACCTGGACACCGTTCTTGAAGGCGGCATCAGTGACGAGGAAAATTGTAAGAGTGAGCGGTAAGAGAAGAGAGAGACAAGAGTAAAGGAATGAGAGAGAGAGAGAGAGAGAGAGAGAGAGCAAGAAGAGTGGGGAGAAAGGAAGAAATAGGAGGAGAGAGACAGATTAGACGAGAGAGAAAGAGAAGGAGGAATGGTGACAGAGTTCGGTCTGCGACGTACCTGGACACCATTTGTAAAGGCGGCGTCGACGAGGAGGAAAATGGTAAGAGTGAGTGGTGAGAGAAGAGAGGGATAGAGGTGAAGGAATAAGAGAGAGAGAGAGAGAGAGAGAGAGAGAGAGAGAGAGAGAAGAAAAAGAAGAAGAAGAAGAAGAAAAAGAAGAAGAAAATGACTTAAAGGGTGTAATGGACCAAAATGCCCTTCACTCAGTTAACATTGACAAAAGTTAATGTTAATTGTAGGGGTTTGGTGTAATAAAATGATAAATTAATAAAATGATAAATATGTTTCCCTCTATTTTTAGGAAAACCTGAGGCTGGTTTTGTGTAATTACTTCTTTAATCATAATAAAAAATAAAATTAATTAAAAATTACATACTAAAATTCCATCTTTGTCTCATCACCGTCATCATCGAGTCAGCATTATCCCTACCACCACCAATTTGTTCATCTTTATATTCATCATCCCTCATAAGCTTATTCATCTTTATTGTCCCTAGTCCATTGTCATCGTCCCTCTTCATCATCATTGTTATCGCTTCATTGTTACCATCCATCATAAGCTTTTTCATCTTCTTGTTAGCATTATCACCATCGATCTCCAACACATTTAATCTATGAACACTAAAACACTAAATAAACCAAGCATGAAGATCCAACATTGTAATTTTTTTTTAAAATATTTTCTCTATTAATAACATGAACACCGCTCCAAACAAACACATTCAAACTAACAAGTGAAGAAAGTGAGGAGAAAATAATTGTAATAAACTGAAATATAATTATATAATTCAACACTTTTTCATTAAATGAAGAGTTATTTTCATTTTCCTCTTGACGATTGAAGAATTGTTATATTCTTCTTCATTGATTTAAAAACATATTTTTACCTTTTCTTTTAACTTGAGTTAATAATGATTCAAGAAGCACTACAACAAAACAGTTCATCCATACCGGGCATTGCTCGGTATGGTTGACTATTAATACCGGGCATGATGCCCGGTATGGATACTTGAATTATCCATGCCGAGCATCGTTCGGCATGAAAGATTGTTTTCCATGTCGGGCATGTGCCCGGCATGAAAATTCATTATCCATGTCGGGCATGTGCCCGGCATGGAAATTTAATATCCACATGCCCGGCATGGAAATTTAATATCCATACCAGGCCTTTAATGCCCGGTATGGATAATATTTTCCATGCCAGGCACATGCCCGGCATGGATACTTGTTTTCATGGCCGGCATGGAAAATAATTTAATTGTGAATTCATTTTCCAATTAAAAAATATATAATTTAATATTAAGATTAAGACTATATATTCCAAAAAACCTTTAACCAAAATTTAACATACATTTAAAATATATTTATAAATATATATATATATATATATGTATTACTTAAAGTCAGATATATATCATTTACGGTTACTATGTATATGATGATAATATAATCTTAACATACAATATATTTTATTGGCCAAGCAATAAATGAGTATAATGTATGTTCTAAAATTTGTAGCTTGTTGGTAAAGCACGGTAGCGGAATACTAACTAGTACTTTCTTCACAGAAACGCGCCAATAATCCGAATCAAACTCTTCGTGATGAACTTGATCATAGGGGTCCTTGGAGTCAATTTCTGCTTCCGCCACCACTGTTTCTATGCCTAACCATCTAATAACTTGCAATGGTTTCCACTCGATCCACCAGCTTGACTTGTAGAACTCCGAGAAATGGACTATATTTGCATAAAAATTTAATTAATTACTCCTATAAAAAAATATTATATAAATACATTTATATATGAAATTAAGTTGAAAGAATAAATAATAGGAATTTTATGAATATTTACCTTGGTTGAAGGTTCAGTACATGCAACACTCTCTTACTAGCTCCTATTGAATTTGAGCCACTTGAATATTGTGTCGACGAAAAAAATAAATAGTATGGTTGTGAGGGAACATAAATAAGGGGAAAAACAATACTAATACCCATATTTGACACTATATAAGTAACAAAATCAATATATAAAACAGTATATATAAACTTAATCAATTTTACAAAAATTTTGACAGAGTCTCCCTTATTTTTCGAACTTACCAAAAATTTAATTTCTTTGCATATTAAAATATTTTTACAATCGATCCAACCAAAACAACATCTTTCCATAAATAAATACCCAAACAATATATATACAATTCACCAAACTAATCAAACACTAAACCAACAATTGAATTACAAATTTATTTAAATTAAAAATAAGGCAAGCAAAGTTTACCTCAGAGTCGCTAATCTAGTACCGGACAACAATTAGACTTTAATCACAAACAGAGAATAAAGACTATATTTTTAATGTCAAAATTTATAGCTTCATATTCATGTTTGAAAGACTAGTTTCAAACCCAGAAAAAAAAAAAAAAAAAAAGTATAAGGCAGATGGGGTAACCTGAGCAAAGGAGGATAAAGCATAGAAGCAGAAATATTTGAATGGAAACTGCTTTTTCAAAAGAACCCATTTGAGCACTACTGAAACTGACCTTCTCCTTCTTGGATTATTACTGTTATTATTATTATTACTTTCCGAAACTGCCCTTCCACCACTTGAGAAATCACCACCGTTGCCCTTTGATCCCTGCCTCGACACCGACCTCTCTCATGTCACAGTCCCTCCATCACCACCACCACTCCTACTGCTGCTTCTAGGTTTGACGACATCATGATTTCTCGCAGCCGACCTTCCTTCATCAGCAGAGGAGTCAAAAAGCTCAATCGCGAGATCGTCGAGGCTGATCTCCGGGAACCTCGAGCCTCTCACCTTGTTGACGAATCTCCCTCTAGGATTCGACTCATTGAAAAGAGTATCCTGCTTGGGCAATCGGCGTGAGAATCGACTCAGACTACGCGAGCGGCGGTCGCACGGTCGAACTTGTTCCGGTCGATTGCGCGGCGGTCAGAAGAAGAAGAATGAAGAAGAAGAAAGAGAGAAGAAGAAGAGAATAAGAAGAACAAGACCCACTCTTACTAGATCGGCAGACGACGGCGCACGGCGAGGTGAACGACGAGCTCCCGGAGCGGTGATTGGTCGATAAAGGTGGAGATGCGTCATGTCGGCGGTAGGGTTGGGAGAGAGAGGATGTGAGAGAGAGAGAAAGAGTGTAAGCCCTCGAATTTGATTTTACGGATTTCCCAGATATAGTCCCTAAATAATTATTGGAGACCCTAAATAGTTTATGGATATGCTTAAGGTCATAGAGGACCTATAGAGATCGATTTAAATTCGATTGGAGATTAAATAGAAAGATAAAATAGTGAATGAAATCGAGTAAATATTTAAGGTGATAAGGGACTAAATTGAAGATAAGTTTTGATAATTGTGGTCAAAGTAAGATTAAGCTAAAAGTCAAGGGAGGAGACTAAAATTTTAGCAGGACGTGACCGTCATTTTGAGGATAGTTTGGGGAGGAAAATAGAAGCCAAAAAGTTGTCTTAAAAATCAAGAGAGAGAGAGAGAGAGTTGTCGCAGAAGAGAAGAGAAGAGAAAAAGAGAAGAAGAAGAAGAGAGAAGGAAGAAGACTGCCGTCGTTCGACCGCCGACCAGCCTCCGTCGCAGCGCCGACCGACGACAGAACATCCAACGAGCAAGCCGAGTTGAGCGACGACTGAAGCAGATCCATCGACCGTTGTCGCGCGACGCCAAACCAAACTAGATCGAAGCCGATCGAGCTGTCGTCGAGCTGTTGTGACGACGCTGATGAGCACTTGTCACTGACCCGCACCAGATCGAGCTGAAACGGAGCTGAACGGCGACCAAAACAACTCATCTCGCGCGACAGAACCGACGCTAATCGACGGCGAAACCGCATCAAATCCACTACGAAATCGAGAGGGAAAGAGAGGAGAAAGAAGAGAAGAAAACCCAGCTCAAACCAGTTCCAATCAACTCCATTTTCAGCTTGAAACCAAGTTCGAAACAGTGTTGCGAAGAGAGAATCTAGCAAAGAAAGAGAAGCTCGCGCGGAGGAAAAGAAAGAGAGAGGAGATCCAACCCAAGCTTAGCCCAAATCAGTTCGTTTACGCTTCCAATCCAGTCCCGAATCAAGCTCAACGTGAAGAGGAAGAAAGTGATTCCGTAGGGAAGAAATCAGGTGAGTTGTTTAAGTTGAAATTGATGATTTAGTTGATGATTGAGTTGACTTCGAAGTAGATTTTATCGCGATTCATTATTAGTTGGTTTTGAGTGAAAATAAGTTGATAAATAAATGGATTTACGTTGATTGGGAGCTTAGAATACTAAGAAAATGTCAAAAAGTTAGAGAGAGACTAAAACGCGCAATAAACTAGTTTAAAGGACAATTTCATAAATTGACCCTTATGGCATCCGTTGAGTGTTTGGACTATCCTAATGAGTTTAATTAGGAGTATTGAAGCTATTAAAAGCGAAAGATTAAGATTAGAAATCAAAATGGAGAGTTGTGCGTAAAAAGGATCATACAGGGACGATTATGTAATTTTGAGTTTCCAGAAGTGACGTGAATGTAAATTTATGTCTCCATATGTTGTGTAGGTGACGAGGGCGCTCGAGGATTGAGATGAGAAGAGTAGGGGCTCCGCACTTGCTATTTTCAGTCATCAGTTTTGTGAGTAAACTTTATTTTAAAAGATTTTAAAAGTATTTAGTATTTCAAATTGATAAGTTTGATTTAATAAATAATTGCATGAGTTTATTTTAAATGTGTTGATATAAGCATGAATTTAGAGCTTAAAATGATGCTATTTTGTGTTTTTGCACTTACCAAAGATGTTTTAATGTTTAATGCATTGAGAAAATGAGTTTTAGTGCTCATTGCACTCACAAATCAGATTTTAGTGCGTTATGCACCCAGAAAAAGGATTTGTGCTTTTGGCACTAGAAAGTTAGAGCAAAAAGAAAAGTGTTTTCAAACCCATAAGTATACCCTCAGAGTACAGATCAGTTTAGACCCGATCGGTCTATCTCACTTCAGTTGGCACAGTTCTGGGAAGGGATAAATTACTAACTTGGGGGGATAAGTGTCAGAGTCTGTCAGGCGAGTCGCCATTACTGATGTGGGGTACTGTTTCGTGTGCTATGGTTAGCGTTGAGAAATTCCGCACATAGCCACGAGATGTCTCAGATTAGGTGAGCTATGGTTAGCGCTGAGAAATTCTGCACATAGCCGCAATAGTACAGATTTAGGGATACTATGGAAATTTTAAAAGATATCTGGAAACAGTTTTAACAAGAGAAATGCATATTTGAGAGAAAAAGAGGTTTTAAAAGTATTATTCAAGTTATTTATGATTTACCGTTGCAAGTTTTGTATTGAAATATGTGGTTGTGCTTATATATGAATTCTATTGTTTAAGTTGATGTTTAAAATATTTAAATTGGAAATGCTTTAAAAACAAAGAATAGTTTTCAAACGTTTTTAGAGGACGACGTTTTGAAAATAAGATTTTCAAAGAAAAGATAAATTATCACTCACTGAGCTTTTAGCTCATTATTTTATGTTTTATATAAAAACCTCCTCAGGTACTCTCAGTAGGTAGCCGATCAGTAGCATTACCTCCAGTGGGCGAGCCAGCGCGACACGACATCATTTAGTAGCTCATTTTGTTTCAGCAGTTATATTTTCATGTAAATATCTTTTGAAATGTATAAGTAATTTGAAAGTTGTAATTATTTGTTTATAACTATTTTTAAACTATTTTTGATTTAAAAGCGGTTTATTAAATGCTGTTTGAATTTTCATAAGTTGATTTAACAATCAAATGCATGATTGAGGCCTACGGGCAACCAGAAGTTGGGTTGGTGATAAATTTTAGTTGAAGTGTTGATATTTTTGTAAACAGGTTTTTCGGGAACGTTAAAAATACAACCGTTATGCTGCCGAAATTTTATTAGAAAAATGAGTTTCGAAAATGAATTTGAAATTGAAATTAAAAATTTTTCCTATGCGTTTTCAGTTTTTAAAGAAAACTCAACCCAACAATGTTTCAAAAAGTATTAAGGAGTTTAGGGTTCGCTCCACGGGTTTCGCTTAGCTCGATGAGTCGGGTCTGAGAGGGATCCGTTGGGGTGCCCGGCGTGACCTACTGGATCAGAGTTAGAGGTATCCGGGTTGGGTCGCGTCAAAGAGAGAGAAAAGAAAGTGAAAATAAGGGGGGCAAGGAAACTGGGTAGCAAAGACCCAGAGTTTCCATACCAAGTGTGACCCGCTTGATATGGAAACTCAGATTCCTTACCGGGCACGACCCAACCGGTAATGAAATTGGGTTATCCATACCGATCAGGTCGCGTCCGGTAAAGAATTTGGATCATCTTTACCGGGCGCGACCGGCCTGGTAAGGTTAATTGGATTATCCATACGGGGCGGGTGACCGCCCGATATGGATAATATTTTTAAATTTTTAAAATTTAAATTATTTTTATCCATAACCCGCCCGGTATGGATAATATTTTTAAATTTTTAAATTTTAAATTATTTTTATCTATAGCCTGCCCGGTATGGATAATCATATCATCCTTACTGGGGCGGGCCTCGCCCGGTAAGGATGATCCGTATTCCTTACCGGGCGTGACTCGCCCGGTAAGGCTTAAGGATTATCTATACCGAGCACGACCCACCCAGTATGGATAACTCGTTTTCAATTTTTTTAAAAATTTAATTTTAGTATCCATACCCGGCCTTTAGTGCCCGGTATGGATACTCCGGAATAGCTGAGCAGTTTTGTTATAGTGAAGCTTTTTGACATTTTTAAAACCATTAAGGGGAAAAATAATGATTCGATAATCGGTAAGAGGGAAAATAAAAATAACTCTTAAATGAAAAGTACAAATTTTTACTTTTCACTAAATATATAATAATTATGAGTAGGGGGGACAAAAATATCAGATTTGATTCAAACCCAAAAGGACCCAATTTGTTTGGGTAGTAAAAATACGATTTGGGGTAGATTTGAGGCAATAACCCCTGACTCGTTCGGGTATCGAGTCAGGTTGGGGCAAAGTTTATTGTTTTAACCCGACCCGATAACTTGGTATGCATGTACATTTAAAAGAAAAAAGGAAAATCTTAACAAACAATTTGACTTATGAAACATTATCTTTTTACCAACTAATGTTTCATTTTTATCCAAAATCCAACAAAAGTTAAATTTAACAGAAAAGTTTTAAAAAAATTAAAAAGAGTTTTTACGCCTGAAATTTTTATTCAAAAATATAATAAAAATTTAAAAACTTAATAAAAAAAAAATTTATTAAAAATAAAAACAAAAGTGATTGTCCATCCAAATCCACCAACCATGAACATTTAACCTTCAACTGTAAAAAAACAACATGTATGAACAATATATCCTCATCAACATTCAACACTATCATTATTCATTTAACACCTTCATCATCCCATTGTTGGAAGCCATTGCCCCACCTTTTTCTTTTTCTTTCCCACCACACCCCCCCCCTCCCCCCCTCCCCCGCCTCTCCCCCCTCCTCTCTCTCTCTCTCTCTCACTATTTCTTCCTTCTTCCCATTTCTGGGTTTCCAGCTGCTAGAAATCTAGAAAAAATCCCCCACAGCGTCATTAATTCCCCACAAACCCAAAAATTCCCCATAATCATCATCAATCCCACAAATGCAAAAATCCGCTACAATCATCATCAATTCCACAAACTTCCACCACCAATTGCTCTATAAATCAAAAAAGTAAAATAAAATCCATAAATCTTTAATGAATAAACTGAAAAAAAAAAAACGAATACCTAGGTGGTAGAGACTATTGTCAAATGAACTTAGGTGGTGGAGACCACTATAGAATGAATCGTTCAACGATCTAGTGTGAACCCACTTGGGTTCCTCACCGAATGAACCTAGGTGAGTTTGTACCAGACCTTTAAACCTACCACGTTATAACCATAACATCACCATCATCACCGGCCAGAGGAAAAGAAGAGAGAAAGAGGGAGAGAGAGAGAGAGAGGTGTAATTGAGATAGACCTGAACGTCGAATGCTATGAAGACCCAAATGCCGAATGTTGTCGATCTTCGTCAGAGATAGAGAGAGAAAAAGAAAAGAGGAAAGAGAGAGAGTAAGACAGAGGGAGTTGAGAGGAAAATTTTTTTTTATTGGTCTTATATATTTTTTTATTTTTAAATGAAAATATCTCTTTTTATAATTTTATATTTTAACTACTATTATTTTAATTAAATTTTCATTGTTTTTGTCCTTTTGTCTCTGGAGTCAAACGATCAACAGTATTAACCTAACAGAATCCATGACTGTTAGGAGCATTGTCGTCCTTTCGTATGCCTCCAGGGGAGATTTCGGATATTTATGTTAATGTCAAGTTGTATTTCGGATAAACACTGGGTTGCAAAATTGATATATTATCATACGCATGTTGTTTTTTACATTTTTCCTAAAAGAAAAAAAAAAAGCCTACGCTGGTAACGCCCTCAATGTCTCCTCCAATCCCCCTCACCATTTCCCCTTCAGTCTCCCTCTGGCTCTGCCTCTACTGTGCCAACCTTGACCAGCACGATTTTGGTCTTTGCTGACTCGCGGTGTCGTCTTCGTTGACTCGCTTCTCCTCGACGGTCGCTGTTGGTCATCGCTTCTCCTCGCCAGTTCCGTTGCTTGTCGTCGCCAAGTAATATGGCTTTGTTTTATAATTATTTTATTTTCTTAGTTGTGGATGGTGTTGTTAAGGTATGTCTTTATGTACATTGTTGAGGTATGTGTCTGTTTTTGGCGTTTTTGTGTAGTAGAAGCAAGGGACAAGGCTGTTTGTAGGGAAACTTGATAAGGAGACTCAACAGTTGGGTAGTTTCTAGTGTTGTTTACAATTTGATGTAGGTGCGTTTGTGTTGTTTTTATGATTGTGTACTTCTCCTGTTTTATCTTTATACATATTCTATTGTTATGTTTTTGTTCTCATTTAATTCTTGTTTCATGTTCAACTTTAGTGGGTGTGGATCGAATTCACTTGTTACTTCTGGGGTTTTGATATGTTTGAGTTCTGCTTATGTTTTTTAAGTTGAAGAAAATAGTGTTGTCATGAAAATTTGGCTTTTGTTTGGACTTGTTTCGAGAAAATACAACTTGCGTTTCAGATTTATTTTTTTATTTATTTTTTTATGAATTTTTGTTTTTTAAATTTACCTTGATAAAATGGAACCTAGGTTTGATGTTTTAGTGTGTATACAGCTTGTTTGTTTCATTAAATTCTTTTTAGGACTTGTTTGTTTGTATAAAGCTTGTTTCAGGGGTTTGATGTTGTTGGGTCTGCAGGTTCAGTCATAGATCACTTTGCTCTTTCCTAGTTGTTGGGCAGGTGCAAACTAGTTACTATTTGACCATTCATCAAGTAAAAGATGTTTTGTTGAGTGTAGGGTCTTGGTATGCCACTTGAAGGGATTTTTGGTTCTATTGTTGGTACAGTTGTATTTGTGTAAGCATGGATGGTTTCATGATTGATTTATGGGATAATCCTGAAAAACTTATTGCAGTTTGTAAAAATGTTCATTTTACTACTATGATTTCATATTTATTCAAAATCTCTCTTGATAAAAAAATTAATAGAAAATAATCATTTTATCTTTTATGACTTCGTCATCAATTTGTGACAATTGGTGATATTTTGGTTATTTCACACAATTCCAGGATATTTGAGTGTTTTTATTAATGTTAGGGGGCCTTTTTGGATAGAAATGAAACTAAATGTGGTAAAAAATATATTTTTATAAACTACAACGAGTTTTTTGGAATTATCCCTTGATTTATTCATATCATGGATTAGTTATTGGTCTTTTAAGACTTAATCATAAAGAACCTTAAGTGACATATAAAATGAATGATTTTTGGATTCAATATTATGGGTTTGATGTGTACTTTTGTGTCTTCTTGACTTCCTATCAAAGACCTAACACTGTAATCATAGGAAATGTTTATTTTTTGTTTGTATAGTCGTTTTTTTTTTTTTTTTTAATATTACTGATGTGATTTGTTAGAAACTATACTGGGTTTAACAGATTGAGTTTGGGGCAAGCTGTTTCAATCGGGTTCAGATTTGGGATGGAAAGTGGTGTCTTGTTTAGGGGTTTAGGGCATCCCACCAAAAATCTAGGTCGAATTTGGGATGGGCCAATCAGGCTCCGATCCGCCTGTTGCCATCCCTAATTGTGAGAGAATGCAAATTAGAAATATATAATATTGGAGGAAAAAATTTAAAAAGTAGTAAACTCAAATCTAATTTGATATTGTTTCATTAAGTAGAATGTATATATATATATATATATATATATACATACATACACACACAAACACACTTTTAAAATTTAGTCATTTTAAGACCTATTTGAGTAATTCTTAAAAAAAGATTGTCCAAAATTGTTTTTAGGTGTTTTGACAATTTGGCCATGGCTTATTAGGAGGTGTAATCTCGTCACTTAACGCTAATATAGGGGTCGAGGGCAATGTTTCCTCATACACATTAGTTGAGTAGGCTTTACCCTATATTGAAGATGAACCATGGAGGCCATTAAAAATGTGGCTTCAATTGTTTTAATATTTATATATATAAAATAATTTAATAATCTATTATTATTATTATTTTATTAAATTTATTCTAATATTTTATTTAAGAGTAATACTAACTTTTTAAAACTTTTTGCCTAAATCTATACTCAATATGAGTTATCAATGTTATATCAATAATGAGATAATGTGATACTTGATGTAATATTGATAACTTATATATCAATTTATCTTGACATAAGGTTAGGTAAAAAATTTAGAAAACATACATTACTTTTCTTTTAATTGTAAAGATAGTTTAAACCCTTTATTATTTAAATAAGGATTATATTATTTTATTAGAACTGACTATATTCTTAGCATGAAAAATATATTCATGAAAATTAAAAATTTAAAAGATAAAGAAAAATAGATTCATAAAAATTAAAAAAAATAATCAATATAAAAAATTAGTAATTTAAAGTAAACTTGCTTCTCATATAACTATCTTCCAACATTACATTATCTAGTAGGATAGTTGTTCCCCTTAAAAGAAAGCGAGATTTTCAACAAAAAGGTTGAAATCAGTTAAGTGCAGGGAGCAGACTATCGAAAACGATTTTGGGCTTTAGTCAAATTATGTCAAAAAGTAGGGAAGGAATGCATATTCTCCCAATTAAAAGGTGTGCCTGATAAGATATGAAAATTTTCTCACTTTTTCAAAATTCACATAACGTGTACCTTGCCTTGCCTATAGTTGACTTTATTAGAGTTAACGGTTTGACTAACCGTTTCAAATGAAAAGACTTAAATGCCCCTAACTTTAAAATTTGAGAGAAAAGCATAAATAACCCTAATTTTTATTATTATTAAATTAATTATTAAAGTAAGTTATAAATAAAAATAAAAAATTTAGAAAAAAAATAATGAAGACCAAGGTACTACTTGGTTCATATATAATGAATTTAACTAACTAATTGATTTGGGTAAGATTAGCTAATAAAATTTTTGAATAACATTCAAAACCCTTGGATTGGATACTAGATTCTTCAATAACTATTCTTGAAATCAATCTAAGAGTTGTTAATGAAAAATCTGATTTGGGTAATCTTTCCTAAACTATTAAGTTAGTCAAACCATATATATATTGAAAATCTGGGTTGATATCAAAGCCTAGATCTTCTAAACAAAGAATCATAAAAAAATAAAAAATAAAAAACTTCTCTCTCTCCTCGTTACTCACTTCTCTTTTTCTCTTTTGTCTACTCTCTTGATTTGGATTTTGGTGCAACTAGATTATTGAATTGGGTGTCTAGGGTTTACATATGAATTGGTTGAATTGATTGGTTGTTTTGTTTTGTTGTTTTTCATACTAGATTGAAGTTAAAGTCTAGTTTGATTGAAAAGAAAAAAAAATTTGAGTCTTGGACTAAGTCTGGTTGGATTGAGTTTTGAAAAAAAAAGAGAATTTCGTTCCTTTTTTTTTTTTTTAATCAAGATGTTGAATTTGGTTTGTAGAAGATGATTTTTCTTGGGAAGATGTTCCAAAGTAAAAAATTTGTTTTGGTAGATAATAATGTAGTAGAAGATGATTTTCTTTCAGTTTTGTAGAAAATAAGATTGAAAATGATAGTGTCGAAGATGATGATAAAAAAAATCATAATTTATTTTAAATAGTAACAATATTATTTATTTAAATCTCTTTGATTTAATATGATATGTCAAGTTATTATTAGATGTACTAATTTTTAAATAAAAAGACATTTATACCCTTATCACGGTAAGATCCAATTTAACAAACGGTGGTCAATATGGTCACACAAGTAAATAAGTGGTTTAAAAAATGCGTGATATAGCAATATTTTCCTTTTTCAGGGTACTTGCGAGTAATTCCTCATTAAATAAGTCAAGCATCAGCCTTTTTGGAGCCTTAAGTTGGGAACGAGGAAATTTTCAGTGGAAAAGAAAGAAGAAAAATGGCGCCAATGTTGCAGAGCTCACAACCATGGGTTGAAAAATAGTAAATCATCCTTCTCTTACATCAAATAATCATCTTCCTATCCGCTTGTTTGTATTAGTATTTATAAATTCGAAAGGGTTATTGTGATTTGGGTTCAATTATTATGCAGTCGACCAAAGCAAGTGAAGGATGTGGCTCACCAGGACGAGGTGGTTCGTGTCCTCACAAACACTCTCGAGACAACCAATGTAACTTGTTCACTTTGCGACTTTCAACTTCCTTCTCCTTATTATTATCGTTAGACTTGAAACCCTAATGTTGATTTCTTAAACTTTCTGTTTCAAGTGTCCACACATGCTCTTTTATGGTCCACCTGGAACTGGAAAAACCACCACCGCCCTCGCCATTGCCCACCAGCTTTTCGGGTAGACTTCTACTCTTTATTATTCTTTTTGCTCGTAAGATTGATTGCTTCTGAATAATTATGGTTTTTTGTTATATTGTTTCAAGTAATATAAAATAGCTGGTTAGATGCATAATTGTATGCAGGATAATTTTAAATTATTATTATTATTATTATTTTTGTTTCTATTTTTGTTTCAACTTTTAACCTTTGATTTGGAAGAAGTGGTATCGAGTTCAAAAGTTGTTTCAGACTAATGAAACTAAAGTAAAATGAATATACATTGATTATTTAGATATGGGGTCATACTACTTTGTTGGAACAATAATATTGTTGGACTATCCGTCCGTTGTCTTTTATTATTATTATTATTATTATTATTATTATTATTATTATTTATATAATCTAACTACAGTTATTCAGTCTAACAACATTACTGTTCCGACAAAGTAGCCATACCCTAGAAATGGAGCTTTTATTATGTTGTAATATAGTGGCATGCAGATAACTATTCTAAAAGCTTCGACTGAAATTTGTTACACTACGTAGTTGGATTTCCAGAACAAAAGGGTGTAACAGTTCAAAGTTTCTACTTCCTCATACTAAATAACAAACAATCGAGTTATATCATGTTTGTTAGGATGAAAATCTAAATGTGCAATAGGAGATAGCGATCCCAAATTTTTCTAAAGAAGATTACCATCAAGTCTATCTACCTCTAAGTTTCCATGGCAGAGTGCATAGAAAAGTTTTTACTGAAGGTTTACTACAAATCATCCATTTAGACACATAGCTGCCGAAGCAGTGACGTGTTTTTTGAAAAATGAAGAACATAAATCACTAATTACTTTCTGGTATGTTTATTGAAAAATCTTGACATCTGATTATTGCTTATTGCCTATTGGAGCAATGTTTTGAAAATGAGGATCATATATTGACCTGTAACTTCTGGGGTATGAAAATTGGAACAATAGTACAGTTAAGAGGATTAGTTTTTCTGATTGTCCTGCCTTGATGGGCAGCTTGAAGTTTAAATCATCATTGTACCTTGTCTCTAGACACTTGATCCAATACCATCGGATTTCTGACCTTTTTATCCAATATGGATGGATCGGTTCATTTATATTTATAAATACATTGCAAGATATTAAATAGTGGATTCTGACACTTGTTTGCCTGATAAATATATTATTTCACTTGAAAACATGCTTAGGACATTGGTTGTATTGGTGTGTCTAATTTAATTACAATGCTTACAGACCTGAACTCTACAAGTCTAGAGTGTTGGAGCTGAATGCAAGTGATGACCGTGGAATCAATGTTGTACGTACAAAGATTAAAGACTTTGCTGCTGTAGCTGTCGGTTCTACCCAGCGTCAAGGGTATACATGTTTCAATCTTTTATTTATTTCTCTTCCTACAAATTTTTGCTCCTTTACTTGATTATCCATTGTTTATTCTATGGTTCTATTCACAGTGGTTACCCTTGTCCTCCATATAAGATTATTGTCTTAGATGAGGCAGATTCAATGACCGAAGATGCTCAGGCAAGTTTGCTCCTATTTTCTTGGTATTATTTTATATTTTTGCTATGGAGTTCTTATAATCCAAACATAATTTTACAGAACGCTCTGAGACGTACAATGGAAACTTACTCCAAAGTTACAAGATTCTTTTTTATATGCAATTACATCAGCAGGTTAACCTTTCTTCCACCCATTTGGAATTTTGATAATTATTTTTCAGTTTCTTCTTGTTACATTTTCTTTAGCAATGTGATTATGTTCAATTGATTTCTCTTTTCTTTTTGACTTCTTGGGGAACGTGAATGGACATTGCATGAATATTAGTGGTACTGTGAATGTAAATTATTACCTGATTTACATCTGATGTCATGAAATGCTATTTCAAGGTCTTTGAGTTAAGATGTGTGAAGTGGTTCTTAGATAAGTTAAGATTACAACCTTAATTCTTTTACATAGAAACCACAGGTATGCATGTACCACTTAAACTCTCTACTTCGACATCATGTCAGTCTTCCAGGTTTAAAATATTGCATATGATTTTTAATTACACATTTAATTTTTTAACTACAAACTAAACTGTCCCTAGTGATACATATGTTCAGATTCATACAATATCATCAAGCTTTTGATTTGTTTTCGGTTTTGTGCGGAAACCAATTATCAGGACTGGCTCAACTGATTTGTCTCTAAGATAAAGAATTGATGAACTAATTCATTCATGTTCCAAAGATAAGGTCTCACAAATATACATGGCTTGCTGTGGATAGTAACTAAATGCGATAACTCTGTTGGACAAGAAATATTGGGTTGCATAAACATTCAACCCCAAGGAGTTTACAAATAGCTCATGTTTCATTAGGAATTTTCAAAATGTTCGAGACCATCTTTTATGTATATTATCCTAAAGCTATTCTACTAAGATGTACACACACACACACACACTGTTACGAATGCATTCATAGGAATGAAATACAGCAGAAGGAATGCCATGATGGCATAATCTTTTCCATTAGTTCCTTGATTCTAGGACTATCTTTTCAATTATTTCCTTTTTGTTAAAAGTCTTAATTGGTATTTTGGTTTCCTTTATTTGTTATTTTATTTCCTTATATGTTTAGAGTTTTGTTTTGGTAGTTGCTCCAATTCATGAATTAGGGAATTGGCAACAAATAAATTGTTTCCTTGTTTTAAGCCATTCTCTTCCTATATAAGAGATGACCATGAAATAAAAGAATTCATTGAGAGTTTGCAATAAAAAGTTTAAGGAGAGTTTTTGGGTGGTTTCTTAAGAACAAACACCCAGTTTACCTTTCAAAATAGGTTCTTCCAAGAAAAACAGGAACGTGAACAAAGGGAATCAAGAAGATTTCCTTGTGAATCGACCTGTGATGAGATCATATTCACGGGACCATAACACACACACACACACACACAGAACAGCATGTTACAATACAAACATTTATGACTTTTTTCATCTTAAGCAGTTCTGCCATTATACTTGAATGTTGATTTTAGATAATAGGTTCCTTTACTGAAGTCCATACGAAACACCTGGAACGTGCAATTTAGTCAAACGAGGACAACTTATTAGGTAGGAGCTTGAACATGTTCTCATAAATAGGGTTTTCTGTGATCTTATCTGAAAGGAAGCATATATGTTATAGAATGAGATTGATAATGCAGTATTTTATAATTTATATGTTGAGCATAATGCTTGAACTTCATAATTTTCAGGACGTCTTATTTTATTTGATTTTGTAGGATCATAGAGCCTCTTGCTTCAAGATGTGCAAAGTTCAGGTTCAGGCCACTTTCTGAAGAAGTTATGAGTAGCCGCATCATGCACATCTGTAAGGAAGAAGGACTCAACCTTGATGCAGAGGTGTGGATCAAATAGCTTCTATCTTTTCTCAGAAACAATGGTTTTTGTGTCAGTGTTTCTTACATTGTTTAGTTTTTGACATCTGTATATGAAATATATCATTGTAGGCTCTGTCAACCTTAAGTTATATTTCACAAGGCGATCTTCGCAGGGCTATTACTTATTTGCAGGTAAGGGGTAGCTTGTTCAATCTTTTTTTCGTTAACTTGTGATTGCCACGATTTTTTGGATGGAGAGTAGTAGAAGGTAATCATATGTTACTGCACATTAAAAGATGGTATATTGAATTGATTGGAAATCCAAATCAATTGTGACTATTGCACTTTCATTAACTTAAAAGAGCTTCTGCGTCGATTTTGGTCCAGGTTACAAGGACATCAATGGTTCTAGGGGCCTTAAAATTTTGTGTTGCAACTTGGACTTAATTGAAATTTAACTATAGTAAAAATTTAGAGTGTTCAAACTTCAAACAATAACTTAATTTCTTGGATTTGTTTTTCTTACTTTGTTGAGATTAGTGGAGAAACTGGTAGCTTATGTCAGTTGTGTTTTCCTCTAATTGATACTAGCACTAAGATAATGCCACCCTTTGGGATGTAAGATTGAATCATCATGCTAGTCGGGAGTTAAACTTAGTGATGCTGTTGATACGTTGTTTTGTTGGTGTTATAGTATTTCGTGCCTAGATCTTGTATAGGCTTTAACGTAGACAGTCTTGGTAAAACCAAGTTTGCTTCTTAAAATTTCTTTTAAATGTGCACTTTTTCACTTTGATTCACAGTAAATGTTCTGTAATGAAGCTCATGTCAAGTCTTATCATGAAATATTGCAGGGAGCGGCTCGTTTATTTGGATCATCAATTTCTTCCACGGATCTAATTAGTGTGTCTGGGGTGAGTTGTATCTTAATGGATTTTCAAATGCTTTATTTGTTTTGACAACATATCTTTTGGAAAGTTCTAGTCTTTTTACTCAGAGATTCTGCAGCATATGTGAATCACACTTTTGTAGGTTATTTTAACCTATCATCTTGCAACCTTGGTGGGTAGATGTAAGACAGATTGTTATGAAGGGCAAGGAATTTTGATTTTTGAGCATATAAATGGGTGTTTATTTGAGTTTCTTTATTGAAGTTTTATCTCGAAGCCCGACCATGTGTTCTTTATGTGGTTGAAGTTTAGCTGTGTTTAATATGATTAAGATACGTGTGAAATATGCTTATAACTCAATAGCAATCAGATAACATAATAGCACTGCTGCAATTTGATGACATTTTATTTTGCTTTAGAGTCCCTTTCTTGTCTGGACTAATTATGTTTCTATTTCTAGGTCATCCCACAAGATGTTGTTGAGACACTTTTTACTTCATGCAGAAGTGGTGATTTTGATTTGGCTAACAAGGAAGTTAATAACATTATTGCAGAGGGATATCCGGTTTCTCTGTTTCTTTCTCAGGTCCCATTTCTGCTTTGTGTATGAATAATATATCAGTCTGGTCAACGTTGAGATATTTTTAACTGATAATGTTTCTTTCAGTTATTTGATGTAGTTGTCGAAGCAGAAGATGTATCTGATGAGCAGAAGGCTCGAATATGCAAACGTTTAGCTGAAGCTGACAAGGTTACCTTCTTATAAAACTATTTATTCTGCTATGACCCCGCTTTAAGTTATTTGCCTCAGAGTTTGGTGCCAGTTTTATAGTTATAGTTAAATTTGAAATTCTGTTTGTAATATTATGTATGGTCTTTCTGTCTCTCAATATAGATTGTATTACTTTCAGGCGGTACTCAAATTAATACACATTGAATAGTCTCTTCTTAATATTCTCTTTCAAAAAAATCTGAGGATTATTCAGTGATCTGTTAGCTGTTTATCAATTGATAATTTCCTTTCATAGTTTTTCTTTTATTATTTTATTTTGAAGCAATTGAGCGTAATTCTGACCTTTGCCCCTGGGATTTGCAGTGTCTGGTTGATGGTGCAGATGAGTATCTGCAGCTATTGAATGTGGCCAGTCATGTCATGCGAGCCCTATGTGACATGCCGGAAGAGTTTAATTACGAGAGTTAGGTGACTGAAGACCCAGATAAAGTGCATTAGCTACTTGGATCTTGCAGAAAAGAGTTGCTTAATAGCTGAGAGATTGTCACGACTGCAATAGAAAGCTCTCTTAAGAAAGGGCAAAACAACAGTCAACTGCCCCTTTTTGAATCTCTGGTTTCTTGGTTCTACTAGATTCAATTTATTAATGGCTAGTTCTACTACAAATGTGTAGACTCAGTTTGACTAAAACCAGGGTTCGTCTGTTATGTTCTATTTCAGATTTTAATCTGTTTTATGATTTTTATC
Source organism: Nephelium lappaceum (assembly GCA_021234005.1). NCBI lineage: Eukaryota > Viridiplantae > Streptophyta > Magnoliopsida > Sapindales > Sapindaceae > Nephelium > Nephelium lappaceum. The sequence continues at coordinate 13,796,490 of CM038001.1, read as the reverse complement.
TTAAAAATGTTGCATCTTTTTATTAAACCCATGAAAAGGCTCTAAAGGGAAGCCGTTCACTGACATGCTGATGGTAATTAGATTTATTAGCCATAATTGCAATAACTAGTGGAAGGCAAGACAAATCACTGTTAAAGCTACTCATTTGTCACCATAACATGTCAAAGCGATGATTTCAATCAATTTCAAAATTTAAATATATCTCACGTTTACATAATGAATGTTACCCATTAAACATTGCCATCCTACCGTTGCAACAAGCTTGTCACACCATCAGTGGATGTACACCTTCAAAATCACGGTCAAAACTCGGTAAAATCAACAATCATTTTAAGTGGGGCTTAAATATTTTCAACTTCATGGCAACAAATTGGGGGGTGGGGGGGGCGGCGGGGGGGGAATCCGGGAATCACAAGGCTACTGTAGGTCAAAACTTAGTATAAGTAAGAAAAATGCAATTTTAATTATATAACTATAGTTTATAAAACTTCATTTTTTTTAATTATATTATATTATTGGGATTAGTTCAGAAAATAATCGCGATCGAACTGGATCGAATACTTGTAGTACAGTCCAGAGAATAATTTTCATACGGAAGGGGCAACCCACATCTAGTGAGAGGGCGATCCGCATACGTGGGATAAAAATTCCCACAAATTGTGGGCATGAGGTGTCGAACCCACCTCTTCAAGTGAGAAATGAGTGTGCGGCACATGCTAACCACTACATCGTGGCGGTTTTTGGCAATTTACAAAACTTCATTTGCAATATTAAAACACACCATTTTAGCGTAATTCTAGTGAAACAAACAAATATAGTCGTGTGATATGACCCACAAATAGGATATTAACATGGAAAGCATGGGGAGAAAGACACAAATTGAAAATTGGAAGTAAAAAAGGTAGGCTTGTGATTGTGAATATAATTTTAGTAGACTTTTAAAGGTTTGAATATTGTGGCACAACATTTGTCTGCATCAAGTATGGTGTTGAAAGATAAAGGGCAATTTAGAGAGAGTCAAATACGTAGATGGACCCAATTTACTACATATGGCCCACTAATCCTCACTTGGTGCCTTTAATCCCGCCGATAATAATCATATTTTGTCCCTCCGAACTCCATATGGACCCAAACCCACCACTATATATATAGGCACATCCAGTTGAAGGCAGGGAGAATTAATTTATTAAAGAGCGTCATTTTGTTGGTTATTTTCAGTTATAATGGCCACAGACATAGACGATTCGTTTAAAAAACAGGGTAGTGTTCCTTTCAAGTGGGAGGTCCGACCCGGTGTACCCAAGATCCAACCACTTCAACATAAACAAATACCCAACTTACCTCAACCTTTACCGCGTGATCATCAACCACAAAAGCTAAAACTTAGACCTCCCCCCGCCTGGTTGGAGCCCCATGCTCGGACCCAATCATTTCGGTCCACCCCACGTACCCGCTCTGAGCGTTGGCGGTTCGAGCAATCCACAAGACTCCGACCCGAATGTGTTGCACCTGGGTGCTTCCCATCTCCTTTTCTTAGAAGAAAAGAAAGCAAGAGGAGGGTTAGACTGGAATCGGAATCGGAATCAGAAGGCGGTTATTTTTCAGACTTCGAAACGTTGGGGCGGTGGTCGGTGTCAAGCAGGAGGTCGGTTTCGCAGCTGAGCCTGAATGCATCTCCCGCATCTTCATCTTTCTCGTCTTACAAGTCATCACCCCGCCCCCTCAATGACGCCGAATGGGCTGGCTTCGCTCTTTTTTGATTATATTTTCGTCAGCAGATTTACATGTTAAGAGGAACCCCGCGATTAGTTCTCGCCATGTTACAGAGTTTTCAAATTGTTGAACATGGACATGCGAATTGTGAGCAAGTCTGTTTGTTATTGTAGAATTCAAAGCTCCCAAGTCTAAAGTGTTGTTGACTAAAGGACTTGAAGCTTGTTCATATGCAATGTAATATAAAAAGGCCTCTTCATTTTTCTGCTAGACTTTCGTTAACTGCAACAACTTTTCCTATGAGCTAAAGCGGCTTTTATCATTCCACATGATCCATTGCGCCAAATTTGTTAAGGTGGCATGTGGTATGTTGTATGCTCAATAATGAACGGTAGAAAAGTTTTTATACGCAAAGTCAAAAGAAGAAAAAGGTAATGTTTTAAAAAATTGTTGTGTACATCCAATAAAGTTCAATGATATAGCATATAGATTCGTTTATGATATCGATTATTCTGGTATTTTGAATTTAAACATCAATAATGGTGATGAAAGGTAAATGCAATAAATAATGTCGCATAATTTAAAATTTAGTTCAAAAATCAATCTAGATAACGTAGTTTATTTATCTGTATTTAATTTTTAAATCATGAGATGATGTGATGAATGATATATTAAATATAAGAGTAATATTATATTGTCCAAAACTTTATCTTGATGATATGCTAAGTTAATTCATAGCAATAACATTGATTATGACTTGACATGTTGATAATGTTTTATTTACAAATCCATCTCGTCATTTACAATGAATTTAGATATTGTAACATTGATTTAAAAAAAAAAAAACTTATCACATTGCCTTAATTACTTTTTAGACTAATGTTTTGTGTTATATAACATTAATGGTATGAAATAGCTAAGCTTTCATTTAATAGTTTATCCCATTGAACCAAGCCACCCAAAAAAAAACCAACCTCGTTTTCTCGCAACACTTATTTTTAAAATAATATCTATCTTACTCTATGTGCCCTCTCTCTTTCAAAAAATAACCTTAGGGATTTTTTTTTTTTTTTTTTTTTTTTTTTTGTTTTTCACTTAAAAGGGTGGTGTTATTGATAATCATCAATTATTTTTCTACAATTCGTTTATAATTTTTTTTTTAATAAATGACAATTTTAGTTAAAATTACTAAGATAGACGAAAAAAGTTCTTAAGACAGTACAGACCATTTTTTTTTTTAATTTAATGTTTTCTATCGCTTTGTTGTAATCACAAATCTTAAAACATCTTTTATTTTTTTCTAGAATATTGTTTCAGTTTTCTTTAATTCCAAAGTACTAGAGAAAAATAAATAATTAAAGGCAAACTCTGAAGTGGTGGAGAATTGCTTACAACAAAAACCAAATGATAATGAAGAAATAAGCTTTCAATTAGCTTTAAACTTAATATGTATTTTGTTTTAATTTAAAGAATTTTAAACTATATATTCAGTTGAAATTTCACACCATATGATTTAATATTAATGTCTCTTGTTGAATTGAATTCATTATTTATGCGTACATTGTATTGGAAATTATTGAAATTTGATTGAAATTCCTTTAAAAAAGAATTTCATTATAATTAATGATGAGTAATACTAAAATAAAATAAAGTGAATTTAAAATTTTAAATACATATATATTTTTTAAATAAATTGCCTTTAGAATAAATTGTCAAATGATAAAATGATACTCTTAGAAAAAAAGGAGGTGTCTTCAGCATTTTTATTTTTCGATTTTTATTTCATTTTAAAATTAACTCTATCAATTATTTTTTAAGATAATTGATTATTATTTTTTTGAAATAAATTTTATTTATTAATTGAGCAAGATGCACAAAATCCCCCTGTGGTAAGCATTTAAAGACGCAGAATCAATGTTTAGGTTTGATAACAGCTTAACCCCTAGCTTAACGGTCAAAGTGTGTGATTTCTGACTGTTGACCGTGTCATTGGATAAAAAGACGAAAATGCCCTTATCAGTTTAAGTTAATGTAAATTGCCAACTTTACCCATGAATAAAGACAAAAAAATTTATAGAAATGAGGGGAAGTATGTGGATGCTTTAGCCGCCATCTATACTAGGTTTGTTTAAATTTTTGTAACCTTTTTGTCATTCTCAATTGAAGAAATGACTGGAAAAAAAATTAATAATAATGAAGGGGAAAAAATTTTTGGCCCGTTGGAAATGGGCAACGGTCATATAGGCAACGGTCATATTGCTTTTTGTTCGACATATATAAGCCTGATGAAGGCTAGAAGTTGTGCCTTAAAATTTTCTTCATCTTTGGTGAATCAATTTAACTTCAAGTTTTTGTTTGCCCATGAAATTACTTCTTTTTTTTTTTTTTTTCCTTGTTTTTGCCTTCTTTCAAAAATCAATTTGTGTAGATATTATTTCTCTCCAAACTTGTTACACTTACTGATTCACTCATCATAATCAATTTATTATCAATCATTCCACAAGGTGATGGATGTGTCTTGTGATAGCAATACTGGAAGTGAATGGAGGCATTATCAAGTTCAAGAATAGAAGATGTTTTTATGGACAAAAGGCATCGGTTAAAATTTCAGAATCGTAAAGAAATCCTAACAAATTGTTTTTCAGATGTGAGCATGGGAAATGCAACTACTATTAATTTTGGACACCCGATAATGAAGAATATCAAATGAAGAGGCAAGGAGAGGATGAATCAATAAGTGAGATGCACAATGTAAACAAAAACCATGGTTATGCACCCGAAGAGGAGTTACGATGTATGAGTAGCCATATGGAAAGGAAATTGGAGCAGATAGAAGCACAACTTACACAATCATAGACTCATCAACATCACTACTATAATTTTTAGTTTTGTAACCATGCTTATAGTAATAATGGGTAGGTATTAGAAAGGTTGTAACTATGATTGTAATACTGAAATAGAAATGATATTCATAACTGAGTAATGAAGTTATGCATAAGCAACAAAAGTTTAAACAAGTCTGTACAACATTTGCATTAGTATAACTTAACTGCACAAGTATTTTTTTGTTGTGCATGATAAAAAAAACATGCAAACAAAAACATATATATTGCTTTGCATGATAAAAACATGCAAACAACTGCATAAGTTGCTAAAAACAACCAAAAGCATAACCGCTGCAACAACCAAAAGCATAACAATGCAGCAACCAAGCAAAAACCACCAAAAGCACAACTTATGTAGCAACCAAAAGCATACAGTTTAGGGTGATAAGGTAGTCTAACTGACAGAAACATTATAAAAATTATGCACCAAAAGACAATCTGGTGCACCAAAAAGCACAATAGAAACAAAACATCTTGTTCATACTTATTCAAGGTTGATGAGGTTGAGACTGGTGGAGTTAAGAAGGTTGTGATGATTGAGACGATGGAGGTCCAGTTGGCGTTATGATAACTTGTGAAGGATTTTGTGAACCTTGAGTTGTGAATGAAAGCACATGCAATGGTGGTGTAGTAGATGATGTGGTTTGCTATATGAATGAGAAAAATCAATAATCATCAATCAAATCAGAATGTTAAAAAAAAATAAAGCAACCAAACCGAAAACAAAACAAACCTGAAATCGATTTCTTAACCTAGTGATTGTGGTAGTTGAAGTAGACAGTGTAGCGGAAGAGGTATATGTCTGCATAAATTTACAGTGTTTATTATCTAACTGTCAACCTGTTTGTAAAAAATAATAAAAGATAACATACTTGGTTTTGTTTCCTTTTGCTAGTAGAAGGACCCGGTGATGCAGTTGAGGTGAAAGCCTACAATTACAAGTTAAATAAATCAATGTGTAAACCCATAACAAAGCATGCAATTACAATGAATGAGTGTGTAGATACTTGGTCATGTTTTCTTTTTCCAGTTGAAGGACCCTTTGCTTTGCAATTCCTTACGTTATACCCAACTTGTTGACAAACACTGCACCTCACACCCACTGATCTTTTCACTGGTGCAGGTTCAGTGGCCCCTCTTTTTCTTGACTTTTTTGGTATACCTTTCCTCATTGTCTTCAGTGGTGGTAGCAGTCTTGTTGACTCAACTTGAGGCCACGATCCCTCATTTGGAATGACATGCATGAAATGGACTATAGGTCTTTATGTAAGCCGGTTTCTTATTGTAATCATGAAGATATAATTCAACCTCACCTCTAATCATTGTAATACATGCCATGACATGTTTACAAGGAACCCTAGTGACCCCCTACAGACCGCAACCACACATTCTTTGATCCAAAAGCACAACAAATTGCCTAGTGCGATCAACCACCTCAAACTCCCATTCCCCACATCTGAGAGGATCAAAATACTTAGCTAGTTGTTGGTTTTTTTTGACACAACCTATTGATTTTAGGAGGTATATCACATTCCCAAGTAAGTGCCTTCTCATAACGCTCTCGGATGTGACACATGAACATCTTCCTAATTGTTTCCAACATTGTCAGTATTGGCAGTTCTTTAGACTTATTTAACCAGCTATTAAAACTCTCCACAATGTTATTAGTTATGTGGTCAGTTTTGATGTAGGTATCAAACTCATAAATACTCCATAAGTGTAAGGGTATTTTCATTAAATAATCATGGGCCCTAGATGATTGAGCTTTGATATTTTCCATTGCTTGAGTGAAAGCAGTCTTATTAGAACTCCTAGCAGCTGGCCAATACAAATCCTTCAAATAGTCAAGTTGGTATTTGCTCAACATATTCTACCTAATATGCCAACCACAAAATCTATTTCGATGGTTTGGCCAACAATCATCTAAAGCTAGCTCTATACCCTTTTGACGGTCAGACATGAAACAAATGGTTCTGTTGTCATACTGACCAATGTGATCATATAACAACCTAAGGAACCAAGTCCATGTGCCTCTATTTTCAACCTCACATACCCCAATTGCTAAAGGATAGACACCGAAATTAGCATCCATAGCTATGGCTGACAGAAGTATCGCACCATAAGGCCATTTTAAGTGGCATCCATCTAATCTTATGAATGGTCTACACCCTCCTAAAAATCCCATTTTTTGACAATGAAAGCTGAGGAAAAATCTCTGAAAATGGGCTGGGACATTTGGGTCAGGGTTTAATCTACAGGTAGATGTCCTAGGGTTTGTATGCCTAAGAACATGCCCATATCTAAGTATCTTGTTAAAACTCTCCTTATGATCTTCATTACCTATATTCAAGGTAAAACTCCTAGCCCTGTGCAATGTGTATGCTAGTACCTGTACCCCACATTTCCTAAGGACCATATCTCCTAACACACCAACACTAGTGGAAGAGGTTTGCTTGATCTCTTTCAAAAGTCTTCCCAATCCAATTATTAGTTACTTGGTTGTTTTTAGTAAGAGAGAGACAAGTATGATGATCAGTAATGGATTTCAATTGATAGGTGATCCTATCAAATGTTGGAAACCCACAGACTCTCCAGGGGCAACCCACTGTTTTACACCGATATACTATTCTCCTCCTCTCATTTTTCAATCTTTCCAATCTAAAACCCTCTTGGATTGCATAATCTACTATCACATCTCTGAAATGTTTAAATTTCATAAACAGTTGTTCCCTTTGCAACCTAATTTTCCCATCTTCTCCTACCATAAAAGCTACCCCAGCAGTTCCTTTATAACCATCCTCCTCATCACTACTACTGACCAAAATTGGGCACTCTTTATTAACATCCGATAGGTAATCTTTCTCACTTATGGGTTGGCCAACATTTTCATATTTTATGCCATTACTACTATGGTAATCTTCACTCAACTCCACATCCCTTTCCCTACCATCAAACTCCATATCATCATCACTATTCTCATCACCTTTAGTAGATGGTGAATATGCACTGTCCTCGCTCTCGAACCATATCTATCCTCAGTTGGAACACTTTCTGAATCATAAATCGGGTTGGGCTGGTTCAGCTGGCTATTTAGTGATGGGTTGGGCTAATTGTCAGGTGGAGTTGGATTGACTTCAGTGTTTATGTTGGCTTGATTGTTAGGTAGAGTTGGGTTGGCTTCAGTGTTTGTGTTAGGTTGAGTGTTCATGTTGGGCTGACTGTTTGGGTTGGGTTAGTGATGTGGATCAGGGTATATGGTTTGTAAGGGGAGGTAGTCAACATTAAAATGCATCCTATTAACTCTCCTAACCTCAAGCTCAGTCATCACATCCATTAAATCCCTCTCATTTTCTATTACGATAACCTTATTCAACCATGGAATACGAACCTTTTGGTAAAATCGCTCCCTTATTACAGTTTCAACACCTAAACATTCTAACATGATACTATCCCAAATAAATTTCAAGTTCATTTCATCTGCAATACACCACCCAATTTCAAAAGTCTACCTAAGAAGGTGGCACTTATATAAATTTTGAAATTCCTGCAACAAAAAAAGGCAACCATAGTAACCAAACAGTATATTTCAAGAGTATACATACTAGCCACTTTCAACAGTAACATAAAAGGAATGATATAAAACACCTTCAACAGTAATAGTAACATAAATATTCCATACATAACAAACCAACAAATACATACCTCGACATAGACAAACCAAAACATACATCATAACAAACAAAGGAATGATAAAAAATTCATCAAAATGAACAAAAAGAACAATTTTTTTCCATGTCCAAGTTTTTGATGTCACAAATGATTAACTTTTTTTCCTTTCCAAATCAATATCAATGTTTTCTTTGTAATACAAACTAAACAAGAAAGTTTTTTTTTTTCTTCATAAAAAATCATACAAAATCATACAAGCAGAGAATAAAAACAACATGCTTATTGAAAAAAAAAAATAAAAAAACAACTTGCATGTCGAAAATTAGTAGTTCGAAAGCTTACTACTCATAAAAACAACTTATTAGTAACATTTTTTTCTAGAAATGAAGCGACCCATCACGTACTACAAGTCCAACAACACCCATTGGTTTTCAAGAAAAAAATGTTTCTTTCGCTCATACTGCAAGCTGAACAATTGTTTTCCTCCATGGTGGACAATAGTATGATCAACTAACTCCAACGAAGGAGAAAGTCGATTGGGTTTTGCTTTGCTCTAAAGTTGGTAAGAGTTTTTCTTTAGGTTAGGTCACAAGAAATGGAAAGCACTCAGCCATCAAACAGTGAATGGTATGGTACATGTCAAATGGATGAGTTCGTGTCTTTTCATTTCCTTTTTGTTAATTTTTTATTCTTTTTTATTAAAAAAAAATTTGATTTACATTTAATGTGAGTGACATGTCACAGCTATTCCTTGCAAAGCTGGTTTTCCAAGCACAATGATGAAATTACCCTTCGTTAGACTAATGTGGACTAACAATCACAAACGGCTGGAGGCTAAGCTGTTATAAAACCCAAACATTGACTCTATGTCTTTAAAGGCTTACCTCAGAGGGGTTTTGTGCATTTTTCTCTTATTAATTATTGTTTCTCATTATGATTCCTTAACTTATTTTTAATTTTAATATTTAAAGGGTAAGGGCAATTGTATTTTCTCACAATAACAGTAAAGGGTAATTGTGTTTTTTCGTAAGCTATTGTCAAACACTAGTTTTCCACCAAAAAGTGAACTTGAGTTGTAAGCGGAATGTGGAAAGTGGAACGTTAAATACTGTTGGGTTATCGGGGTATGGGTCTAAGATGACCCAAACCCATGATCCGATCTAATTCAAAGTTTAGATTTGATTAAATAACTGCGTGTAGTTGTGAGCATTTATCAAATTATAACTACTTTTGGCAGTTATATACAAATGTTTAAATAGGCTTTGTTGGATAAGTTTCAAAAGAATTAAAACACTAGGTAAGAATACAAATTGTACAAACATAGAGACCAAAAATAGAGAGTACAGGAGAAGGCAAAGTCATTTTACAATGTGGAAAAGAGGTTTTGATTCCATACAAATAGTGATTAGAATCCGACTAATTGAACAACTCACATTCTCATGGACAATAGATTTGGTTTTTTTTCTTTTTTTCTTCCTTACTGTTAGTTATATATAGAACATGGATAATTTTGTTTTCATTGGTGTCAGAGCCATTGTTGGGTTGTTTGCTGGTGACTACATACCTAAAAACTATTTAGTTGATTAGAACATATGATGAAATTTTATTTTGGATGAAAACCTAAGAAATAGAGATTTGACCTTACACCCTAATTATATGATATCTCATTCAATAGATCTTTGTTTTGTTTGATTCAAAGTTTATATGAAACTAGACTTAGAGACAAATCCATAGAGATTTGAATCGTAATTTTTTATTGAGAAACGAGTGAGATTGAATCAAAATAAATTTGGGGTTGAAATCCTTTTTTTTTTGTTTTTGTTTTTGTTTTATGTTTTTGAAAGATTTCAAGTTGAAATGTTAATTATACTTGCATAATCGGAGAGTGTACTTCACCCCTAATCTAAAAGTAAAAACTAAGGGCAAATTTGGAATTGGGATGAAATTTTGATTAAAGTGGTGGTGATCTGGTCACTGGATGGGATTAGGAAGTCAGCGTGTTCATCCACGTGCCAAGCAGACGTATGATGCAGGCACTACACTAGTCCTACTAGTGTTGTAGCCATGTGGTTAACTCATGGACAACCATGTGTGTGAACACATGGCTTGCTCCATGGCACATACATGTCACTGTTGATGATAGCCACATGTCCATTTTACATGTGACATATGACACTTGACAAAATGTGTGTTGTGACATGGGTTCCTATTTTGATGTTCCCGTATTACATTTGGTCTTTCCCTATTGAGTGAGACTCAAGACACAAGCCTAACGGTCCTTGTTGCATACCTTCATCATGATCCCCTTCTTTATTTCCCCGTTAAGGAGGATGTAGGTTTGCTTACTGTCTTTCATGACAGGCCCTTCTCCCTATAGGCAGCCTGCCCAGTACCCCACGGAAGTCCTCAAGTCGATATCTAATCTGGCTGAAAAATTCTCGTGAAGCAAAGTAGTTTCTTTTCAAAAGCTTTTCTAAATTTTATTTGATTTCGGAAACGTGGGAAAATTTTTCATTTTAATTAACTCAGTTGCAAAACAGTTTTGTAAAAATTTGGACAGCACAATGGTTGTTTTTCTAAATATGTCACCCTGTAAAAGTTTACAAAAATTACACTTCAAAAATCATATTCATTTTCCCCAAACTACCGGGCCTCTAGCCCTCAATTTCTCAATCACAGCGCAACCATTTCAACAAGTTCAATCAAAAAATCAAAATAGACAAGATTCATCTTAAGTAATAACGATCTCAAAACAAAATATATACAAGTGTTATAACTCTGAATAATTTAATTTACAAAACATTATTTTAGAATATATACATTATAATTCACAGCACAACATAATTGATCCATTTAGTCTTGAGAGGGTGTCTCTGCGATAGACGCACCAGTACCTGTACCTGGGGAAGTTTATTTAAAACACAAAAATTTGGATGAGCTACAAAAGCCCAGTGAGTGTCAAGTATTTCTAATCAATTTGCTTTTATAAAATTTCCTCCTTGAAAATGTTATGCTAAAACAGTTTAATGTTATAATGTATAATCATGCTTTCTCTTGGAAATATAAAATCATGCTTTCAATCTGAAATTTAAAATCATAGTTGTGTAATAAACATGTAGCATATATGTGAATCATAAATAAAATTTTATCAAAGTTTCCATTTTTATGTAAGGGGCCGGCTAATCCCCATCTTGGGCCTCGGCTTCGACCCAAATGGATTCGGATGTAACCGCCCCGGTTGCCCCCTTCTTGGGCTTTTCTTTGGGCTTCGGTCTAAAAGGATTCGGGCAACACCCTTGGTGATATGGCGGAATGAAATTCCTACATCGCCCAGGCCGCATTGGGTGGTAGAACGGAATTCCTGCATCGCTCAAGGCACCAATACCGGTAAACGTAACGGAATTCCTGCATCGTCACGTGAAAGCTAGCTCACGAACTAAATATATACCCTGTACATGCAGAGGGTGATAGACTGGACTGGACAACTGACAGAGTTCCAACCCATGTTAGTGACAGATGCCCCGACAATGCCATGCACGCTTAGGGTACTTTGACCGGCCATATCATGATTTACCATAAGGGTGCACTATATATAAAAAACTTTCTTTTCAAAACATGCTGCCTAATATTTATGACTTATATAAAACATTTCCATAACTGATAACTGAGGAAATAAAATTAAAGTAGCGTTATAATGATTCACATATGCAATTTCTGAATTTCGGATCATGCCCTATCGATAAAATTCACATGAAACATTTTAATCATAAATTTTCTAAGCATAACATATTAAATATTTCAAACATGAATTTCTCAAAGCATAACATATATAAAACTCATTTGATTAGAAATAAAAACTTTCGAAAACATTTTAAAGACACTCACCGTTTCCTATCGCGAAACCTATGAGTTCAACCTTTCTTGCTTCCTCGCTACCTACACCATTTGTACACTAATTTAGGCTATTTCGGAATCTCATTTTAAAAGTTTACAAGCTGCTATTTTCATCCACACAAATATACCCACAAGCTGCCATACATTTAACATATACAAGCTGTCCACATTTTTTCTTTAACAATGCATATTCATTTATCGCGTAAAGTTTTCGAATCGTTGTCATTTTATTCAATATGAACTCTTTTTAGCTGCAAATTCATTCCATCTAATTATTTATGCATCCAAGCACTTATAAATTACTTCCAACATGCATAAAATCATGCTAAACCATCCAAAACACATAAAATGGAAACCAAGACAGCTTGCACGTATTATGTCCGTTTCCGTCCGTACGACATCCATATGAATCCTAATTTAGTTCTTTCAATTTCTATAGTTATTCTAGCATCCCAACAACTCAATACCAATACAATTCATCCATTTTCTTCAAGTTTTCACATAGAAAATTACATGGAAATCACATGGAAATTATATAAATATCATGGCAACAATTAACACTCTAAATCTCCAAAATCAAGCTTCCATTTCATTTTCAATTTTTGAGTTAGTAAACTCACCTTGAAAATCACTTGAAACCTCTTGAATAGCTAGTTACCGTGACCCACTAGCTTCTCCCTTTGGGTTCTCCTACTCTCGGCTTCACTTTCTTTCTCAAACTCGTTTGCTTCTTTTGTTCATGTCTCGGTTTGGAATGGCTTTTCTTGTTGTTTGTCTCTCGGTTTCATGGCTTCCTCCTTGTTCTTTTCTCTCAAATGTACGGCATTTGCTCTCATTTCACTTGATTTCAATATGGATGGCAACAAAACTCTCATTTCACGTGAATATCATTTGAAATTGCTTCCCTCACAATTTACGGCACAATCCCATTTCATTTTGCTTTCTCTTCAAACGGCTTATATATACATTGCTTGGAATTGACATTTGCCATTGGATTTCCATTTAATTTCAAACTTGCCATCCATATAAGCTTAACAAATGTCACCATGCATGCATCTCCTTGACAAGTGGCACTCATGCACTAAATCCCCTTGACACGTGGCGTTCATGCACTAAGTCTCCTTGACACGTATCAATCGTGCGCATCTTTTCGTATTTTCGTTTAATACGAGCTTTCCGAAAACATTTCTAACCGGTTACTCCAAGATCTCTTCGAAACTTCCCTTAAATTTTCTGGGACCTATAATCGAATTCCTCTCGTCTTCCCTATAGTCTCCGAAATTCCTAAAAATCATTCTATGTCCTAATTTGGGTTTCCATAATCTTAAAGTTAACTTTAAAATACTTTTTGATATAAATCCGATTTAAAATCCGGATTTCTTTTTTGAAAATATCTTTTAGGATTCTAAAATATCTTTTAAAATTTTTAATATTCACTAGGGACCCCAGTCAAACCATTATTAATATCTGGAACTCTTTCGTAATTCCGACGAGATCCTAAAATATTTCTAATCCACCCATGATTCAACAATTATAAACTTATACTCCTCATATACACATTACTAGATCAATAGAATAATTTTATTCACTTTAAACTTATACACGTGTCCAGAAAGGCACATTACATTTCATATTCGAGGGAAGTTGTTCACGGCCTCCGAAGGAATTTTTGGATGGTATGAGTCAAAGTTTGCAAAGCCTCTTTTATTCCTTCTTGTTGTTTTTCCCGACCTGGGGGTTTGGAACCCCAGTTGGTTCAACTACTACATTGACCAAAAATACACCTTATGCAATCCACCGCTGTTAATTTGCTACAAGGTTAGGGTTGAGCCAATCTTGGTTACGATCCATTTTTTGTTGATTGCTAGCATCAGAAGCATCTATTGTTGAGTCAATTCCTTCATTCATACTAGGGTTAGTGCCCAAAATGCACACTTTTGCCAAGACTACTAGTTTCTTGCATCTGACGCAACCTAGCCATTAGTTAGCAAATCAATAAAAGAAAAAGCAGACTTGATATTAAGGTTGATAGAGCTAGAGTTTTGGCCTTTCCTCTTGCAATTGATGTAAAAAATCAGTCAACATCCAGATTAATGTAAAAATGATAAATAGTGTGAAATTCAGGCAGTTAAACGAAATTTGATAACAGTGTTAATATGATAAAAAATAATATAACAAACAAAAATAAATACAGTAAAGTAATAGATATGTAAGAGAGAGAGAGAGAGAGAGAGAGAGAGAGAGAGAGAGATAAAGGAGGCAAGTGGGATTTTAATATGGTTCGACTTAAAAGATAAATTTTATGTCTACGGTTATGTTATTGTTGAGAGGAAGCAGGGTTTAGTAGAGTTTTCGCTAGGAGAGGGGATGCCAATGAGTGTATCAGAGCTCTTTCAAGATGTAAGCAGACTTGCAAGGATGTCTCATGCTCGTTGTACATACGAATGACCTTTAGGGTTTCTTGTTTACATACAATTTGGTTACTATAGTATAGAAAATGCTAAGATGTTTCTTTCCTATTTTGCATGAAACTATATTAAAAACTTATATACTAAATCAAACTATAATTAATTATGTCTATATTTGACTTGCAATGCAATTCTGGCAAATTCTCATTCGAAGAGATCTTTTATGAATTATAGGAATCTTCCTGTTTGATAAAGTTATTTTCCTTTTTCTGGAGATCAATTAAAATCAGAAAATAAACTAACTTTTGCTAATTAGTAGAAAATTTTCTATTTTTGGGTCTTTCCCATTATTAAGGAAGTAGCAAGCTGAGGACGTATCACGAGTTATTCTATGACTGTGACCTTAAGTCATGCCTTATTCAAACTCCTTAACTTGAGCATATTCACTATCTTGGCATGACTGAACTTGTTTAGTGTTCTTGTTATCGTGGCATTTTGCTTTGGGTCAAAGTGTGATGGGTTTTGTACTGCTCTATTTTTCATATGGGCTTTTGGGCTTGTTAGCCTATAAGGCTTTTGTTGGGTTTTTGGTCCTAGTGTTATTTTTTGACACAACAAAATACGAAAGTGAATAGAAAGATTTGATGAATTTTATTTCATTCATATATTTAAATGTTGATAAATTGTAATTTGGAATTATAATTGTAAATATATGGAATAGTGAAGGATCATGCACATTATTTTTTAGGGATTAAATATGCTTGAACAAATAAAATTAGTTAAATCTAGGACTTGATAATAAATAAGTTTTAATATCTTGTAAAATAGTGCAATTAAGATTTGAAAACCAAACACCGTTAGATATATTGTTTGTTCATAGGCCACATGTGTCTGTATGTATGCCGTAACACTTTTTTATGAAAAAGTTACTAATATTTTCTTTGTGAGTTATGTTTAACTCATTTTGTGTGAATGGAAGATTTTAGGTTATTTGGTTATGAGTTGGGTCCACCCAAGATGACCTAAACCCATGACCTGATCCAATTCAAAGTTTAGATTTGATTAAACAACTACTTATGCAGTTGTGAGTAGTTATCAAATTATGATTGTTTTTCACAATTATATACGTATGTTTAAATAGGCTTGATTGGATAAATTTTAAAAGAATTGAACCATTAGGCAAGAAATAGAATGTACAAGTACTGAGACAAAAAGCAAAGAATACAAGGAAGGCAAAGTCATTTTACACTGTAGAAAAGAGGTCTTGATTTCGTACGAAAGGCGACTAGAATCTGATAAGTTGAACAACTCATATTCTCAAGGACAATGAGTTTTTTTTCCCCCTTTAATATCAATTATATACATACATGGATATATATATATATATTTTGATATTACATCTTCAGACATTAGGCTAGATATCAATCGGGATCTACCCCCAGAATCAGGAAAAGACTACCCACAAACAAGTGGAAAAATAGTCACACCAGGTGAGGATTGAACTTTGCCAAAGAGAAGCAAGTGGGGTGCACCTTCTACTAGGGTACCCACCATCCTCACATGGATAATTTTGTTTTCAAATACTTTTCCCAATATACTCTTTTAATATATTTTTCATTCAATGCATGATTATACATTTTTATACTAATAGAATTTGGCTACCTAATCCAACCACTAGCATTACCCATAAATTATAGCTCTTGGATTTGCTTCAATAATTATCTTTATAACCAATTTAAGGGTTACAATTGATAGATAATGTTTATGGCTGGATAAGGTAGCTAAACCCATACTATTATTATACTTTTAAACAAAAAAACTTATCGCAATTTTTACATTTTGTACATATAAGAACTAGGAAGTATTTAGCATTCCACATAAGGAAATGATGGGGGTGGTAAGAATTGAAGATGCAACTATAGCTGAGTCGAGCTAAGACATGATGTCAAGCTAAGACATGTGATCCAGTTGAGTCACAAAGCCAAGTTGAGCCATGATTTTGAGTTGAGTCATAAAGTTAAGCCAAGCCATGATCTTGAGCCAACCTTTGATACCAAGCCCAGCGATGAAACCAAGCCTTCATTCAAGTAAAAGCCAAGCGATTCGACTTGTGAAGCGAAGCCCAGCAACTACCCCAATAGTTACTTCTAAGGCATACACAAGTCGAACAATTTAAGTCTCTTGGTGTGTAGCTACAATGGCAACTACACCACTCGTGACCTTGCTGGTCATGAGTTCAACACCCATGCCATGACAAAGGGTGGCTAGTTTCCTCCCACCTTATGAGTGAGTTACTCTCTGGGCTACGCCACCAATGTTCTATACCGCTTGGTCTCAGTTGTCCTCTGACCTAGTCCTAATAATAATAATAATAATAATAACAAAAACAATTTAAAATGAAGGAATTGCACAATACCCCCTCGAGATATGCCTAAAAACACACGGAAACATATTTACTTTTTCATTACATAACACCCTAGTCTATTAGTCAAATTCAGTTAGGGTTAGTCAACTTAAGGGTAATTTCATCTTTTATCATTTTTATTTTTATTTAAAATTTAAAATTATAAAAAATAAATAAAACACCTGTTTATGAACCCATCTTCAACATCAAACACCTATTCTCAATAAACCCAAAAAAATAAATCCAAAAACAATTCTTCATAAACCTATCTTCAACATCATCATCATCAAGAACCCTATCAAGAAGCTAGAAACACCTTCTTCATCAACCCGTCTTCAGCATTAAATGCATGTTCTTAATAAACTCGACTCATCAATTTCAAAAATAAATAAATAAATAAACTCAGATCATCATCACCATCAAAACAAACACATACATCATCATCATCACCACCATTAAACACTTGGGACATTTTAGTCTCCTGTTCACCTTCAACATTAAACATATACACTGCCAAACTAACCCAGACCGATCATTTTCGATTGAACTCGCGAGAAAGACCTTAATTTCTGGCTCTCCATCATGCGATAGACCTAGAAATTTGGGTCTTCCTCGCGGTGAGAAAGTTGGAGGAGCGGTGACAGAGTTGGGGGAGATGTTGGTTTGGTTTGCAACGGTGGAGTTGGATAAGTGGGGAGAGCAGGGAGAGAGGGAGAAGTGGAAGGAGAGAGATAGATCAGATGATGGAGAAAGAGAAGGAGGAGTAATGATAGAGTTTGGTCTACGACGTACCTGGACACCGTTCGTGAAGGTGGCGCCGACGACGAGAAAAATGGTGAGAGTGAGCGGTGAGAGAAGAGAGAGAATAAAAAGAAGAAAAAAAAGAAGAAGATGATGATGATGACTTGGGGGGAGGGGGTGTAATGGTCATTTGATCAAAATTTGTAATAAATCGTTAAAGTTAATGGAAGTCAACTAACGGTGTAGGGGGTTTGGTATAAATGTGTTTTCATTTGTTTTTTAGGGAAACTTTAGAGGATGTTGTGCAGTTCCTTCATTTAAAATTTGAAGATGAAAACCTCTTACCTCCACAATCACCTGAGCTGGAGTGAATGAGGATGTGGTCGAAACCTCTCAACTCCAAAACCAAGCACATTTGCTTGCTACACCATCTGCTACCCATTATGCTAAAAGACATGGCATTCGATGCTAAACTCGCAGTTTCAACGACCGCAACACACCACCTATTCACAGTCGACTCAGTTTCTGATGTCCTCAAATCCATCCCCAGATTCTTCTTTCAGTCCCCTCGCTCTATCGGCCGCCAAAAGGGTTTTCGACATCGAACCCCTTTGAAGCAACGAAACCTTAACACTGAAAACTTAAGTATCCGCAATAACCTACTCGTTCTTGGCCCTGCAGCCTACAGAGACCCGCAAATGGTCGCTCTTGGTCTCAACAAAGCCATGCAATTCTACTACTGGGTCGAATGTTTTTTCGGTTTTCATCACACCGAGTATACTTGTAGAGAGATGGGCATTGTACTAGCTAGAGGAAATAACACAAAGGGTCTTTGGGTTTTTCTCAAACAAATGTCAAGAAGACCAGATTCTCAGCTGGTGACCACTGCGACCATCACCTGTTTGGTGAAAGTTCTAGGTGAACAAGGCCTTGTCAATGAAGCATTGGCTACGTTTTATCGGATGAAGCAATTTCATTGCAAACCTGATGTTTGTGCCTATAATGTGCTTATTAATGCTCTTTGTCGAGTTGGCAACTTTAACAAGGCTAGATTTTTGTTTCAACAAATGGACTTGCCGGGCTTTAGGTGTCCCCCTGATATATATACTTATACTATATTGATTGCTTCTTATTGTAAGTATAGTATGCAGACTGGTTGTAGAAAAGCTATTAGGAGAAGATTGTGGGAGGCCAATCACTTGTTTCGTATTATGCTGTTTAAGGGTTTTGTTCCCGATATTGTGACTTATAATTGTTTGATTGATGGTTGTTGCAAGACTTACAGAATTGAGAGGGCTTTGGAACTTTTGATGACATGGTTAAAAGGGGTTGTGTCCCGAACCGGGTTACATACAATTCTTTTATTAGGTACTATAGTGCTGTTAATGAGATTGATAAGGCTGTTGACATGATGAGGAGGATGCAAAAGATGAATCATGGGGTACCCACTTCAAGTTCATATACTCCGATTATACACGCTTTGTGTGAAGCTGGGAGGGTGTTTGAGGCCAAAAATTTCCTGGTAGAGTTGGTTGATGGTGGTTCAATTCCTAGAGAATACACATTCAAGTTAGTTTGTGATGCGCTAGATGCAGCAAGGGAGTCTAGTCTGGTTAATGACGAACTGCATGATAGAATAAGGGAGGGTATAGCGAACAGGTTTCGACAAGTGGCACAGGTGAAACCGATTATGACCGGCAAAATGTTATTATAGTTTCAGGCAAGTAAGCTAATGTTATCATTCAAGCAGCACCATTTGGGTTCCGAAGTTAATTAAAAAGTACGTAATGTGTAGAATCTCCACTGACAGCAGTTAATCTTAGTTTTTGGGATTTTGTCAGGTCAAGGCAGTCCATTTGCTGTAGGGAATTATAATCTAGAAGATGACATGACAGATTGATTTATTGGATTCAAAGAAAAAGAAAGAATCTTTTGTTATAGGTTTGATTATGACAAACTTGTTGTTTATGAATGCTTCAGCCAGTTAGTTTCTTCTTCCACATAAACATGTCCTACTTTGGTCTGATCAAAATGTTTTCAGTGCCTCTAGCAATCTTGTAATATGTGTTCTGATCAACTTGAAGGTTTCCTTTGTTGCTCATCACACCTTATATAGGGTAAACAACATGAATCGATTAATTAAAACGCTTATAAGCACCTAAATCGAAGCCTTTTGTGTTTCTCTTGATGTGGCTTTTCTTGTCATATCTGTTGAGCACGTCCTGTCTTATGGCGTTGTGTTGAGAGTGCATGTCAGTTGAGTGATGCAAGTGGCTGCTGTGGACATTTTACTGTTGAATGTGGTAGGTTATTGCATTTGTAAATGCTTAAACATCTTCTTTTTTTTTTTTTTTTTTTTTTTTTTTTTAATCTTTTATTAAAACTCTGCATATTCATAATTTTCTTGTTAATGATAAAGTTAAATTTAATATGCTAATTTAGCACGATCAAATTACTGTCTCTTTTTCTATTTGGACCTTAGTTAAATTAACTGGCATTAACTTGTAAGTTGTATATCTATGCAGTGGACCAACTGTTCATGTATCTGCAATTTCTCTGTAAAGCATATCATACTAAACCGTAACTCATTGGAAATGATGTTTATGTAGGTTCTAGCAGTGAGGAGAATAAGATTTAAACCAGCTTTATGTTATTATACTTGCATGTTTCAACTGCAAAGCAATATTTGTCCTTTTGAATGGTATGTCCAGATTCTTTCAGGGTACTGGGTTAGGATTAGAGCAAATAAGTGCTGTATGACTAGTTATAGGTGTTATGACTGTTGTTGCCTTCAATATGTGCAGGAAAGTCACTAGTGGTTCCACTCCCTAGCAAGCTCAAGGGTTAAACAACTGGATTATGGTATTACTAGATGCTTTTTTTTCACATTACTATTGATTTTTTTTGTCGTTTTTCTCTGAATCCTAGCTGCCAATAAATGAAAACAGTAGGAGAAAAAGAAAAAAAAATTTACTAATTTCCAATATCACATAAGTTAGCAGGTAGTCTTCTTAAAACACAATGCTCCGTTTGATGTATTTAGAGTTCTTTAGCAAGTTTACTCTGATTTATTTCTTTTATAGATGTTAATATTTATCTTGTCAAGTATTGATTGGAAGGAGGTAGGAAACACTTCAATGACAGGCTCTTTTGGGGCACTTTACAGAATATTTCATATGTTGAACTTGCCCATGTTGAGCTCAATAAAAAATCCCTTCCCCACCACCCTGTTTCAATGATACTGCTTGGTACTAGCCAGTCAAAATTCTCAAAAGGTCATTTGAAAAGCTGCTCAGGCTAAAGTGCTAGGTGTTTCATGATATCATTCAGGTGTCAGTCTTGGTTGTAATGACATTACCAGGTGGGCTGGCTCACCTCTGCACTGTGTAAGCTAGCCATGCTTCTGCAGTGGTAGAAAGTGTCGTAGTATATTTTTATTTTATTCATTAACATATTTTCCTCTCACTTCCTTATCACTCACAATAATAAGGAAAATTGGGATGGTGTAGAGTGTTCAGACAGACTACCCACCACCTCCTGGTTGGGTTGCGTTTATTTTCATTAAACTTCGTAACATCAATCCTCAAATTAAAGGCTTTTGAGAGTTTTGTATCTTGAAATTGTAAGGAAAAGTGGCTCAGTTTTCTTCTCAACTATTGCCTAAAA
This sequence comes from Nephelium lappaceum, assembly GCA_021234005.1. Classification (NCBI taxonomy): domain Eukaryota; kingdom Viridiplantae; phylum Streptophyta; class Magnoliopsida; order Sapindales; family Sapindaceae; genus Nephelium; species Nephelium lappaceum. The sequence goes on along the minus strand of CM038001.1, from coordinate 13,775,110 downwards.
CAATGATGCCTTTTCAACAGTTAATTTGTTTTAGTAAAATGTTCGCTATTGATTCCAATGCTTACGGGATATGGATAGATAAAAGAGATAAAAATTGCAGATTTCATATGCTCCTTTTGATCTAAAAGTTTTCCAGTCTATTTCGTACTCTTGATTTGTTGAGAAAATATATTATGATTCAAAAAGGAAAATACCTTGAAGAATCCTGCTGAAGAGTAAAGGATGCACGACATTGTTATCAAGTGAAACCGTCTTGGGCTGCCCGGTTAGCAATTTCACAATATTACACTCAGGAAATCAACAGATATGGAATCACAACGCTAATTACCACCCGCCTTTTTTTATGGCTTTGGAAGGGTATGGGAGTTAACATTGGCTGGTAGCAGAACACGGGGACATATGATGGCCAGGTGTCAATTGCCACAAGGCCCACAACAATGAGTTGTAGGGCGCAGGTGGGCTACATGCAATTTCGACCAGAATCCAGAAACGATGTGTTAGGGTGAGGTGGAGTGTGGCCATCCCATTAAACTCGCTGAATGTGACATAGATATATCAAATTCCATTTAGGCTGCCACAAGCAGCCAAGATATTTAATGGGTTCGGGAAAAAAGTTTTCCCAACTTGTAAAAGCTTGTGGTTGGAGCAACTTCGGATGGGAGTTTTCCCATCTAAATTTATACAGGTACCACCAACGTTTTCAAACTCCACAAACATTGAAATCCCATTTACTTGGGATTCTTTTTTTTTTTTTTAATTTAATTTACAATTTTATTTGTTAAAAATATAACGATTCGTTATAATATCATATATATTTAATAATTACAAATTTATTTAATAGTTTTATGGAGTTTATATAATTAAAATTTATTAAAAAGGAATTTTTTTTATCTTTATTTATATAGCTTTTAACTTTTTATTTTTTATTTATGTTAAATATATTTAAAGATTAATTTATTATATTTTTATTTAAAATTCAATTTACATAAATTTTAAATTACTTTAGTCAAATTAAATCCAATGTAATCCTAATTACAACAAACACGGTATAATACTAATTTAATTCAATCTAATTCTCTTTTATCATATCTCATCCAATTCAATTCTACTTACCAAACGAGGCTTTATAGTTCCGATGCATCGTGCATAATTCGGTGTGGTGTGTGTAGTGTTTTCATCTCAGCCATGTATTTTATTTGAATAATGCTAGATATCCCAAAATTTTTCTTAGATTTTTTGTCCAAATGATGTGAGAAGTTGATTTGTGCAAATGGCAATGGTTGAAGATTAAGACTAGGTGTTCTAGTGGCTATTGAGGTAAAGGTATGAGCAATAAGCTGCAGAAGTTGCTGATGAATGAACATGTTTGATTCAGCTCTGAGCTGTGTCGGCAGATTTCTCAAAACAGAGTTAGAAAGTCCAACAATTGCTTACTTAAGCAAGCATAGCAAGTATGCAGATTAGCATAAACTCGTCCGTAACTGATAATTTAATGATGTCTTTTGTCAAGGTTTGTTTAAATTTGATACAAGAATGATGGAGATGATCCACTTGGGCAAATGTGGCTCGTATAAAATCTCAGCAGGCGTTGTCATGGTGGGTGCGGGAGAGAGACACAGATATTATCTCAAACTTGATAGCCACATTTAATGTCAACGTTTGAATGAGACTTGCTGATAATTCAGACAACATATTAGTCTGAATATCTGATGAACTACATTTTTTAATAGTTATACTTCTTTATCTTATGCCTTGCCTTGCCATGCCATGCCATTTGATTCATAAATCAGTAGCTGAAATCATACGCTATATCGCTTTTATAATAATTTACTTGTAAATAAATGCAGACAATTGGGCACAATTTGCCCGCGCGGTGGGGCTAGCGAAGCACATGCCATTTTCTGGCTTATCAACAACATCTCTCTAATAATGTGGAAACATGTGGTTTTCAGAATCCATCAGCATCAAGCTTTCTTTGGGATTTTTATTTTTTATTTTAAAATTTTTTGGATGAATTCCAAAATAAATTAAATTTATGATCAATTTAAAATAAATATTTATTTATAAAAATTATGTGAGATAGTACTAAAAAAAAGTTAATTTTGAAAATATTACTGAAGAATTGAAATAAATTTTTATTTTTATTTTTAGTGTTTGTGATACTTAAAAGAATAAAAGCGCGTGGACATAAGTCACAAATTATGATTTTTTTTTTTTTTTTTTTATCGTTTGTTTGTGAATTATGGTTTGAAAATACTATTGATATTTAAAAAAAAAAAAAAGTTTTGAAAAATTCAAGGGGGCACGTGGCTCCTATGCTAATGTTAGGTGCTTTTCAGATCAAGACCATGCCAAAAGCAAAAATACGTTTAATCCTTCTTGTTACACAAATTTATTTTTAACCCCTTAAACAAACTAATTACGATCTATACCTACATTATCCAAATTATCCCTAAATATTTTTCACTTTAAAATTCCCTTTTAACCTTATTCAAAATTACCAAACTACCCTTCTTGTTCCCTTTTCTTCTTCATACAATTTTCACCTCTTCCATTCTTTTTAATTTTTCTTATCCATTCAAGATTGTTTGTGCACTCATTAAAGGTTCATGACTCCAAAAAACACACATTCAAGCTTCTTTGTCTCCCATAAGCTACACATTCAAGTTTTTCTTCAAGTTTGAAGGTATGTGTTTGTTATTGGTTGATTTTCAATTTTTTTTGTTCACATTGCTTAGCTAAAGGCCGTAAAAGTGATTTTTTTTTTTTTTTTTTTGTGATTTAACCTTATGTAAATGAGATTTATAGAAAATGAAGGGAAAAAATGAACTACAATTTTATAGGAATGGGTGAAGTGACAATAATAATGAAATGTAATGGAGAGTGGAATGAGAATAACTATGTTGGGGGTGAGATGTTCATGAGGGAGGGCCCTAAGAATGTTAATTTTTCTTGGTTTGTGGACTTTATTTACACAGTGACTGACATTTACAGAAGAATGTGAGACATTTGTTTGCATTATTTACTTTGAGCTAGGGGAATGCCCATAGATAAGATACCTATCACTATCGATCTTAGTGTCTGATGTGTGATTTCGGACCAAAAAATTGATTACAGAGAGATTTATGTTGCTAAGAATGTGAGAGATTTTGGAGGTATTAGCCCTACCATCCCTTCATTTGCCACCAACTTAATACCAGACCCAGGGCATGTGGAGAAACCCATAGATAGAATTGTAAGTCTAGTTATGGCTAAAGGTCAAAATTGTTTTGTTTCCTTTAATCGTAGTAATCAAGTTTCAGCTTTTGTAGTCATATGTACATCCATAAAAAGTCCAATGTGTGATATTAATTTTGGCAAAAATGATCGTGATGATGAAGATCGGGACACAAATAGTAATGGTGTTGAGACATCGAACACTAGAGATGATGATGAGGAAACTAGTGCTGATGACATTGAAACTAGAGCTGATGGAGAGAACACGGAGTATCCAGAAGTTAGATTTTTGGATTACAATTTGAAACTAACCCTTTACAACCATATTGGATTGTTCCTTGTGTAGATAAGTGCAAAATTGAGACTGCTTCAACTGCCATGTCGACCTTCATTCAACATGATACATTATACAAAGGTGCATTTTTTGATAGTAAATATGAATTGAATGTGGCTGTTGAAAAATATGTTCTTAATTCTAGGTATCAATATAAGATTAGACATTTGTGCATGGTTCGATATGAGGTCGGTTGTTAGGATTTGACCTGTAGCTTTGAGGTTTTTGCAAGATGCAGAAAGGGTGGTTCAATATGGTATATGAACAAGTATATGTTGGAACACACATGCTGTCAAGATGCTTTTGAGTCACATAGGCAGAGTGTGAAGACTGTTGTCATAACAACATTGTATCAGAAAAAAGGTGGGGTTTGATAGTATTATACTTCAACTTTTGATTGTAGAAATATTGGAGCAGTATGGCGTACAGATCATGTACACTAGCATATGGGAAAACGTATGAGTCATTTGAGTAGTTTCCTTCGTACTTTCACATGTTAAAAGAAACAAACCCTGGCATAGTGACGATAATTGAGACGGATGAAAACAATCTATCCTTATATTCATTTGTTGCACTTAGAGCCTTAATTAAGGGTTTTCGATCTTACATCTAACTGATTATTACTGTTGATGCCACTTATTTGAAAGGTGAATATATAGGGGTGATTTTTGTTGCTGCATGCAAAGATGAGGAGGAGATGATTCATCCATCGCTTTTGGATTTGGTGATGGAGAGTTGAGCAATTCATGGACTTGATTTTTAAGTAGATTGTGAGAAATTATCAATGGGACACAACATTTGCCATTGGATTTGATTATCTTATCTGATCGTCATAAAAGCATTGTGAATGCAATGAGAATCGTTTTTTTCAGAAGTCTCACACGTGTTCTATTTCTTCCACTTAGAGCAAAACCTAAAGCAACACTATAGAAAGTAACCAAATGCGATGGATATGTTTTACCTTACAACATATTGTTATACAAGGCTAGATTATGATAGATATTTGGAACAAATTTGAGAGGTATGTCCGAAAATGCATGAAAAATTGGTTAACGTTAGAGTGTTAAAGTGGTCATGTGTATATTCTTCAAAAAGAAGATATGACATGATGACCACTAACATTGTAGAGTTGATCAACAAATGTATGATGAAAGCATGTCGATTCCTAATAACAACTGTACATGAATATCTAAGACATATACTGCAGAAATGGTACAATGATAGATATATTCATGTTAAGAAACTCAGGCCTTTGGTCACCAAAACTATGGAGGATCATGTGAACTTGATGGCTGATGTATCGACAGGTGGCATGGTATCTACCATTCAACAATCGATCAAGTTCGGAGTCGGACATGAACTAGGCTATATGTTCGTTCATGCCTTTTGAGCGGTCATGCACTTGTTGTCACTAGGACCTAGATCAGTTACCATGTCATCATGCAGTTGCTGTTATTTTTCATTATTTAATATCATATAGTAATACTCTACCTTTTTCATATATATTAGGTTCAATGATGTTCACTATTATACACTTTGTCATAATTATTATAGCAAAGAATGACTCAGAGCTGCATATGTATGTCTGGTCAATCCTGTCCCTAGCCCAAATGATTGGCATGTTCCTACAAAAATAAAAAGTATAATTATACTACCACCCGAAGAAAGATGACAAGTAAGTAGACTAAGAGAAACGTGGATTTCTTCAATTGGGGAAAGTCGTTGTAAGAAAAAAATATGAAAAATGTGGTGAAAAGGGACAACCGTATTCGTTGCCCTAATCCCCTATATCCACCATTGGAGAGATAAGCATAGCTACTACTGAAGGTGTTGGGACTAGTGCAGAAGTTGCTGGAGAGGCTGGGACAAGCGTAAAAGCTGCAAGAGAGGTTGAGATGAGTGTCGCTGTTGTTGAAGATGTTGGAACCAGTGTACAAGTTGCCAAAGATGTTAAGAACAATGCCACCATTGCTGGAGATGTTGGGACTAGCACCAAAAGTTACTGGAGATGCTGAGACGAGTGCAGAAGTTGTTGGAAATGCTAAGACTAGCGCCATCATTATTGGAGATGCTGGGATGAGCACACAAGTTACTAGAGAGGCTGGGAAGAGCACCGTTGTTGCTGGATGTGCTAGCACCTCCTAAAAATGCCGCCTTTATGGTGCGACTGAACACACGCGACATCAATGTGATCAACAGTTTCCTATTCTACCCTTAGAAGATGATGAAAACGATGGAAATCCTAAAAAATTTTCAATGAATAGATATTATGTTTGATAATTATACTTTTTATGCTTTATGTATGTTATAATAGATGAACACTTGTTATTAGAATAATTTGCATGAAAACAATGTATTGAACACTTTATTATCATATTTGTGAGAATGATTGGGTTTAGAGATAGAGTCTTTTTCTGATTTTGTGGTGGTGGTAGTGGTATATTCACATTCCTTAATATCTAATAATGCAGGCTCAATTATACCCGGATAGTCGAAAAACAAGGGAGACTCTATCAAAAAAAAAAAATATATATATATATATATAAAAGATGAAATTTATAGGTTTTTTTTTTTTGTTTTTTTGGTAATTGAAAACGAAAAAAAAATGATGGAAAAAATTATGTATTGTTTAGAAAAAATCAAAGCGTCGGGTTTTGTATGCTAACACAAATTGATATCGGGTTGTGTGCGCCTAGAAAACCTGACATTGGTTATTTTGGTCTAAAAAAACCCGACTTTGACTCAGAAAACAAGATGGGTTTTTCGGCCCCGATGTTGGTTTTTGTGGCTATACACAAACCAATGTTGGGTTTTGAAGGGCTATAAAATCAGATATCAAGTTTCCTAATGCTACAAAACTCGAGGCTAGATTTTTTTTTTCATTGTTTACCATTTCTATTGCTTCAGTGGCCCAAAAATGTTTCCCATTGGCTTTAATTTCATTAATTTAATTAAATGGAGGAAAAAAAATATTGCAACATCTATCATGTTGATCACATTGAATATCGAGATGACATAAGGTGACTATATATCACCTTATGCACATTCTCACTTGAGATACATTGGACCATGTATGTTAATATTGTTATCTCACAGTTGTATATGAAGTTTTTGGGTATTTTTGGTTATTGAAAACAAAAAAAAAAAAGGAAGAAAATTATAAATTATTTACAAAAATCAAAGTGTCGGGTTGTGTGAGCTCTTTTAAATTGACATTGGGTTTTGTGGGCATACGAAACCTGACATCCGTTTTCTAAGGTCACAAAACTCGATGCATTTCCATTTAAAATCAAGTTATGGGAAAACCTGACGTTGGGGTTTGTGGACCTACAAAACTTGACACTTACTACTCTACTATTTTTTTTTTGTTTTTTTGTTTTTTTTTTTTGTTTTAAAGTTTGAACTCCTTTTTTTCAATTCTTTTTTAATATTTTGAAATGATAAAAAATGATGATTATATTTTATTTTGTTCACTTATGGTCTTACAATTAAAATGGATTTTAAATTTTAACAAAAATCGGGTTTTATGACCTATAAGAACCCAATGTTGGGTTTTCTACGGCCATAAAACCCGATGTTAGCAATTTCATATTATATTACAACTGTTGTGTTCCTTCTAGTGGCCTAAAAATGCTTCCCCTTGCCTTAATTTCATTAATTTAATTTAGTTGACTTAATTAAAAATTATTTTCCTTTTGTTAATTTTGTGATAAATTTAATAGAGTCTCCACTATTTTTCCGTGAACTAGGTAGTTTAACCTGCATTACAAAAAATAATACTTTGTCTACTTCATCTAGAGACTCAGTCTTTTATTCATCTCTGTACTACCAAACAACATTTTCAAAAGTTTACAATTAATTAATGAATGAATAAAACATCAATGAATAATAATATCAATCATATACAACTTTTCTGTCCTTGTCTAATGTCTATCATCCTTATTCGTTTGCTCTATATTTTGGGGTGGAATACATACACACACACACACACATATATATGTATATATATATATTGTACGTTATCTATGCCCTTATTCGATTGGTGTTCCTTATCCTAGATAGACTTCCATTCACCCTCTAGGGAGCATAAAAGGTTATGGATATACATTGCACAATATACTCCGTAACTAGTTTTGTATTAGAAATAGAATAAGTAAGATAATTATTAAAAACTTTCTTATTTAAATTTGGCCTAAATATATAAAAAAGTGGCATTTACCTGTCAGGTTGCTGAGTCACATCCCTGATATCGACATGATCCATATCCATATTTTTTCCACGAGTGGCATTTTTGTATGGTCTTCTTATAGTAATCAATCGACCGTAAGATTAATGGTATGTAGCAGACCAATGGCTTAATGACGTTTCTCCGGTGTTCAAACCCTGTCTCTACTTATAAATCATATATGACTATCTTTTGCTCTCTCAGGTACACCTTACAAACCATCCAATGAATCTAATATAGAGTACATGAAAGCAACAACTGCATTTGAAGATGTTAGTGGTATAGTTCTAATTTAAACGATCACATAATAACTCTTAATCATGGAACAACAACTTACATTATGAGCAGACCACCAAGGGATTAGCATCTTCCTTATCGTTAGTAGTCCTTATCCACTATGACGGGATCATAGCCGTAGCGGGATCAAACGTCCTTTCTTTATTGACGTATTCCCTATTCAGAACTATTGTCCATGTCCACCTACAATAAAAAAAATTAAAATGTTAAATTATTTAATATTTAACAAAGTTGCGAAAAATGAGTAACTAAAATGTAGACACTCACAAACAAGGTTGACCCATGCACTACGTATCTCTATCATAAGTCCTTATCCCACCACCCATATTCTTTGGTCTGCAGGCACTATAAATAACCATCGATATGCTTTGAAGTCAACAAACAATCCTCATTCTTGATGGTAAGAAATATATTGGGGGTGAATAAAAATCAGATAACCATAAATGTAGTGCCTAAAATAAAAATAGGAATTAAAAGTATTACTATTAAATTAGTAATCATATTAAAAAAGGTAATCAAGATTTTGATCCATCTGAGGTCCAAAGAAGACGAAGCTTTGTACTGCTTGTACATATTCTCCACCACCTTCTCCAACACTAGCACAGTCTTCACCATCTACTCATTTAGCATTTTTTTTTTCTTTTTTTGCGTGTCCAGGATTTGTGTATGGTGACAATAGAGATACCGACAGTTTAATCTTTTGTTTAGCCAATTCTGGTTTGATCTTTCCTTATACTATTAAGAAAATCAAAATTTGTAATTACATATTTATAATGATATGAAAAACTAAACTAAAACACAAAATAAATACAAATTCACTTGATCACTATCATGCTGGGATGGTGGTTCATGATGGAGTGGTGGGTACTCACGGGGTAGTGGAACCCATGGGGGTAATGGGACCTCGACCTCAACCACTTGCTGTGATAGTAAGTCCTGGATCTCATAACCTACAGAAAATCAAAATTTGTAATTATACATTTATAGTGATATGAAAAACTAAACTAAAATACAAACTAAATACAAATTTACTTGATCATTATCATGCTAGGATGGTGGGTCATGATGGAATGGTGGGTCTTATGGGATAGTGGGACCTCGGCACTCCACCACCTGCTACGATAGTAAGTCTTGGACCTTTGCAACCTGTAGGAAAATCAAACTTTGTAATTACACATTTATAACGATATGAAAACTAAACTAAAACACAAAATAAATACAAAATTTACTTGATCATTATTATGTTGGGATGGTTGGTTATGATGAAGTGGTGGGTCTTAATAGTGTGGTGGCTCCCTATGGGGTAGTGGATCCTCAACCTTTAAAACCTATTGGGGTGGGTCTTGATGGGGTGGTGAAGCATCTAGTGATCGTTGTCTTTTTGGTGCTAGCATTTTTTATGGTAATGGTCTTTTTGGGTGGTGAAGAATGATAGATATGCTCATCCCTGATAGAGCTATCAGCATCATCATCATCGTCATTGTCATCCGAGTCATCCCTGCCATCCAAAGGCTCTAGATTTTTAGTATCCTCTCAATCCTACCCAACCTCTTGTTTTGTCATGTTGTGTCTTTAAAATAAACTCTAACAATGCCATAATTTGCCTACCTTTGTCTTAGGCTCCTTTAAAATAATTAAATAACAATATAAATTAAATGGATATTCATATAGGAATGGAATACAGTAAACAATAATACAAAATTCGTACATGATGCTAAGAGGGTTCAAGGGTCATACTGTACCTCGTGGGATTGAGGTGTCATAATGCTGATCCTCAGTTCACCTAAAGTCGTTTCACTCATTTTGTCCTTGCCTCTGAATGTGTAGCCTCTGAGTCAACTCATGGGATTGAGATGTCATAATGCTACTGCTCATTTTTCTCCCTAGTTGGCTCATTCTCACCCTTCTCCTCCTCCGAATGATCATCATCATCACCCTTACCATCATCATCACCTTCAGCATTATCATCATCATCACCCTCTCCATCGCCCATTTTATAGACATTTTCATTACCAAATGGCATACGGTTGAAGGACTTCCAATAATCTTTTTCTCTCTCACGATAGTGGGCTCAAGGGTCCTATGCTATTAACTACACAATATATATATATATTATATATATATATACTTAATATTATTACAAACAAGAATAGTAAAAAAATGGAAATAATTTAGGTTAGCTATTATAGTTCCAATTAAGACATCTTGGCATCACATACCACCTCTTTTGGCTCTATTACCTACCTTTTTTCCAACCATAGAAACATTTCGACTTGCCACACTATAATTTTCATTGGATAAAACAAAAAATAACACATAGTTAGTATATATATAAGCACTAAACAATTTTCATTACTATACTAATGTCATACCTGAAATGCAAATAAAGCCATACAAGTTTAATGTTACGTCTAGTCACAAGCCGATCTAAGATCAGCGCTCGATGGAGGTATTCTAGAAGCCTACTATAGGGACTGTACTAAGGGGAACAAATTCCACACATCAGCATCCTATTTTAAGACTATAGCAGAATTGTCCACCCTAGACCGATCATCTTTGTCGTAGAATAGAGTGAAAGCGATGGGAATATATTACCAACTTCAAGGTGTTGTCATCCTTATATCCTGCCCCTGTACCTTTAACATGTGCATATTCCAGCCAATTCAACGAGTTTCCTTCAAAACATCACCACAGAAGACTATTCTCATTTGTTGCTTTGCCTTAAGGACATGTAAGTCAACACGCTTGAATTGAAGTGCTATCATTAATAAGAACTCTACTTTCCAAACCTATATGTCGGTCCCCCAATTTCAAACCAGATATCATCAGGGCGTAAAATCAGGATATACCAACTCTCTAGCAAGAATGACTAGCATTAAGGGAGTAGCAAGCAACTGTTGACCAGACATTTTTACAAAATATGAGATCGAAATCTCCTTCTTAAACCTTTTTAGGAGATGTCGCTCTGAAAGAAATACATTTAGATAACTAATATCTTTGAAACTATTGTGTGTACTCCCTGACATTCTGTTCAGAATAATCTGCACATTGTGATTATTATTGACTTGCATCTCTAGGAAAGAAAAGCAACAAACGATTGGTTAAACTTTTATAATTTAAATGTTAATAAGCTAAATCAAATTAACTAATTAAATTAATTAAAATAAAAATAATATTATTATTTAATTAAATGAAAAATTCAATAATTATTTTTTTATTTCATTAATTTATAATTTAATTACTTTCAATACATTTACTTTTACATTATTTCTAATTTAATTTTATTAATTAAATAATTTAATTTGAAATGTTTTCATTAATAAATTTCTTTACATTTATTGAAATTAATTAAATTTTAAATTAACTTATTTTCTAAATATTAATTAATTAATTTAATTTCATTTAATTATAAAAAAAAATCGGCTTTTGTTGGTCCACATACCTTGACTTCGGGTATGTCGATCAACAAAAGACGATTGTCGTCAAAGATGACAAACTCTACCAAACCTGCATTTTTAATGGAAATTCGACCACATCCAAACCAAAATCTCACCCTAATCATCATTATTTGACATATAAAACACAAAACAAACTCTAAAAATCACAAAAAAAAAAAAAAAAAAATCCAAAAATCGCAAACAAACTCAAACAATCTCAAGGAAAGTCAGTGGTCCGATACCTTCACCAATGGAGGAGGTCAACCAGCTCATCGGCGGTTTACAAAGGTTTGCGAAGGTTGACGACGGTGCAAATCGCTCCTCAAGTCACAAACGGGTTATTGGGTCTGATGGGGTTGTGTGCTTTCACAAAGGGCGAGTGAAATGAATTTGGGCCCGGTTTTTCATTTTATATATAGAAGGGCAGTTTTGTAATTACATTTTCCTTTTTTTTTTTGAATTTTAAAAGATAAGGGTTTATGTGTAATTTTTTGTTAGGGGCAATTCGGATAAGTTGGGTATAGGCTACAAATTATTTGTTTGAAAGGTTAAAATGATTTTTTTTTTTTTTTTAAAGTGGTGGTTAAAAACGAATTTTCAGTTTTTATATTTGTTATTTTTGATATTTTTCACGCTAATGTATTGGGCCCACCCCTGGCTTATCCAATTATAAAGTGATATATTCCATTATTTTGGGTTAAAAGCCATGGAAATAACCACAATATATAGTTCAGGGAAGAGAAGCATGGTTCACACTGTCAACTTCATATGCCTGGAATGCATGATGTGAAGTCTTACCAAATCTTTCGTACAATCATTGCTGCCCAGAAATTTTATATCCTTTAGCCAAACATTGAGAAAATGAAAGATGAATTTTTTTTTTCTTTTAAAAAAATCATGTATGAAGTGTGAACAAATAAAGAATTTGGTTATTCTATATGGAGTTGTGTTAGCTAATTAGAAGATGCAACCTGCCTGAATAATAGCTAGACAGACAGCCGGCGATGAACTAAAATATTTCCATCTCCTTAAAATTCAATTGATGAGCCTAAACTCTTGGAATTGATGAATAAAAATTACTTTCAAAAAACCTGTAAATTTGTAATAAATATCGTTTATAAGGGCAGTGGACTATGAAATCAAATACTACAAGGTTTTTGTTCGATTGACAAATGTTTGTCAAATTGTTACAGGATATGAGCTAGATTGCTTTGTAGGTAAAACATAAACATATATAGATGGTTTACTAGGGAGATTTGCTAGTTGCGAGCG